>CAJNDS010002655.1:0-268106 GCA_905221605.1 Symbiodinium natans
TGTCTGCGTGTCTGTGTGTCCGTGTGTCTGTGTGTCTGTCTGTCTGTCTGTCTGTCTGTCTGTCTGTCTGTCTGTCTGTCTGTCTGTCTGTCTGTCTGTCTGTCTGTCTGTCTGTCTGTCTCTCTCTCTCTCTCTCTCTCTCTCGCTCTCTCTCTATCTCTCTCTATCTCTTCTCTTCTCTGTCTCTCTTCTCTCTCTATGTTCTCTCTCCTCTCTCTCTCTCTCTCTCTCTCTCTCTCTCTCTCTCTCTCTCTCTCTCTCTCTCTCTCTCTCTCTCTCTCTCTCTCTCTCTCTCTCTCTCTCCCCCTCGAGACAGAACATGTGCAACACCTCGGCATTGGCACTAAACTGTGCACTTGTATCACGGTGGGATGTCGCTGACATTGGCTGATTAAGTTCATGCGGAGAAATGGAAGCTCCATCTCCGAGATCCTGCCCAGCAGTGCTACTGGTTGTGGGGACTGTCTGCATGGACATGTTGGGTCTGCAATGGTCTGCATCTTTGGACCATTTTTGAAAGTCCCTGCCCAGGGCTGTTTGTGCATTTTGTTTTTTGCCCTCCTCATGCGCCAATGCGTCAGAGAAGCATTGCCGCCAGAGCCATGCGCAGCTTCAGCGCCTTGGGCGCCTGAGAGCGGCACCATAGACTCCATAGACTGATGAGACGGAGGCACGGGCCAAAAGCGGCCACATGCAGTGCTTGTAGGGAGCAGGACGTTTAGAGGTGCAGCGTGCTCGAGGCAACAACGCTCTCAGGCACGAACAGGGCGCACCATCGGACGGAAGGCACAGGAGGACCCACATTTATCAAGCACGACCTCAATCGATCAGCAACTCAGGCTGGGTTGGGCTGAGAGTCCACTAGCCGATCCATGAGATGAGCTTCAGAAAATCAACCCAAGCCACCAAGCGAGCTTAAGAACTCCGAGGTCGCCGCCATGGCAGCGCCGCCATGCCTCAGCTGTCTGGCCTGCAGCACGTCTCCACTGTGCCAGCTGTACGGGTTTAGGGTTTAGGGTTTAGGGTTTAGGGTTTAGGGTTTAAGAGGGACAACGATACAAAAAATGCCAGTCTCCACGCGCCTCAAGCTGAAAAATGAGGGCTTTCAACCCAACGTTGGCTCTGAGCAAATGGCAGCTGTCAACGAGCACTTGCAAACAATATCGAAGATGTCAATGTAAACATGATCGGAATGATCGGAGGTAGTCTCGCTGCTGTTCGCGCGTTTCTGCGCTGGCCAGGCGTCCCTGTGGGTCAATGATTGCCCTTGCCTTAAAGGGGGGGGGGACCCCGAAAAGTTACCGGTAACATTTCCAGGTCTCTCGCCGGGCATCTGGGAAAAACATGCAAACCTACCCCACAATCCGTGTAACACTTCAAAGACATGAAAGAAACAGAGAACTAAAGCACGCATGTGTAGGTCTTTGCGTGGTCAGACACACAAGCTAAAATGTTACCAAGCCTGGGGGGGAGGTCTCCTGGCAACAATTCCGACCACCAAAAATGTTTCCACGAAGCCATCGGTAACGACAGCTGGCGACGACGACATGCCACGTCGGAGAAGCGACTGGGCCAAAGGCCTAAACCCCAAACCCCAAACCCTAAACCCCAAACCCTAAACCCTAAACCCTAAACCGCAAACCCTAAACCCAAAGGCCACAGCCAGGTCCTGTCCATAAGTGAGCCATGACGTCTCCAAGTCGGCAGTTGCAGCAGAGCGGGCCCACAATGGACCAGGATGGGGGTGTTAGACTTTAGGGCTTTTAGGGCTTTTAGGGCTTTTAGGGCTTTTAAGGGGCTTTTGGCTTTTTGGGCTGTTAGGACTTTTAGGGCTTTTTAGGGGGTTACCGGTTTTCACCAGTTTTTGGGTGTCCCAGCGCTGCGCTCCCGGGACTTGGCATGTTGGATTGGGCTGCCATGTTTCATGATCGGGATGGGCGCTGCCTCATGCCTTGCTGCACAGCCGTGGAGCTGCTTTATGTGACTTTCCTAGGAACACTAGAAAGCTCGAGCCGAAGTCTTGAGAAGGCGCTGCAATGTGATCCCATCTGCCGGAGCTACGCAAGCAGCTCAATCTTATGAAATCACTCCGCAGCAGAATCAAGAAATCCTCAGGTCAGGGTCCGTTTAGCGTATGCGGTAGCATTCTCCTGTGCTTTGATGTGTGCGTCTTAGACATCCCGCAGAAAAACCAAGGTCTATGGGCCATCATGTGGCTAAGACGAACACGATCGTCGATTTTTCGTCCTCGCGGCTCAAATGCGAGACGTGCGATTGGAAGCACCCAGCAGGTGGAACTAACCATGAGTGCTTGGGCAGCTGGTGGTCAGGAAGTTGGGTTGTGGGACTGGCCGGCTTAGAGGGATTCGATAAAATTCAGCCGCCAGGGTGCTCTAGTGCTTCTTGCGGTGTTCGATACGAAGATCGAACTGCTTGCCTGCAGCTGTAACAGTCTATGGACACACAGATGGGATCTGCCAGTGGGGGAAGCTGGTATTGACTCGAAGTAGCCGGCAGCATGTGGGCTGAAGCAGATCCCATCCTGAAAGCCTCTATGGCTCTAGGGTGCAGAACAAAATGTTCGTGACACGGAGCTTTCTGCCATACGTTTCATGCCCGGTTACATCTGCACGTATGCAACTTGGATAGAGGCAAAATGGCAGAAAGCAGACAAGGAAGTTTTGTACAAAGAGTGAAGCGGATAGCAAGTCCTATGTGTTGGGGGGCAGCCCGTGCGAAGATGCGGCATCCAACTGTGCGACATCCACACAGGGCACGCGCGGGCATCGCAACTCTTTTGGCTCTTTGATGCTCAGCGCGTCCAAGCGACGTTGAAAGTACTCAAGACTCCAGAAACCCAGCATTGTAGGTATGCTCTGAACAAGGACAAGCAACCCTGAGCCCTAAACCCTAAACCCTAAAAAAACCCTAAAGAAACCCTAAAGTCTGGAGCTTCCTGTTCCAAGTCGAAGAACCCAGAACCTAAGGCCAAGAGGCTGTCCCCAATGACCTAAACACCCTACCAGCGAGACCCCTTAGCTTCGACCCTGGAGCTTGGAAGGGCCAACCCAGAGTTTAGGGTTTAGGGTTTAGGGTGGTTTAGGGTGGTTTAGGGTTTAGGGTTTAGGGTTTAGAGTTTAGGGTTTAGGGTTTAGGGTTTCGGGTTTCGGGTTTCGGGATTCGGGTTTAGGGGAGAATTCCTTCAACGTCTCCTCTTTGCCGTGCAACTAGCGACGCCTCATGCCCGCGCCTGGCACAAGAAGGAGATGTAGGTTTAGGGTTTAGGGTTTAGGGTTTAGGGTTTAGGGTTTAGGGTTTAGGGTTTAGGGTTTAGGGTTTAGGGTTTAGGGTTTAGGGTTTAGGGTTTAGGGCTTAGGGCTTAGGGCTTAGGGTTTTAGGGTGTAGGGTGTAGGTTGCAGGTGCTCAGAGCATTGCAGGTCTCCGAAGTGGGGGTTCACGATGTGAGGGGTGCCTTCTTGGGGCCCCTGATTTCAGGGGATCCTAGTATTTGGGAGCCTATAAACCCTAAACCCCTTATTATCGTAAACCCCTAAGTCTCCTTTGCTCTGTTTTTGCAAGTTGGGGTTGGGTTTTCTACCACAACACTCAATGCTCAAGACGGTGTCTAGAGGCTGCAGACCCTCTGTCCTTAATCCTTTACCTTGGGGCATCTTAGGGCCCTGAAAACTGCGGACAAAGGCCCAACGGTGATTTTTCCTAAGAAGCTGTGTTTGTGATTAACTAATATCTAATTCGTAGGAAACTAAAACAAAATCCTAGCATTTCAAATTCAGATTTAACTCATGTCTTCGTTGTTCAAGAAGTCTCTGTCTTTGTGCCGGCGAAGACCCCAACATGTTTTTTCAAATTATGTAGCCTCTCAGCTACAGCTCCTGGGACACAAAAAACAAAAACAAAAACGCCAATGAACAAAACATAGCGAAAATACATAACAATACAGAAAACCGTACAACCATAAAACCACAATACCACAATACCAGAGCAACAACCCAAAATAACAATTTCAGGAACTCCTGGGAACAGGTTCGATAGTCCCTCGCCCCCAAGGACTTCCGAAGTGTGTGATATCATGGTTTATCCATGTTTGCACTGGTTTTTGCTGGTGGTTCTTTGCGAGATATCTACAGAGCAAGGTTGCAATAAGGACCGCTGCATCTCTGTGGATGGTATACAAAACGCGAAATCGCGGCGGATCGACCTTCGCCGTCAAGGCTCAACATGATGCAGTAGGTTCACGGGTGCAACAAACTCGCACGCATGGAGCTTTGCTTGCAGGCGTCTAGTAAAGGGGGCCTTGATCAATAGAATAGGGTTTTGGGAATACTGCCCTATATCATGTGAAGCTGCCTCAGAAACCTCGCCTTCGGATGTGTCACGCCCGGGGGGAGGATCAGCCGATCGGCACCCAGCAGGAACTTGCCAACCTGTTGCCGAACTCTGCAATACCCCGGAAGGGTTTAGGGTTTAGGGTTTAGGGTTTAGGGTTTAGGGTTTAGGGTTTAGGGTTTAGGGTTTAGGGTTTAGGGTTTAGGGTTTAGGGTTTAGGGTTTAGGGTTTAGGGTTTAGGGTTTAGGGTTTAGGGTGTAGGGTTAGGGTTTAGGGTTTAGGGTTTAGGGTTTAGGGTTTAGGGTTTAGGGTTTAGGGTTTAGGGTTTAGGGTTTAGGGTTTAGGGTTTAGGGTTTAGGGTTTAGGGTTTAGGGTTTAGGGTTTAGGGTTTAGGGTTTAGCGCTTCGGGTTTTAGGGTTTAGAGTTGGGCTCTGGGGGATTTTGGCGGTTTTTGGGGTTTAGGGTTTAGGATGTAGGGTTTAGGGTTTAGGGTTTAGGGTTCAGGGTTCTCCGAAGCTCGGATCAGGAGCCCGCCTTGTATTCGTTTTTCGCATCGGGGGCCACGACGTACGTCACGCCAAGCTTGTTGTCACAGAACTCGCAGGAAACCTGGGAGAGTTCACACACACACACAATGCCCCCCAACCCTGCCTCTTTAGGGTTTAGGGGTTTAGGGGTTTAGGGGTTTAGGGGTTTAGGGGTTTAGGGGTTTAGGGGTTTAGGGGTTTAGGGGTTTAGGGGTTTAGGGGTGTAGGTGTTTAGGGGCTTAGGGGCTTAGGGGCTTAGGGGCTTAGGGGCTTTCAGGGGTTTAGGGGTTTTCAGGGGTTTTCAGGGGTTTTCAGGGGTTTTCAGGGGTTCAGGGGTTTAGGGGTTTTCAGGGGTTCAGGGGTTTGGGGGTTTGGGGGTTTGGGGGTTTGGGGGTTTGGGGGTTTGGGGGTTTGGGGGTTTGGGGGTTTGGGGGTTTGGGGGTTTGGGGGTTTGGGGGTTTGGGGGTTTGGGGGTTTGGGGGTTGGGGGTTTGGGGGTTTGGGGGTTTGGGGGTTTGGGGGTTTGGGGGTTTGGGGGTTTAGGGTTTAGGGTTTAGGGTTTTAGGGGTTTAGGGTTTAGGGTTTAGGGTTTAGGGTTTAGGGTTCCAGCAGAAGGCTAAGGTTCAGACGTATTAACGTGTGGACACAAAATGCTCACGCCGGAATCCGTTCATGACAGGCTTTCATGTTTAGGCTTTGGAGCTTGAATTCTGAGGTGTCCGGACGTGCTAGCCCAGGGACTCAGGATTGGGAACTTCGGGCCCTATGCAGTATCAGTTATAGGTTTTAGACTGAGATTTACAGTGTTTGCTAAGGGTTTTGGCTAACTTTGTGCCAAGGAACTTCGCAAATGACATAGGACCCAGTGGTGTACATAACCGTCTGCCTGTCGTCAGATGCCGTTGTGTTCTGTGTCGCGTCAACGAGGTAGCCTGGGCCCGTCCTCAGCTAGGAAGTGTCCCCAAAACTTTAAACCTTAAACTTGACATTCGGTTTTGAGTGTTCCAAACATTGAAACAAACAGCAAGTTCAAAACGGCACAAAACAGCTTGGTGAAAAAAAGATTGGCGGAGAGCATGGCCACAACAGACAGTGGACAGAAGCGGCCGGGGGGCCAAACAAGCGTGAAAAAAATTCTAAGCCAAGGCCGAAGGCAGAACCGTTAAGCCCTTCCGTGGTCGACCCGGCTTTGGAGTCTTTAAGGGCCCACCGACCTTGGCGGCATGTCCCTGCTTCCCTGGGACCCCCACCCTACTGCCCCCTTGAATTTGGCGCACCACGGCTCACTTCTGCTAGTCAAATCTGCGCAGCTGGGGGATCGGCTGCCTTTTCCGCACTCGGCATTACCCGGAGCCAATTGGGCAGGGAAGATCGTGCTGCTGGCGACCTCTACTCTACCCAAGTCTCACGCGGTGACCCCGTGGCGAAGCTTCGCCAGCGAACCCAACTGAGGCCCCCCGAGCCCCCATGATTGATTGGTGAGCCTCAGCGAGCTAATCCTCGTGCCGCTCGTGACCGGTGACCATGACCACCGTACAGACCCCGTGATGACCGGATGACCGGCTGCTGACCTCCTGGTGGCCACCCTACTGACCCCACGTCGACCGGGGATATGCCAACATGGTCTTTCTGGGGGCCGACTGTGAGCTTTCCACTTGAACCCATGCTGAGTGAGCCACATAGCTTGGTAGTTGGATGAGAGGATGTCCGTTCCCCGGAAGATCTGAACGTTGCAGCCTGGCATGACATGCGGCACATTGGGCTGTGGGGCTCAATGGGACGAAGTAGATCGTGGAAAGCTGTGAAACGATGCACGCCCTGCACCGAGCACCTGTAAAAACCCGACAAGGCAGAAACTTATAGCAACCGGGGGGCCGCGGCAACGGAATCCATGCTCCTGCCGGGGCTGGGGGCTGGAGGAGGGTCCCTAAACCCTAAACCCTAAACCCTAAACTCTAAACCCTATGGGGATAAAGGGGGCAGGCGGAGAAAGGGTTGGGTGCTTAGGGGTTTAGGGCGCACAGGGTCCGTTCATGCCTTCAACTCTGAAAGGCTTTCAGGGCTTAGGGCTTAGGGTTTAGGGTTTAGGGTTTAGGGCTTAGGGCTTAGGGCTTAGGGCTCAGGGTTTAGGGTTTAGGGTTTAGGGTTTAGGGTTTAGGGTTTAGGGTTTAGGGTTTAGGGTTTCGGGTTTAGGGTTTAGGGTTTAGGGTTTGGGGTTTAGGGTTTAGGGTTTAGGGTTTAGGGTTTAGGGTTTAGGGTTTAGGGTTTAGGGTTGGGGTGTAAGCGCTTGGGGAAGAAGAAGCCCCAGACTCCGGGATGGCTTTCGGCCGGGGAGTCCTCCTCAGGGTGCTCCTTGACTGGCTTTTCCTCTGGGGGCTGCCTCTCCGCCTGCATTGGCCGCAGTTCAAAGTCTGCCTGGGACCCGAACCAGACCCCAAGCCCGAAATCCCCTGAACTCTGTACCCTTGAACCATACATCGCGCTTGGAGCTCGCTCGCAGGACTTTGCGTTCAGCATTCGTGGTGCTGCAGTTGAAGTGACTATACTCCCCTTAAAACCTCAATACAATTTTTCATTCTTAATATCCTCTTGGGTTTTATATGAATAGAACTAAAAAACTTAATTCCCAAGGGGGATATCGGTGATGGGTGGCCGTGTTCGATCTTTCATGTCCAGAATTGGCTGAATGTAAGCGTCAGACAGGAGCTGCTGCCACCAAAGTCTCACACTCTCAGCCCTGACACCCGAAAAGGTTTAGGGTTTAGGGTTTAGGGTTTAGGGCCTAGGGTCTAGGGTCTAGGGTTGAGGGTTGAGGGTTTAGGGTTTAGGGCTTAGGGTTTAGGGTGCACTCTAAATCGCATACTCCGAACCTGAAAAACTTGTGATCTGCAACTTCAAGCTAAGCCATCAAACTGAACCGTATGGTGAGTTTGCACCCCTCTCCCTGAGATTTTGCAGCAAACCCGCCTTCCTCTAAATCTGAATGATTTGGGGCCTCATTCTTCTTTCATGCTTCTGGGCCCAACCCTGTCCCTGATGCCGAAACTTACATCTGCAATGCAACCCTCAAGTCTTGGACCTGAACGCTGAGAACGCTAAGCTTTCAACCAAAGGTTCTTACCGGCCTGTACCGGCTGCAAAGCGTTAGCCTCCTCTGCCGGGGGCACGAGCGGCGCTTCCTGGCAGCGAGAGAGACGGAAGGAGGGAGAAGAAGCCACAGAAGAGTGAGGGAGAGGGAGACAGAGACAGAGAGAGAGTGGGAGAGGAAGAGAGAGAGAGAGGGAGCAGGAGAGCTGGAAAGAGTTTTTCTGCGAGAGCGCGAGTGGGAAGGAAGGGGGAGGGGGAAGGGAAGGGAATGGGGGGAAAGGACAACAAAAACGGGAGCGAGAGCGAAAACTTTCAAGGCCCCTCAAAGCTGGCTCTGGGCTCTCAGGTTCGTTGGCTGGCGACTCAAGAGCCCTCGATCCGAATGCCCCTTCCAGGGCCCCGGGCATCTCCAGTGATGAGGAAGTCATCCACCACCCACCTCTGCAGCAAGCAAGGGGGCCTTGAGGTTAAGCTTCGGTTTGAGGATGAGGGTTGCCTGTCCTTCTAGTGGTCTTAGGGACAAAGAACATCTGAATCCCATATATCCAATGCTCAAAAACACTGGCCTACAGCCCCAGTCCTTTCCCAGGACGTCACAAAATCAGAAACTGCTTTGAGCCAAATTTGCAACACCCCTGCGACCTTGAAAGCAACGGCTTATGGCCAAAAGTCCCTCGCACCCTAGCGTCAGCAACCCGAAACCCCAAATCCTCAAAACCCTACGATCTTAGACCGCAACCCTAAACCCTAAACCCTAAACCCTAAACCCTAAACTCCGAAAAACCCTAAACCCTAAACCCTCAACCCTACACCCTGAACCCTAAGCCTGGAGAAACATCCCCAAAGTCGGTATAAAGCAACCCTAAACCCTAAACCCTAAACTCAGTGCGGCCCATGGGCTGGTGGCCGCTGCCCTCCGACGAGTCACCCTCCAAGGCCCAGTCCCAGGCCTCCTCCGGGACTCTTGAAAATTGGTGGTTTGGGGTTTCGGGTTTAGGGTTTCGGGTTTAGGGTTTGGGGTTTGGGGAGGGGTGGGAGGGGGTGGGAGTAGGGGGTGGGAGGGGGTGGGAGGGGGTGGGGGGGGGTGGGAGGGGGTGGGAGGGGGTGGGAGGGGGTGGGAGGGGGTGGGAGGGGGGGGTGGGAGGGGGTGGGGGGGGTGGGAGGGGGGTGGGAGGGGGTGGGGGGGTGGGAGGGGGTGGGAGGGGGTGGGGAAGGGGGTGGGGGGGTGGGAGGGGGTGGGAGGGAGGGGGTGGGAGGGGGTGGGGTACAGTGATGATAAATTGGCTGGAAAGCTGCTCAAAATGGTGCCGAAAAAACTGTATTGGTGAAGGTTGTGCCTCGGCTTCCCGAGAAGCAGACCCGGATCCGGTCTCCTTCCCTTCCCCCCACGCAGCACCTCCAAATAGGCGGGTCCGGAATTCTCATCTCCACATACTGCATGCTCTGGGTCGTCAGAAATTGCTTCTTCAAACCAACCTTCTCAGTGCTATAACATCACTTCCCACGCGACGCACACACTACACCCACGGGCGCACACCACCCACACAAACAGCGCACGCATTTGGGGGTGTGAGGTTTGGGTTAAGCGGGGGGGGTCATTGTCCGTCCGCTTGCGAACAAACGAAATGCAAGACACAGGCAGAAGGCGGAAATGTTCATGGGCTCCTCGTCTTCATCTGTTGTGGCACCGGTGCCAGCTCGATTCTTGAAATCTTGCACCTGCGACTGGCCAAGATGCAGGAATGGTGACTGAAACCAGGAACTCAGATTGTTCGCAGTTACGCTCTTGGAACCACGATACGGCCACGGCATCCTTCAGAATTCTGACAGTGACTACAGTGCCGTGCTGCTGGTGCTGCTACCGCTGTTGATCTTGTCACTACTACCATGATGAGGACAACTACCGCCGCCACTAACCTTATTGCCCCGCTGCCAGTCATCAGAGCAGTAGCCGTTGACCTAGTCATGGCTTCGATGGAAACGTGTACGTTGCATGATGAACGCTTAACTGTAGCAAAATTACACTCCAATCCAAAACCTCCTTTGACTGCGTATCCCGGTGCCAGGAATCTGGCTGACGCGGAGTGCTTTGAACATGCTACCAGTATCATATGCGACACGCCCGAAGCTTGGACACATTTTGCAACCAAACCTCCCAGACACTGCCCTGACATCTCACGCGCTCGATCCGATTTCCCAGGCTTTCGGACCGAGCCGTATCTACCCAAAGGACACAACGGAAGCCTCACCAAAACCTGTTCTGAGCGCTGGCCTGAGCCCAACCATCCTGAGCCGGGGGTCGGTTGGTGTCGGTTTGTCGGGGTTCGGGGTTTAGGGTTTAGGGTTTAGGGTTTAGGGGTTAGGGTTTAGGGTTTAGGGTTTAGGGTTTAGGGGTTAGGGTTTAGGGTTTAGGGTTTAGGGTTTAGGGTTTAGGGTTTAGGGTTTAGGGTTTAGGGTTTAGGGTTTAGGGTTTAGGGTTTAGGGTTTAGGGTTTAGGGTTTAGGGTGGTTCAAGCACGGCAAACATTCCAAACCCCTCGAAGCCAAAAGCTGACAGGCAGGGCTGTTGCGCTAAGAGTCTCAGTTGTCCAGTAACCTGGGGGAAGTCAAAGTTAGCCTTTGGGATTATCAGGGGATTATACTACCCAAAAAGGTTAAAGGTTACCTACTCTACTACTAGGGCGTAGTTACATGGCCTTCATATTATGGGCCCTGATATGGAACCCTTATGATACCCTTACAGACCCCTGACAAAACCCTTACAAACCCCTCCTTATTTACCCCTTATTGGGCCCTTATTCCCCCCTTATTACAGCCCTTATGAGGCACCTTATATCCCCTCATTATACCTCGTATTATACCCCTTCTACACCCCTCATTAGGCCCCTTATAAGCCCTGAAAGTTGCATCCCTTCGGCTCTAGAGGGTTCGGGATGGCAAGCCGGAAGACTTTGATGCCCAGTATCCTAGCGGACCTTGAGGTTAACCTTCGGGAGGCCCCCAAAAAGGCGAAAAGGCTACCTACTCTACTACCAAGAAGAGAATCTGAGGTTTGGGTCTCCGCTGTACGTAGCGGACCGTGCAGGAAAAGCACGTCTGGGTTCGTGATTTCGGCGGGGCTCTTATCTGTTTTTTTTCGCAGGCCTTGTCGACACTCTGGCTCGTTTAGGGCTTAGGCTGAAGGCTTTGGGTGTGAGCATGTGATGATTGTTATGCAGCTTTTGCAAGCACCGAAAACGCTCGTGAACAACTCGCAGCCACGCCACGACATGATGACTCCATCCAACCCTATTGAACTCTGAATCCCCTAACATGACAGAACTACAATGAACTTGGAACCCTAGCCAAAACCATAATTCTAGCTGGACGACATCCAGCGCGCCGAGGAGGGGCAGCTGCTTTTTAGGAATCACAGTACCCAAAACTAACAACTATTCCCAAGGATCCCTAAGAATCCTCCCTAAACCCTAAACCCTAAACCCTAAACCCTAAACCCTAAACCCTAAACCCTAAACCCTAACTAAGTGGCAAGGGACCTCGTTGTCCTGGAGCTTTATCCCCGAGACCATGACGGTCTGCGTGGGCGCCGCTGGCGACCTGAGGCCACAGTGGAATGGCAGGGCTCCGTCGTCACCCGGGTGGCATGTCATAGGTCTATAGGGAGTGAGTGCAGTCCTCCAAAAAAACCAGGTGATAGATACCCTAAACCCTAAACCGTACACCCGAAACCCTAAACCCTGTGTTGCTGATTGGGCGTCATCCCGAACCTCCTCATCCTTGTTCTTGAGCCACAGATCTCTTCTTCAGAGCCAGTGGCCAGAGATTTATGGAGGTTTGCGATCTTCGGGGTACCTTATTGGGGTCCTTAAGGGGTCTATTTTAAGGGTCCCCTATTTTCATAAACCCCCATTTAGGTAGTTCTGGGATTCGCCGGGAGAGGCGATTTAACCTATTCTCCCTGTTAAGGCTTAAGGAATCCGTCGAGTTGTGTTCCTGATTCCGCAAATTCCTGTCAGTGTGCTTGCAGAATGCTGGTGAAGCCCACTGTGTGAAGGAGTGTTGCAGCAGGCCTAAACCCTAAACCCTAAACCCTAAACCCTAAACCCTAAACCCTAAACCCTAAACCCTAAACCCTAAACCGTAACCCCTAAACCGCATGAAGGGGTGGGGCTCCACAGTGTGCTTTTCAACCTCTCAGCGATCCTTCCTGAGTTCAGCAGTGGCGGCTGCGTGACTCTCAGCAAGCACGGCTCTGCTGGGATCCCGCACGGGCGTCCCCGGAATCGACTAAAGACCATGCTGCTCCTGAGCTGTGCATTTGAGGGTTCGGAGTATTGCAAGCCTACCCCGAAAACCTGAGTCTACTCAACTGTGAAGTCCGGAACCACCAGTCTCGATCCGGCTTTAGGGCTTCCAAGGTAAAATGGACGTTAGAGGCAGAACATGGGAATGGGTGTAAAATGGTCGTCGGCACCCCTGCTGCTTTGAATGGCCGATCTCAGCTTGTATTAAGTGTACGCCTTCTCGGATTTTCCACGTGCAAGCGTTGGTAGCCCTTTTTGGGGGTGGACTACCCCGCTTCGGGGCCGTAGGCAGAAAGGGCTGCCAAAATCAGCGCCCATTTAGCAATTCAAGCAAAAGAACTCTACAGTGATTCTACAGTAGTAGGCATCAATCGCGCGTCATAACCCAACATCCACATACTTTTGGGGTCGGAATAATTACTAACCATACTCCTTCATGGTCCCCTTATACTACAACAACCCCTAAAACCCTACAGGCCCTCTAGGGTGCAGCCCAGGCTCCCTGTGTGGCCGCAGAGCTTCGCGGCCCGGACAACTACTCCCCATGCAGAGCTCAAGCACAGGAGGGAGACGCTCCCGAGGATGCAGCGAAGCACAACTTCGGAAAGGGGGCCGGGACAGGCTGGGTCTGGTTCTTACTTGGAGGTTCATGGTACTTATTAACCAGTTGTAACCCACTTATAAGCCCCTTAAGTGCCCTAATAAGGTTATAAGTACAGTTATAAGTGCAGTTATAATTGGTTAGTAAGTACCATGAACCTCCAAGTAGGAGGGAATGAGGGGGTGAGTACCCTCCATAGAATCCCCTAAAGGGTGTCTACAGCGCCCTACGAGTACTTCCCTCATTTCCCTACTAAGAACCATACAGGGTAAGGCGAGGGGGAAGGTGCAGGTGGGGGCAAGTTGCGGGCTTAGGGCCTCAGCTCCCAGGATGAAGTGGGCAAACAGCTTCAAGTAGCAAAATACCCAAAGACCCGCAGCGAAAGTGGAACAACCCCCCTGGTTTTGGTACCCTAAACCCTAAACTCTAAACCCTAAACCCTAAACCCTAAACCAAGTCCCAACCCCGAATCTGCTCGCCCTCGGCCCCTAAATCTTTGAGCCCGTGCTGCTTGAACAGTCGGACCATTCACCCCTGCTAACTCACGGCTGCTTTGCAGTCCCGATCTTGCAAGGGGCGGTGTGAAAGCGCCAAAGAAGAGACCGCGACCCCGTTTTTTTGTCCGGGTTTTTGTTAGCTCGCCAAAGGGTTGCAGGGGTTTTGGGCTGAGGGCTCTGGTCTTCCAGGTTCGGCATATGAAGGGTAGAGATTGTACAGGGTTGTGGTTCCGGATTCAAGCTCGGGATTCGGATTGGGGGCATATGACATCTTCTTGGTAGGCGGCCTCTCGAAACGACTGCTGCACACAGCTCGACTCTTGACGGGGAACGATACAGGCAGAGCTTGGGTACACACCCCTACCCTGAGTCGTAAACCTATAGGCCCTGTCTGGTTCACTCTCGTTCTCTGTCCCTTGGT
The DNA here is from genome assembly GCA_905221605.1 of Symbiodinium natans. Classification (NCBI taxonomy): domain Eukaryota; class Dinophyceae; order Suessiales; family Symbiodiniaceae; genus Symbiodinium; species Symbiodinium natans. The sequence goes on from CAJNDS010002655.1 coordinate 13,783, forward strand.
GCCACAAAGGGGCACTTGACTGCACGAAGCTTTGTCCATGCCTGGTGCCCAAGTACTGGGCTGCAGCAGGTCCCGCAACGAGGGCTGTTTCGGGTATTTCTGGCTGTAGGGGCTGAGAGACAGTATGTCGCTGTCACTATGCTATGCAGCAAAATCAGCGCCGTGTACTGAACGCTAACGCTGGCTGTGTAGCTACCGTCTCTGTGACTGCTGCTGTATTGGTGTTGCATGCTCGGAGTGCTGTTCTTGGGGTGGTGCTGACAGCCTCGACATCCAATTCCGAAAGCCATCAATCCTTTGAGCGACCCACTTTGGGCGCGCTTCTTGAGCCAACGGAAACGTTCCGATCGTCGAGGAAATCGACCTCAACTTCGAAGGCCCGCCAAAGAGGCTGCAATTGGGGGAGGGGGCTCTTCGGGGTTTCGAAGCTCTTCGGGGCGCCCTTAAGGGCCATTAGGTGCTGCAGGCTGCGACTCAGGGAGGAACGCCTACCGCCTTCACCAGGAGCCTACGCCATAAACCCTAAACCCTAAACCCTAAACCCTAAACCCTAAACCCTAAACCCTAAAACCTAAACCCTAAACCCAGAGCCTCCCGAGGCAAGGGCCCAAACACCACCCGACATCAACTCCTGGAGCTCCTCTGCGATGTCTGACTCGCTGTAGCCGTTGTCGTGCACCTGCGCGAAAGCCCCACAGGCAAAAAAAAGGGGGGGGCGCCACCAATGGTCAGGTAGGACTCCTCATGACTGATCCGAGTCGCCCCCCCCTCCCGTCTCCTCCTCCTCCGCGGGAGGTCGGCAAACCGACATAATAGATGTGCCGTGCCATCCTTCCCGCCTGCTGCCAGAAATGCCGCCACTCCGATGGCAGGATCTCGCCATCGTTGTTCTCATCCACCTCCCAGCAAGCAAGAATTCCACAACTTCGGCATGGGGACTTTGGAGCACTCACATCGATCTCACCCACCTGCCCTGCAGGGACCGCAACACCCGCCTTTGACCCTGCCGAACCCTCTGAAGCCGATGTTCAAAGACCCCAGCCCCAAAACACCAAGTCCCCAGAGCTCAGAAGCCGAAAGGTTTTCAACAGCCGGACTGCGCATCCGATTTTCAAAATAGACCGTCAAGCTCTTAAGCACAAGCCTCCGAAAACATGGCCGAAGCACTGATTTTGCCTGGGCTTCGCTGCGTACTTGGGGCTGGGGAGGGTGGGGGAGACCTGGGACGGACTATGGGGTCTTGCTTGTATATGTTGTATTTCCTAAAGTCCGGTTGCCAAAGTCTTGCATGTCCTATTTCGGGGGCTGAACGCTTGAGTTGCTGCGCCGTGGTTGACTCAAACACCCCTCATACCGCGTGGCTTCATCAGCAGGAATGGCAGGAGCGCTTCAAAGGACCCCCCCCCCATACCTTGCTCAAATCCCAAGGCAGCTTTGGGGTTAAGAGTTTAAAGGGTATTTAACGGGTTAAGGGTTAAGGGTTTAAGGGTTTTTGGGGATTAAGGGTTTAAGGGTATTTCATGGTATTTAAGGGTTTATAGGAGAAAATTCCAATCATTCAAAACCCGAAACATTCATTAAGCTTGCGAGCCGCACGCCAGGCACCCGAATGCACCGACCCCCTGGACGTCTGCTCTGTAGAGGGCCGGCTGGTCCCTCTAAGTCTGTCGGCAACTGGACCCTAAACCCTAAACCCTAAACCCTAAACCCTAAACCCTAAACCCTAAAGCCCAAACCCTAAACCTCTGATACATTCAGGGAAGCTGTGGAGAGACGGAGGTCTCTGAGCTAGCCGTTCTCGTCCTGACGGCCTGAGCCTTCCTCGTGAGGCTGCATCCACAAGCGCGGCAACTCCTGTGTGCTTGACCTGCCCGACTGTGTCCGCAGACTGCGCCCACGTGCAGCACGTCGGTGCTTAGAGTTCCGCGACAAGGAAATGGAAGGCCTTGCGATTGAGACACATCTCCAATCCTGCCAAAATGCAAAAACTCTCGGTCAACCGAACATCTCTCCAACAACCCTTGAAGCCCTTTTGAAGGCCGGCTCGCCAGCGGAAGTCGCCCCCCCCAGGCGCCACGAGAAGGAGCAGTGTTAGGGTATGAAAACTCCCCGCCAGGGTGCCGAATCGGCTGAAGAAGTTCTGGGCTTCCGCCTTGGTCAGGCGCCTGGCATTGGCGGGACTGGGCGGGCGTCAGTGCCTTGTAACCTACTTGCTGAATACCCTGGGCCAAAAAAGTTTATAACCCTTTAAATTAGAGTCAATTATGGTAGGGTTATATATACCCCAAAAGGTTCGAGGTTACAATGACTCAGCTACTCAGGTAACGGCTTGCAGTGGTTTGGAGGGGTTTGGAGGATGAAAGACAGTTGAACATGGAACTTGACTTGCACAAACTTTGATGGCGCTGGAGAGGCTTCAGTGGGCTTCTTCATGGCTTCATGTGCCTTTCCCCAAAGCTAGAACACTCAAAACCGATGGCCGCCGTCAGGCGAACTGCCGACATGTGCGAAGCAGATGGGAACCCAGAACGCGCAAAACAGATTGGCAACGTCACCCGCAACGGCCTCCAAAACGCACACCCTCTGAAACCTCCCCGAGGCCCCCTCCACTTACGGTTGGTTACTAGGGAATGAGGGAATAAGGTACCCTATATCCCCCTATACATACCCGATTAAGGGATTAGATACGGTACCTAACCCCCTAGAAGCCCTAAAACTCTGAAACCTCCCCGAGATACGGTACCTAACCCTAGAAGCCCTAAAAACCCTCTGAAACCTGGCCCCCTCCACTTACTGTTGGTTACTAGGGAATGAGGGAATAAGGTACCCTATATCCCCCTATACATACCTTTTAAGGGATTATACAGGCTACCTAACCCCCTAGAAGCCCTAAAAACCCTCTGAAACCTCCCCGACCCCTGAGTCAGTGGCCCATCCGCGTTCTCATCCATTTTCTGGTACAGCGCCTCGACTTTCCTCAGGATCCTCGGACGCCCGAAGCAGGCGCTCAGCGCACCAACGTGCTGAGGGATAAGGACAGAGGGGTAGGGAAGCACTTTCTTCGCTGCTTCTTGGGGTCTTCAGGGCTTTTGCAGGGTTTGGGACCCGGCGTTCTATGCCAGGGCCCGGGGGCTCGGGTGCTTTGAGACCAGGCCCATGCCCGAGGATCCTGCCTCCCCAAAAAATCACTCAGATTCATTAAGTTCAACCCCCAAAATCCCAAGAACTCCGGACACTTGCTTCAAACTTCTGGCTGGCCAGCTAGCAACAGAAATCTCCAAAACCCCGAACCTCTCAAACCCGGGCGTTAAGGGGGCCTGGGGGGCTCCAGCTCGTGAACCCGTGTGCTGGGGCTTGGGCCACGGGGAGAGGTTGCAATCCTCGTCGGCTTTAGGGTTTAGGGTTTAGGGTTTAGGGTTTAGGGTTTAGGGTTTAGGGTTTAGGGTTTCGGGTTTCGGGTTTCGGGTTTAGGGTTTACATTCCCCACGAAGCTTGATGCGCTAGGAGAGTACTTGAGGCCATAGGCTGCTAAGTTCTATCTGCAGGGTCGGCGCCCCCCAAAAATCTTTGGATGCGCATTCAACACTGCCCCTTGCGAAACGAACCCCCCCATGTTCAAGGCGGTCGTCCGTGGGCTGGCTTCAATTTTTTTGGTATATTGTGCGGGTGGTCAGGAACCCGGATGGGGCCTCAACAGGCAGAAATAGAAGGCCCCGGAGCCCTTCATTTTAGGGTTTAGGGTTTAGGGTTTAGGGTTTAGGGCTTAGGGGACACTATCCCCCCTTCTCTCCCAAGAACAAAATTTGAACCCCACTCTGCACCCATGCTTACCCTAAACCCTAAACCCTAAACCCTTAAACCCTTAAGCCCTTTACCTGCTTTGGGAGTAGCCGGCTGTGGACGACAGCCCCGTTAGATAACTTGTGATCTAGTTCCCCCAAGCCCACTGAACCATCACAATCCCAGAGCCATGAACAACTCTGATAGCAAACAAACATTGGACCTTGCAGGGCCAGAAGCACCAACCAACCAACCAGCAACCGACCGAAACAGCCCCAAAAGTCCCGCGAGGCCCCACGGCACCTTGGGCTCGATTCGCCCTGCCTCCGGCCTCTGGTGGAATTTCACAGCTTGGCTCAGGTGGGGCTTAGACACTCGTTAGGGGTTAAGGGCTTGGGGTTCAGGATCTCCTTTCAAGGCTTGGTGCAACGGCTGGACATTGGACTTAAGGATCCTGAAGGTTGATCAATTACACTTCATCTGGATTGCTTTCTTCGCGGAATATGGTTTTCCTTTCGCGTGTCTTTCGCGCGCCATGTTGTCCGTCTCCCTCCGTTGTCGTCGTCGTCGTCGAGTGGTAGTAGTAGTAGTAGTAGTAGTAGTAGTAGTAGTAGTAGTAGTAGTAGTAGTAGTAGTAGTAGTAGTAGTAGTAGTAGTAGTAGTAGTAGTAGGAGTAGGAGTAGGAGTAGGAGTAGCAGTAGCAGTAGCAGTAGCAGTAGCATGAGCAGCAGCCATGAAGTCTAAGGCAAAGCGCGACTCTGCTGCTGAGGCCCCTGCGGCATGTACCCGTGGCGGCTGTTTTGACTCACGCTCCTGAGGTTGCCAACCCCTACAATGACAGCGCGAACCGAAGGGTCTTTGGGACCTGCCGGCTTCAGAGATTAAAACTTGGGACTTAGACCGCCCGCCCCAGGCCCGAAACCCAACCCCCTCAAAACCCAAGCCTGCAAGCCTGAGCTGTTCGTTCGGGCAGTGGCTCCGAGCTTGTGATCTTCATGAGCATGACAGCCCACCGAATATGCAGAATCTGCGCATCTGGAAGCCACAACCGCCTGCTACAAACCCAATGAAAACACCAATCCGTCGAAGCCTCTGGCAGTAGGTGTCTAAATGGCATCAAGCAGATTCCCAACAGCATTGCACCCCTTGAATTGGCACCCTTTTGCCTGGAATGGGGTACCTCCCGTAGCCGACACTTGTCCGGGAGGGGACGGTGGCGTTTAAGCTCCGTCCCCCCCCCTTTGCCCACCCCCCGCACCCCTCCTCTAATTTTCCGGCCGGCTTGCTTCTCTTGCTTTTCGGCTCCTGCAGTTGGGGCGCCATGTGCCTGCGTGTTACAACATGCTTCACACTTTGCCTCTGGGGCAGGCCCGGGCCGAGTTGTTGAGGTCCCGGTCGGTGTTTTTGTGTTAAGTCATGAAGGAAACGTCAATCAATGCCCCCTAAACCCTAAACCCTAAACCCTAAACCCTAAACCCTAAACCCTAAACCCTAAACCCTAAACCCTAAACCCTAAACCCTAAACCCTAAACCCTAAACCCTAAACCCTAAACCCTAAACCCTAAACCCTAAACCCTAACACTAAACCCTAAACCCTAAACCCTAAACCCTAAACCCTAAACCCTAAACCCTAAACCCTAAACCCTAAACCCTAAACCCTAAACCCTAAACCCTAAACCCTAAACCCTAAACCCTAAACCCTAAACCCAACCCTGACTGTTGCGTCCAGCCCTATCAAGCGTTGAAGCATCTGACAAAGCCCCGACTTGTGGGCTTCGGTTCGAGCAGTTTTGGTCTTTCTGCGTTCTGGTTATGACCCTAAACCCTAAACCCTAAACCCTAAACCCTAAACCCTAAACCCTAAACCCTAAACCCTAAACCCTAAACCCTAAACCCTAAACCCTAAACCCTGAACCCTATTCAGTTTGAGCCCTTCAAAGCCACTCGAAGCTCCTACCGTGTTTCGGGCTTCTTACTGCCCCAGAAAAAACTCCTTCAGGGGAGAGGGGGGGGGGCCTTTGGTGCAGACCCTGGAAAAAAAGTATATACTTCGGACCCAGAACCAATAAAAGTTTTATAAAGTATAGTACTCCTAAACCCAGAATATCTTGAGAATTAGGCTTTTTTTTACACGTACGTGTAAAAAACAAAAACTCACTCTCAGTAAACCCAGAATCTTGTGGTGTTGAAGATGACTGAAAAATACGTTTTGGGGTCGCCGGCTTCAGGCGCCGTTTCCATGCCAAGCAGCTCCCGGCGCTGCTCCGCGACCTGGCCAACAGGGAGCTTCCAAGCGCTTCTTTTTGGGGGTTTGGGGCTTAGGGTTTTAGGGTTTTTTGGGGTTTTAAGGGTTTTAGGGTTTTGGGGTTTTGGGGTTGAGGGTTTTAGGGTTTTAGGGTTTTTTGGGGTTTTAAGGGCTTTAGGGTTTTGGGGTTTGAGGGTTTTAGGGCTTTAGGGTTTTAGGAATTTAGGGTGTTAGGGTTTTAGGGTTTTAGGGTTTTAGGGATGGCTTAGCGGCTGAGGCCCTTAGCGAAAGCGAAAGGCTTTCGAGGGCGCTGGAGACCTCCCTGAATTCCACCCTAAACCCTAAACCCTACACCCTAAACCCTAAACCCTAAACCCTAAACCCCAAACCCTAAACCCTAAACCCTAAACTCTGCATCCAATGCAAAGCATGGAGCTCTGACACAAACACAAGACTGCAAAGCCACAGCCCTCGCTACAGGCTTGCTACTTTCGTCAGAGGCGGCTTTCAAAAGGATCTACCTTTCAGGGTTGACGCCCTAAATCTGAGCTTTCAAAACTTATAACTCTAATGCATAACTCTATAACTTTCGGTCAGCTCGGGTGGCTGACAGCGGGCAGGCCCATGGAGATTTTGAGCCATCGGCAGTTCGAGTCTAGTTTTGTTTTCACGAGAAGCATCGTGTTTGGGGTTTAGGATTTAGGGGTTAGGGTTTAGGGAATATTCTCGAATCCAACCTCTTAGACAGCACTGGCCTGAAGCACTTTTACAGGGACAAGCTTGGCCGGCTTGTGAAGTCCACACTCATGTCAGATTTCAAACCCTAAACCCTAAACCCTGAACCCTGAACCCTGAACCCTAAACCCTAAACTCCCAGAATCCTGCCACTAACGGAGCCGGCGAGGCGGGCGTGCCCATTCTTATGGACCCGTTGCCATCCTGCAGCGGCTGTCGCTGTTAAGCCCCAATGAAAGCCGTGAGGGGCTACGCAAACTGTTCCCAAACCCCTCTCTCCCCCACAATAGACCCTAAACCCCAAACCCTAAACCCTAACACAGCCCTGTCAGGGTGCCCCCCATCTCAGAAGATTTGGGCGTTGACTCCCCCGGTTTGGGCCCAGTCAAGCTGCAGGATTCGATGCGTTTCCTTCTTCGTGCTGACTCCTGGCCGAAGCACATTTGCACTCAAAACCCGCAGAACCCAAAATACTCTGAGACCCTTCGCAAACCCTAAACCCTAAACCCTAAACCCTAAACCCTAAACCCTAAACCCTAAACCTTAAACCGAGGTCGTCCTGGCTGCTGCCTTTGATCCGCAGCGACTTCAGGCTGGTCCTTTGCCAAGGCGGTCAAGAGGCAGGTGTCAGTTGTTGCTGTGGGTCAGAGGGGTTTAGGGTTTAGGGTTTAGGGTTTAGGGTTTAGGGTTTAGGGTTTAGGGTTTGGGGGTTAGGGTTTAGGGTTTAGGGTTTAGGGTTTAGGGTTTAGGGTTTAGGGTTTAGGGTTTAGGGTTTCGGGTTTCGGGTTTCGGGTTTCGGGTTTAGGGTTTAGGGTTCAAGCTGTAGGCTACCAGCAGGCTTTATCACAGCTTGGGCTCTTAGGGGTTGAAAAGTTTTTGGGCGAGCTGGACCAAGCTTTTGACCACAGTGCCAAGAGTTGCACCAGCTGATCGCCCCGAAAAACCATGACCGCATCGTGTGTCTGGCTACAAATTGTGTAAGACACTAAAGAAAAGAATCGTAAATGCATCATGAAGGCATCATAGAAGCATCATGAAAGCATCACAATAGCATCATAAAGCAGAAAAATATCATAATAAAGCAGAATAAAAGCATAATGGAAGCAATATAAGAACAGCAAAACAAAGAAGCCACCCTCAGCCCCCTTGAATAGCCGCCTCCTTGCGCCTCCGCTTTAGCACGCTTCCTCTCTTATTGGGTCCCCCTGCAGGCTGGTCGATCGTCTGCGGAAGCTGCCTGTGAGGAGACTGGGTTTAGGGTTTAGGGTAAATCCTGAACCCTAAACCCTTCAGGGTTTCAACCAGGATTTTCCAGCGCTGGAAGACGATTCTACCGCAAAAGAGGATGTGCGGAACGCTGTCTCTTCTAGATCAGTTGCTTTTCAGGCTATGTTTTGGGTTGTGTGGGTTGTACAACTTATCAGATAGCACGGTCTTGCGCGTGATTCTTGCGAAGGTAGCTTGTACTGAGGCTTCTTATTGAGGTACTTACATCAGACTGATACCCAAACATGCTCTCCAGCGCATGTCGGTGGGCCTGAGCTGTGGAAGAACTTTCCCTGGCCGGCCCTTGGATGAGGCCGCTTTAGGCTTTAGGGTTTAGGGTTTGGGGTTTAAGGTTTAGGGCACTTGGAGCGAGCTGTTGCCACACCATATTTGGCGGAAGATGAGAAGCGGCATTGCCGAACTCTTTGGGATTTCAGGGTTCAGGTGTGTTATGTAAGGCTGCCAGCTTATTAGGTAAGGGCAGCTACTTTTCGGACCTTTAGAGGGAAAGCACCTGAATGTGTATTTGAGAGTCGCTGGGTGATTTGCGCTGCTGGCATAAACTCCTGCTGAACCCTCTGGCCGACAGAAGCCGAAAACGCAAGCTCCAAACCCCACAATAGCAGATTATAGTATATTATATAGTACTTTCGTAAAGTACATTAAATTATCGTATACTCTCGTATATTGTAGAAGACACAAGCTACCCGGGTGCGATGTTACGCGAAGGCACGGGTGAGTCACACAGGCTCCAAGGTCTTTCACTTTCAGGATCTGATGGAGAGGCCGTGAAGCAGGGAACTGAGCCCGTTAGTGGGCTGCTTCTGGAATATGCTAGTGTCTTGCAGTATCTTATAGTATGTTATAGTATTAATGTTGTATACTCTAGAATACTATCGTAGATTATCGTATATCACCGTATATTTCTGCGTATTATAGTGCATTGTAGTTTTCTATAGAATATTATAGAATATTATAGAATATTATAGAATATTATAGAATCTTATAGAATCTTATAGAATCTTATAGAATCTTATAGAATCTTATGGAATATTATAGAATATTATAGAATATTATAGAATATTAAAGAATATTATACAATATTATAGACTATTAAAGAATGTTAGATTCTAGTATGAGCGTCAAGGGTTCGTTTTTGCGGGCGAGGCTCGCTGTGAGATAGCTGCGATCACCCACTGCGGGGAAGTCGGACATCGCACTCCTGCCGCAACCCTAAACCCTAAACCCTACACCCTAAACCCTAAACCCTAAACCCTTTTGCCCGCGAACTTTAAGTCTCCTCGCAGCTACAATGGCTCAAAGAGGTTTTGTGCTAGGGCTTCGGAGATTTGGGAGTCTGTCACCCTAAACCCTGAACCCTAAACCCTAAACACTAAACCCTAAACCCTAAACCCTAAACCCTAAACCCTAAACCCTAAACCCCGGCTCTAAGTCGGTTTATGTCGTGTTGGGTTTAGAGCGCATGAGGGCATGCTGGGGCTTTCTTCCGAGCCGAATCCTCGAAAACAACTCCGGAAGCACCTCAGGTCTAAACCCCAAAAACCCCAAAACCCCAACACCCTAAAACCCTAAAACCCTAAGACCCTAAACCCCAGCAGCCCAGGCCTGCCCATAATGTTGGCCTTCCTGCAGCGAGCTTTGCCGGCGGGGCGGGGGTGGGGGTGGGGGCGGGGGGGATTTGGGACTCCGCAAATCCTACATCATAAGGGTTTAGGCTTAGGATTTAGGGCTTCGGGTTTGAGGGCTTAGGGTTTAGGGTTTTGGGCTCGGGTTCCTAAATCAAGCACTGCTGAGCGCTGAACACCCCACCAGGCAAAGGAAGTCAAAGTCAGGAGCAGGGAACGGCTTCTACTCCTCGAGTGTGGGATTTTAAGGTTACGGGCTCATGCTCCTTAGCAGCCCAGCAACCATATTGTGATAAGGGCACCCTTGTTTGGGTTACTTTTTCAGGGAACCTTGAACCAAAAAGGGGAAAAGGGTACCACTAAGAGCTTGGGGCCTCGTCGCCACAAGTTGGTAGGCTTACAGCGGCTTCTGGGAACCAACCTTCTCTGGATTTTGCTGCCGCCATAGGCTTTAGGGTTTAGGGTTTAGGGTTTAGGGTTTAGGGTTTAGGGTTTAGGGTTTAGGGTTTAGGGTTTAGGGTTTAGGGTTTAGGGTTTAGGGTTTAGGGTTTAGGGTTTAGGGTTTAGGGTTTAGGGTAGCGCAAGTCACTGAGGCCTCTGATTGACGCTTCAGGTGTCGGGGGCCTCTGACTCATGTTCAGGCCCTTGCGGAAGCTTGCGAAGTTACTTCCTTCAAATCCAGAATCGAAAGCCAACGGTCCATCCCCAAACCCGGAGTGCAAACCCTAAACCCTAAACCCCAAACCCCAAACCCTAAACCCTAAACCCTAAACCCCTTTTGCAATTTTCACCCCAGGGTTAACCGAGCCGGGTGGGCATCAGCAGCAGCGGGGCATTTGTTGCCTTGTGCAAGACCTGGAAGGGGAGTAAGTTCCAGGGAGGGTTTAGGGTTTAGGGTTTAGGGTTTAGGGTTTAGGGTTTAGGGTTTAGGGTTTAGGGTTTAGGGTTTAGGGTTTAGGGTTTAGGGTTTAGGGTTTAGTTCCGCACGCACACACAAGAAGAGTGCTGAAGGACGGCTGTGGAGACACTCGCACGCGCGAACAGCACCCCTTCATGCAAGTCCGAACCATGACGAAGATTGATCGTGTTTGTGCGTCTTTATGATAATGGCGGATTGAGTGAGGATTTCCGCCTCGGGGATCCACCTAGCAAACCCTAAACCCTGAACCCTGAACCCTGAAGCCTAAACCCTAAACCCTAACCGACCAGAGGTGGGTCTCTCAAAACGCCAAGGCAGGCTTTCAAATCAAAGCTCTCAGCACCCCATCTGGGGGTCACTGGGATCGCGGCAATATCATTGAAACTGTCCCGCTTGAGGCTGGTTTCCGATGGCACCCAACCTTTGCCATGCAGAACAAATGTGCAATAAACCTGGTGTTGAGAGGGTGTGCAACAAACCTGGTGTTGAGAGGGTCTCCTTGAAAGGCAGAGGTGAAAGGACACCAGAAGACCTGAGAAGATGTTAGAAGAACTCTTGTTCATTGGGCGCACTTGATCAGGAAGATCGTCCGGGAGAGCCCGCCCACAATGCCTTTATCTTCTCGCAGGACCTGTACTATCCACAAAGTCCGCCAAACCAGTTTCCTGTGTTGTGGTGCAGTGCCTGTATGACCCCTGCTGCGTGTAGCGGGAAAAGCTATGCAAAAGGAACAAAAACTGCTTGGTCAGCTACAATAGAGCTCTTGAGCTGCGTATGCTGAAGTGAAGCGACATCAATAATCACTCATCCATCCAGCCTTCATGGCATGTTTCACACGCACAAGACCGTCATCGTCTTCAGATATCCAACAAACATGGTACCCAAACCCAAAATGCATCCTTTACACACGTGCATGCCTGCCTTTTCGTTTTGGTGCTATGCAGCGCGCACTGCTTAGACCTGCCTCGACCCCTGGTTTCAGCAACGAAGCAGACACTCCACGCCCTGCGCCCTAGGCCCTAAACCCCAAACTGTCAAGTGCAGCCTGAAACCCAAACCAACCAAAGCCCCTTGAAGCCTCAACCCGCCTCAACCCGCCCCGCCCCCTTGCGGAAACCGAACTGGGGCGCGGGGCAGGTGGTGGTCCGAGGCTGCATCCTGAAACCTGATCTGCTGCTGTGGCCCTAAGCTTTGGGGGGAGCTGGCTGTTGAGTCCATCTTTTGGGTTGCTTGGGAGCCGCAGTCAAAGCAGACGAACCGACCCCTGTCTGAATTCTCGCCAGGAAAGAAGCCAAACAAAAGCATGTTCCAAAGAAGAGCCCAAGAGGCGACCAGGGTCCCATGGACTCACCAAGGTCTTCCCCCCCCAGCAGCCGGCTGCGGACGCAATCGGGGGTTTTTTGGGGGGGTTCAGTGGGTGAACCCTAAACCCTAAAGCCGAAACCCTGAATTTGGGGAGGGTCTGGTAGTGGCAGGGGGGAATGGGAAGCGTCCGGCATTTGTGGCAATCCCGAACCATATGCTGCCCCAAATCTCACCTCCAGTTCCAGCTGGGATTTAGGGTTTAGGGTTCCAGGGTTCCGGGGTTCCAGGGTTCAGGGTTTGGGGGGTATAGGGCGGAACAATTCTGGGCCAGAAATTCTGGGTTCAGGCCGTTTGGGGCTCTCCGGGACCTTCTCAAGCCTTAAAGAGCGATCCACGCCCAGGCAAATTATGACCGCAAGGGTTGGAGGGTCTAGGGTTAAGGGCTTAGGGCTTAGGGTTTAGGGAACAATTTCAAACTGAGGATTCGGGGTTCTCAATGGTTCTGTGAGGACACTTGCACTACGCGGATTACATGGTAGCAGCCTTAAAAAGTGATGTCTCGGTAGTTGCGCTCGGCTGCCTCTCGTGTGAAAAATGTGCTGTCGTGCTACATCATTGGCCACCCAGGAGCTTGTGTCCTTTTTCCTTGGCCTCCTCAAGAAACGAGATACCTGCGGTCCCGCATGGCATGTGACACAGGCAAAAGAGACCGTGAATCTGTAGAGCGTAGCCCCCTCGCAATTGTCAGGCCCGATGCTTTTAGCAAGTGCTTCGAAGCCCGTGGGCGGCTGTGCTCCCATCTCCCAGATCTGGACTCTTAGGGTCTTAGACGCGCTCGGCGCTGACTCACATCTGTTGCAGCGCACACATTGAGGCGACGGGTCCATCCGAATCCCCCATCCTCTGGTTGATGGGTGCCCAATTTGGGGTGTTGAGCCTTCCCGGACGCATACAGACCTTCTGTCTCGGCACGCGCTGCGCCCTCTCCTCCACGACTCGACGAACATCTTTCTCCCAGCGCCAGACCCCTCTCCATTATATCGTGCGTTGTGCGTTCTCACCTTCAGTGAGGTTTAGACAAATGTCCAGAATTCATCTTCCAGGTACGCCTCCACTGGGCGCTTCTCGGCATGCGACGGAAACCAGCGGAAGCATGCGGTGTGTTGAAGTTGAGAGCGTCTCATGCTCATGCAAACGTCAGAAGGTGCTGATAATGTATCTTTGAAACAGTCGAACGAATCGCACGCAAATTATGTGGCCGTGTTGGCCCAACGCGTGACACTGCAAATTGGGCTGCACATCCGTACGGCTATCAGTTATAAGTCATTTGCATTCCTGATCTTCTGCCAAGCCGCTAAGCATTGCCCAACGCAGAAAGCGCCTTGAGTGCCCATGAGACATGTATTGCTTCAGCATGCTCTCACAGGGATCGCGGGACATGGGCAGCTGAGTGGTCTTCGCATCCAAACCAGGTCTCTGAGCGCATGGCCTCATGCGTCATCGTCGCCCATGTCTTCCTTTGGTGTACACGCTCTTTAACACCATGCCATGGTCGATTGAAACAAAACTGGATGGGGCAAAGAATACTAAGATTCCCCATTGCGAAACAGCTGCGAAGCTGGAGGCGACTCCGGCAATGAGCTGGCCGTCAAAGGGTCCTGCAAGACTACAAGATTCTCTGTGCCTTCCTCCAGCTGAAGGTCAAGAAACTCATCGCGTCTCGTCGCAGTCCGTGTGTAAAACCGTCCAGTCTGCAAACTCGTCATCCTGCATCCAGTCTGGTTCACAGGCAGACTTTGAATCGACTTTTGCAGGTCGTACGAGTACCAGACATTGCTCGCAATCCATTGCGCCTGGTGCGCACGGCCTGGTGATGTTGGAGGACTGCAGGTTACATCCTGAGCATTTCCCGTATTTTGGTTTCTGTTGTTCAGCAAACCCCGGCCGGACTCGTTGCGGGCGCCCCGGCACCCGGTGGGGGTTTCATCGCTCATTCCCAGTAGCTCATCATTGTAATTTGGCCGTCGTCATTTTGTTTCCAGTTCTGTTGGAGCAAAGACTGCAAGACAGCCAGGCTCTCGAATAACCAGCCCCGGCCTTGACATCAGCAACCAGCCGTCTTGCCCAGACGTGCAGAAAGCTGTCGTGCCCGAACTCCTGAATCTGTTGTAGTCGCAACTGTCATGGGCCGGTCCTCAACGAGAGCCGCCAGATACTTTGCCTGTCCTGCGGGCTGTACGATCTGCTCCGAAAGCGTGCAAAAAGCCTTTTCTTCGCGGACACCTCTGGCCTTCGTGTCTGGGCCACTGTACCCCCTTTTGGCACTATAGGGCACACGTTGTGTCCATCGCCCCTAACGCACTAGCGCAAGCTCGTCGAAGTGGACGTCCATAACAAGCTCCCTGCAGTTGATGATGGAGTGCTAGGGCAATGGCGGGCCAGGAGATGGCCGAAAAGAGCGCACTCCTGCTCCAGGGACTCCAGGCCAAGTGGCTTCAGGGCCAAAAGGGGGGCTTCTCAATATATGACTGCCCTTTGCTTTTGGTGGCCACCTTCTCGTTGAGCTTTCTGGGTCACACTTCTCCTTCCAAAGGGTCGACCCGGATCAAAAGGCGAGCCAAAGCTTGTGCCATACAGCATCGAATCAGGCATCCGCTCTGCAGCTAGAAGTCACGTGAGGTCGATGTACCTGGCTGGGCCGAGCTACGTCTTCGTTCAAAGCTGTCTATGAGTCAAGCATGGGATAGCCCTGTCAAGGTGTCGTGAATCTAAGCTCGAACTACAAAAACTAAAACACAATCCCCTAAACCCTAAACCCTAAACCCTAAACCCTAAACCCTAAACCCTAAACCCTAAACCCCAAACCCTAAACCCTAAACCCTAAACCCTAAACCTAAGCCCTAGGCCCTAGACTCCCTAAACCGCCTTGTAGAGCTCAGGCGATCATCTGCCACCACGGCGGGGCCCACTTGGTCCACCTCCTGCGGAAACGTGCGCCCTCGCCAGATGCTGGTACCACTCGCGCTTTCCTGGGGGGGGGCGCAGGGTTTAGCGTTTAGGGTTTAGGATTTAGGGTAGGGTCTAGGGTCTAGGGTCTAGGGTCTAGGGTCTAGGGTCTAGGGTCTAGGGTCTAGGGTCTAGGGTCTAGGGTCTAGGGTCTAGGGTCTAGGGTCTAGGGTCTAGGGTCTAGGGTCTAGGGTGTAGGGTCTAGGGTCTAGGGTCTAGGGTCTAGGGTCTAGGGTGTAGGGTCTAGGGTCTAGGGTCTAGGGTCTAGGGTCTAGGGTTTAGGGTTTAGAGCGTGAATAATTGGAACAAGGATTTTTTTTGGGGGGGGTGTTACCCTCGTAGAACGATAAAGGCACCATAAGGGAATATTACTAGTAATCATTCCGACCCCTATACTATCTGCTGAAGGGATGGTCACTCCCCAAAAACATGACAAATTCATTTTCAGTGATTGCGCAGCAAAACTTTGCCAAGAGAGGGCCCAGTTGCATCCAGGGCAAAGTTAGGAACGCTGCCAAAGGCAACAGGAGAGAAAGTCGCGTTCAAGCCTGGCACGCGGCTCGCGCCACGGCGCAAAAGCGTGACCCTCCAGGAGTGTTGCGGCAGCTCCTCCTCATAGACCATCCTTGGTCGATATTGGCTCACGGTTCATATTATGCCTTTTAAGGAGCGGCTTTTGTCAACTCTTGTATAGGTGTACAACCTTCCTTCATGCTACCCAGCATCGGGACGACTGGCGGGTTAAACCCGCGCAGGACCAGCTGATACTGCCCGGGGCGCAGCCAGGCCCTCTGCGCGCAGCTCTGGCAGTGGGCGCCTTCGGGCTCCATGTCCATCACCACCTTGCCTTTCAGACAGGGAACTGCGTAAGGAACCATACAAGCATGAGAGCCCAAACGTCGAAGCTCTTTTAAAACCTGCGGGGCTGCAGGTCTTTCACCGTTGAGCCTCGAAACGCGAAGTCACGAAGCTTTTTGAACCCGACCCAGAACTTTATGGAAAGCCCTGAGCTAAACACCCTTGACCCCACCTGGCCTTGAACCACATAACAGGTGACCTGTGCTCGCGGCAGCGATGTGTAGCGGTCCGGTGCACACGCCGCAAAAACCGAGGCGCTCAGGTCGCCCTGTGGCCAGAAGATTAAACCCTCAACCCTAAACCCGAAGCGATTGGGGAGAGAGTGTAAGGTCTGGGCTGCGCGGCTAAACCCTAAACCCTAAGCCCTAAACCCTAAACCCTATGCCCTAAACCCTAAACCCTAAACCCTAAACCCTAAACCCTAAACCCTAAACCCTAAACCCTAAACCCTAAACCCTAAACCCTAAACCCTAAACCTGCCCACCCCCTCTCACTCTAGAGGTGAGTGGGCGCCGTCGAGCGCTCAGCGAGACCACGCAGGCCGATCTAGGCTGATCGGGCCTGCATGCACACCCCTGATCCCCAAAAAAGTTGACACCCGCAACAGTCAATTGGGTTGAGTGGTTGGGTGTGGAGGGAAGGGACGGGCTCTGCGTTAGAGCATTCTGGTCGGCATCGAGAAACATCAGCCTACCCTGAACCCTGGACCCTAAACCCTATCTAAACCCTAAACCCTAAACCCCAAACCCAAAGTGTAGGCTTCGGGGGGAGATCATGGCCCGGGTTGCAGGTCCTCCAGCGAGGCGCAGAGGCTCTCTCGGCCGCTGACCCTTGTAGAGAGGTCCCGGTAGGGAGGATCCTCGATCCTTGGCGTGCTGTTGGAGGGTTCAGGGTTAAGGGTTAAGGGTTTAGGGTTTAGGGTTCAGGGTTCAGGGTTCAGGGTTCAGGGTTTAGGGTTTAGGGTTTAGGGTTTAGGGTTTAGGGTTCAGGGTTTAGGGTTTAGGGTTTAAACTTCAGGATTGCTCAAAGAGGGGACATCCCTTGATAAACATGCCCAGGTATCATCAGCTCAAAGAAAGGGCAGGGGACCCGCTCAGGGTCCTGAACACTCTGCCGCCCAGGTTGCCAGTTCCGCTCTGAATGGAAAGGATTGCCTGGGCCCCGGGCCCACAATGCATTGGATGTTTTGGGGGTAGAGGTTTCACAGCAGCTGTTGGAAAAGTTGTGGAAGGATTCTTGTTGCGTTGGACTGGGTTTCTGTTTTATGCTACGTGTAGTGACTGGCCCATACAGAGTGAATGTAAGCCCTAAACCGTAGACCCTAAACCCCAAACCCTAAACCCCAAACCCTAAACCCCAAACGTCTCTTTTACAAAAAATGCTAAACCTCCTTCCGGTGGCTGAAAGCAGTCTCCAGGAGAGCTGGGTGCAGTGGTGACGGTGCCGTGTCGAAGCGGAAACCCTCCAGAGGGTGTAGGGTTTAGGGTTTAGGGTTTAGGGTTGGCCGTTGAGTGCTGCAAGAGTTGTTTTAGTAACAGAAGAGTCTTGTCTTACAGGGAGTTGCACATGTGCACGGCCGAGAGCAACGAGTGCGTTAGGACCGTGAGGATTGAATACTCTGCCTGGCCACCAAAAGTGCAAACCCTAAACCCCAAAACCCTAAACCCTAAACCTTGAACCCTAAACCCTAAACCCTAAACCCTGAACCCTGAACCCCCCAAACGGCCTGAGGCGGCCGGATCTCGAAGGACATGGGCAAGGCAACTCTCATCGGCACGGAAACCTAGCGGTTATCGAAGGGGAGATCATCTTTACCGTGAACTCGTGACCACCTACGCTAAACGTCGATCAGTGCCACCACCAAAAGACTTTCCCGTCTTGCCGGCAACAATCGACATCTGCACTGATTCGGTACGACTTGGGCATTCAAAACGTAAAGGAAAAGAATACCCTGAAAGTGGCCCCCAAACAGGGTGCCCCCTACTCTCGGAAACCCTAAACCCTAAACCCTAAACCCTAAACCCAAAACCCTAAACCCTAAACCCTCCCCCCACTTTGCTTCGTTAGAAAGCCGGGGGGACCAGGAGATAGATCGTCGCCAAGTCGTTGGTGAGAGATGTGGTCGTCGTCACGCCCAGGTCCTGACAAGATGGGGCTTTACGAATACAAGGGGCCCCTAATATAGACCCCCTTCAGATAGTAGGATTCCTTTATACTAAGGACCCCAACAAGGTACCCCTGATGCCGGAAACCCTCGGATGACGCCGGAACCGTGAGAAATCGCCACCACCTCTGCGGCCTTCAAGCCCAAGCAACACTTCACCCAAAATTCCCAATCCTATCTTTGGTTTACGCCCGTCCCTTACATATACAAGCTCCCACACCACAAGCAGGACATGGGACGACCTCGTCCTCAAGCCTCACAACTCCAAACCTCTATTCGCTTAAGACAGCCCCAAAAGAATAAAAAAACAATAGTCCACAATTTACCCTCAATAAGGAAGAATCTCTTTGTATTTCTTGGGGGTTCTTAAGCAAATTCGTAGAAACTCCCCACGTCCCCCAGGCGAAGGGGCCGGGAGCGGCAGGGCCGGGAGGTTGGCGCCCTCAAAGGCCGGGGCGGCGGTGATGGTCGTCCTGACGCCCAAGTTGAGTTTAGGGTTTAGGGTTTAGGGTTTAGGGTTTAGGGTTTAGGGTTTAGGGTTTAGGGTTTAGGGTTTAGTGTTTAGGGTTTAGGGTTTAGGGTTCAGGGTTTAGGGTTTAGGGTGAGTTGGGCTTTGTGCCTTCTTTTTGAGTTGAGACCTAAACCGGGGGGGGGGGTTATATGCCCTATACTACTATAATTCCTGTCAAGGTATGTGCACCAAAAACCCTTTAAGACCTACCTTCACTTTTTGATCGCAGGGCAGAGGGTGGGGGGCACCGCAACTTTTGAGTGCATCTGGTGCCATCACTTCGGTGCGTCTCCCCCACTGCCAGATTGCTCGGTGGCCAGTTGATGAGGAAAAATGTGAACGTGTTCTGGTAATTGGGTGCCTCTGACCCACTAACCTCATTCTTAACTCGGATGGCGTGGGCGGAAATCGTGGGCGAGCAGGGAGCCTGTGCTTGGTTTTGCGCTTGCAGTTTGGCAGTGGACGGTCACGGATGTCAGGCCAGCATCCGCGCTTCAGGGGCGCGCTCCAAGAGGTGCATGGTCAGATTTGCTCTGGGATGTCTGCTAAACTTGCACTCCAGCTCGACTCTCTAAGATCGCATAGAAACATGAAGACATGAAGCTGAATTTGCATAAGCACCCATAACGTCTAAATCCCCAAAAACACAATGGAACGCAAACTCCAGGTCCTGAAGTCCAAAGATCCAGATCCCAGGCTGAGTGACCAAGAGCTCCCACGGGGCCAGGCAAACGCCTTCGCATCACGGCAGGCATTCAGGGCTCGAGTGCGTGCGAACACGTGCCACGACATGTCCTTTGTGCGACAGGTCTCCCTCCTTTTTGCCAAGCAGCATCGATGTGCGGCGTTTCCGAGCTCGTAACGAGGAGCAGGGAGAAGTTGTAGATACCTGCCTCTCATGCCGTCAGGTTCTTGCACTTGCTCTTTCCCGAACATGATAAGGGTCGAAGATGCGCTTGGCCAGTTAGAAACAAGACTAAACATCCCCCTAAACCCTAAACCCTGAACCCTAAACCTTAAACCCTAAACCCCAAACCCTAAACCTTAAACCCTAAACCCCAAACCCTAAACCCTCGCCACGGCAAACGACCACACGTGTAGCAACAGAGTTCCTCTGCACAGGGGGGAGCCCACGGGTCCCGCGTCCGTGAGCGCAACTTGAGATCCCAAGGCCGAGCCCCGAGTCCCAGACATCGAAAGCCCTAGACCCTAAACCCTAAACCCTAAACCCTAAACCCTAAACCCCTAAACCCTAAACCCCCCCAATAAACCCTCAAACCCAAGGCGCCTCAACCTCAACAATTCTCAAAGCCGCAGAGGTTCCGGAACCCCGACCTCCCACAACAACTCAGATCTTGACCCTCCCAGAATTCCTAAGGCGCGTACCCTGAGAGGGATCAGGTCATCGATGCTGATCACCGCCTCCGTCTGCCGCAGCTGCCGCGCTGCCACGGAACTCAAGGAATCGACGCACTGCGCTCCTGTTCTTCGGCTTATGACTTGCTGGGGAAGTGAGGGTTAAGGGTTAGGGTCTAGGGTTTAGGGTTTAGGGTTTAGGGTTTAGGGTTTAGGGTTTAGGGTTTAGGGTTTAGGGTTTAGGGTTTAGGGTTTAGGGTTTAGGGTTTAGGGGGGTTTAGGGTTTAGGGTTTATGGTTTAGGGTTTAGGGTTTAGGGTGACCGGACGGGTGACCAGACTTATACGCAGGACCACTGGCCATGTCGAGCACCGGCCACCCGCAACATCCCGGAACCCGAAAACCCTGCTCTACTATTTGCTTAAGAACCCCCGAAAAGAATACACAAAAAAACATAATCCCTATGTTACCCTTGAAGAGGAAGAGTATGTTCGGGGCTCTTAAGCAAGCTTGTACTTTCTACACCGCCTTCGGAGGCTCCTGGGGGGAGGCTGCCAGCATGAAACGGCCGGGGCGGAAGGGAACACCTCAGGATCACCCAGTCGATCTCCACGGAGACCCGCAGGGAGGCGTTGACCTGGGTTTAGGGTTTAGGGTTTAGGGTTTAGGGTTAAGGGTTTAGGGCTTAGGGCTTAGGGCTTAGGGCTTAGGGCTTAGGGCTTAGGGCTTAGGGTTTTTTAGCGAAGCTAAAGCTCCCTCGGCCTACCCTCCTTGATCCCCCTCCCTTAAGAACTCTATAACCTATAGGGGAAGCCTACCCAAAAACCCGCAAAAACTGCCTTGAACTCGCATCCTGAAATTGCAGTCAGCCTGAAACCCGGACTTTACTCCAACTTTGACTGCGGAAACACGCCAGATTCTCCGAAGCGAGTTTTGTTTGAAGCCGCGGATGCAGCAACGCGTCTACGGCGAGTGCAGCTCGCGAGGTGGTTTTTTATTTGGAACCGTATGGTACGATTAGGTCCTGGCAGGCTCCGAACGCTAACCCTTTAAGCATTCATCCGCTGACGTCGCCTACATGCAATGCAGCTCCCGAGGCACACTTCCCCGAAGAACTTCTTGCGAGCTTAAGGGCTTCGGAGGGCTAAGAGGTGGTTTGGGACTGGTTTAGGGGTTCCGCTCAACGTCGCGGTCTGCTGAAGCGAGCTGCCAATCGCGAAGGGACGGCCGGCAGAGAGAAGCTCAGCGCTGCCACCATGGAGGTAGCGAGCCTTGAAGAGTGGCAAGCTGCCCCGAAGCCCTGAAGGTCCTACCACCTCAAACGGCTAAAAGCACCTCATGGGCTTGGAACCCTCAAACCCCCAAACCGTTGAACCCTTTGAAAAACCCTTTGAAACCCTTAAAAGCCCCAAAGATGATAAAGCGCTTCACTCTCTCATAGCATGGTAAAAAAAAAACAATGCTGAGGACTCAGGGGCAGCCAGGGACAAAGCATTCACGGCTGAAGGGGGCTTTTGACAGCTTTTGGGGCAGAACCCCCCTAAACAAACCCTAAACCCTAAACCCTAAACCCGAAACCCTAAACCCTAAACCCTAAACCCCTAAACCCTAAACCCTAAACCCTAAACCCGCCCCCCGCATAGCCATTGGAGCTTCAGGGTTCAGCTTGGTCCACGGAACCTCCACGTCCGCCGCGACTCGGGAGGTTGGGCCGAGAGCTGCACCTTCGGCTCATATCAGTATTATGATGATGTTCATTATTAACATGATTAATACATGTATTATAAATATTCAATTTGTTTATGCTTATTTTGTTCATTATTAATATGATTAACATACTTCTTACAAATATTCAAGTTTATTATGTTTAATTTTAACTATTAATAGCATTACTATGATGATTACTGTTGTTATTACTAGTAGGACTATTATTAGTAGGATTGTTGTTATCATTGTTATCATTGTTGTTATTATTGTATGAAACCATGAGAAGCACAGGAAGAGCGTTCCACCCGCCTGCCTGGGCCACTGTCCTTCCGTCAGCCCCTTCCTCGCGTGCAGTGCTCAGCACGGCCAGAGCCAGTCGGGGCTCGAGCGCAAAGTCCAGGCTCTCGTACCTGGAGGCGGCATGGCTGTTCAAGGATCAGCAGGTCTAAGTTGCGTTGTGGCCCTGCAACGGTGAGCCATGCTGGGATATTGAACAGCCCGCTTCCATACCACAGAGCTTGCACAAAGAGGGTGCCAGCACAAGCAATGTACACAGAAAGATGTATGCAGAGCCAGCAGTAGACGTGAACGAGTTTCTGGACCCTCTAGAAGTCACTGATGGGGGGCGCCTGTTGGGATCGACCAGCGTGTCCGGTGTGCCGACGGCACCGTAGGCCTCCAAGAACCAGAAGTCGTGGATGGCCACGCTGACCTTGTCACAAGCTGTGGGGGGGCTGAATACCCTAGCCCAACGAAGGTTAACCTTTCATTTAAGATCAGATGTAATAGGTATATAAATTATATATATATATATAACCAAAAAAGGTTAAAGAAAGGTTAACTACCCAGCCCCTAAGTCAAACTGTGGGGGGTGGTCTTGGCCCAGGAGTCCGCCCAGAGCTCTTTTCTTGCCCTGTCCACGCTCGCAGCGCTTCTTCACTTGGCGGATTGCGTGACATGAAGGTCGACAAACATTGACTTTAGACTTGTCGAGGACTCGCCATGGGTTCGCTCACACGAGGACCACGCTCGACTTTGGCGCTCAGGGCGCAGTGAGAACTCAAGAGCGCATACATAGCTCAGCCAGAGATTCAGAGCTCCAAGTTGAAAAAGTTCTCGGTTTCTCTGAGAGCAAGCTCCTGAAACGACACTCAGGCCGCCACATCCTGAATCTGACAGGAAGCCAAGAACCTGTACAGCCCACCAAACCCGACTTGAGAACCTGAAAACTTGGCTCAAGGGCTATCGCTTCTAGGGCTTCTTACTAAAAATCATCAGGATCACCACCGAGCCACCGGGGGCCTCACGGCCACCTGAATCCCAAACGACCTGGCACGGGCCGCAGGATGTGCAGGCTGAGGCTGGAAATCCGTCTGCTGCATTGGGGTCGTCGGCCTAAACCCTAGACCCAGACCCTAAACCCTAAACCCTAAAGGGTGGCATTGAGTGCCGTAAGGAGGGCTTGGGGGTCCGCGGAGAAAGGGCCGCGTTACTCTAGCAAGGGTCGAATGTGTAGGGCAGTCAACTGCTTGGAACCTGGAGTACAGGTTGGGGTCAGAGATGCTAGGCAACAACAATGCCAAAATCAGATTCTGAAAGTTGTTGGGCTGAGCCCAAAACTTTCAGAAGCCTCAAATCCAAAAGCTTGTGAGACTCCTGGGGTTTCGTGAAGCCCTCAAGAGGCGAAAGCCCTCGCATCTGTTCCACAGAAACACCCTCACTCGCGCCTGCTCTCGATGCCCGGATTGATGCTGCCAGAGATGAGGAGGCTCAGCATGTTCCTAGTTCATGGTTGGGATAGTACTAACATTGGACATGTTTATTCATCCTTGAGTTTAAGTGCCCTGAAAAAACGAAAAAAACTTCCCACTATGACAAAGGTTCTGTGAGGCTGTGCAGCTCGCCACGCTGGTGAAGGCCCCCAGCTGCAGGCTCAGCTCACAAGTGTCCTTGCGTCTCTTCCCGGCATGGCTTACTAGGATGGCCCTTAACAACCGTCTGAAAAAATTCTCCGGAATATGATCCTCCTTCAACCCAATAAGGGGGGAAATATAAAATATCCCAAGGGCCTACCTAGCTTATAGAAGATTTAACATCTGGGTCGCCTGGCCTGACGGTTTGGTGGTTTTTGGAGAGATAGGCTCCGGGCTAGCCGGGGCCGGCACAGAGCGGTTCTCGTGATTTCTTAGAAGTTTCCGAGAGGCCGTCGCTTAGTTTATTTTTCCATGTGCCTCAGTACTCGAATGCAGATCAAGCCGCTGGAGGAGCTTGAGGGCGTTAAGCAGTTGAGCTGGACTAGGCTTGGGAAGGAGGGACGTGACCAACAACGCTTCCAACGTCAGCTGGAGGACCTATACCTCTAGGACTGAAAGCCCCCATATCGCTCCACAAAAAATGCCCCAAGGCACAACCCTGGCTCCGGAGAGCTCCCACGAATCCCAAACCCCTCGTCACGATGCCGCAATCCCAGGCCAGCCAGGGTTCCTCAGACAAGTAGTTCTTCGCAACGAACCACGCCTGCGAAACCCTCCAGCCTGACCTACAAAGCCCCAGAAGCACCCTAAACCCTAAGCCTAAACCCTAAACCCTAAACCCACCCGAAACCCCAAACACGCCTCTCAAACGCCCTGCAAACCATTCGGTGCTTGGCGGCGGGGAACTGCCACCCGCGCGGGGCCAGCAGCCGGAGTTGGCACCTGCTGTGCCTTGGGAGGGTTGAGGGTTTAGGGTTTAGGGTTCAGGGTTTAGGTTTATTAAGTTTAGAGTTTAGGGAGCTTTGGGATGTGGGGGGATTGCGGGCGACAGCTTTCGGCTCTTCACGCAACAGCTCTGAATCTGCCCACCGAGCCCGCCAGAAGAGCCTTCTGGGGTTTCATGAAAGCCTTCATTTATGGCTTGATGCTCACCTGATCCATGTGAGGCCCTTGGGTTTGGGAAATGATGCTTTGCTGTGGTCCATCCAGGGACCAGTCCTGAAACGCAGTCCCGGCACAAGGCGGTCGCGAAAGGCAGCGAAAAGCTGAGGGAGATGGTACGCTCCTGCAGCCCTTGACCTGGCGAATGGGGCTGGGGAGGAGGGGGGCAGCAGAACCTCAAAGCAAGAGCTTTTGTGACTTTTAGTGCTTTGCGGGCTTTAAGAGCACAACTTCAAAGCAAGAGCTTTTGTGACTTTAGTGCTTTGCGGGCTTTAAGAGCACAACTTCAAAGCAAGAGCTTTTGTGACTTTAGTGCTTTGCGGGCTATTTAGGCTTCCTTGGGCAGGGCTTGCAAGCTTGGCGCATGGCGTCGGGTCATTCGGCGAGCGGGCGAAGGATTATGGAGGGTTTCTCGTGTGGAGGTTACATGGGAGAGGATCAAGACTTGCCCCCCCCCCCCCCCCAACTCCCCAAAAAGGTTCCCGTCAGAGTCATAAGGCAGAAGCTCTGGCACGTTGAGTTTGCTGTGCATGCAGGCTAGATCCCCAACTCAACCCCGAAATAACCCTGAAAGGTACGTATCCGCGTTGCCTGACTCGCTTTCGCTGCTTAACCATCCTGAAGATCTCGATAGTAGAAGCCAAAAAGTTGGAAACTCAATAGCCTCGATCCCTAAGAGCAAAGCAAAGGGAATGCCAGCACCATTTGTCCTTTAAAGGTCTTTCAACTTTTTTGGGGGTTTACTGTAGAGCCAGAGTGCCCACGCCGCCCACCACCAGCTCACTTTCCAGCTCGACGCTGGCCCGTGCAAAGGGGCGGAAGATCCTGGCCCGGTACGAGTTTGGGGGGGGGTTGGGGGGTGTAGATTGGGATGCTCTCCGTTATACTAGCAGTCCTTAGTAGGGACTATGATCGGGGATACTATCATCCCTATGAAGAACCGCCAGACATCCCAAGGTGTGGAGTAAGCTGGTTGGTTCAGGATTCGTGAACTCAGGGCTGCTTTGGGACGGAGGATGCTCCTGGGCTGCTTACTTTCTGTTGGGAGGAGGAGGGGGGGGGTTAGGGCGTCGGGTGGCGCAACGCCACAAAGTTCGACCATCCAAAGCTGAAAAATACTGCCCAGTCTCCTGTAGCCACGAATTTGGCCGTAGTGCTTCACAGCTCCATCCTTCATCAGAGTATCGAAGATCCAGATGTTGAGTTCGGGCTGGGCGGGATCCGGCATCCTCGCTGCGGTCGGGTGGCGGACGCCAAACTCGAAGTGATAGCTTCGTCTGCTCAGCAGCTCACAGCACAACGCCACTTGGAGCATCGTTGCGCTTGCCTGCACCGACTCAGCAGCTGAGCTGCTGCGAGGCAGGTTTCCCCAGGAGAACCTGTCGAGGGCGTTGGCGAGGTCGAAGGATCCGAGCCCGTCGCTGGGAGGCCGCACGCGAAGGCTGCCCCCCGCCTCTGGCTGCTTTCTGGGGGGATCCGAGTTTGTCGCCACGAAAAGTATTGTGACACGTTTCGGCTAATCTACACATATCTACCTTAAACCCTAAACCCTAAACCCGAAATATAGACATACGTACGTAGGACCCTTAGGGTCTCTTCGGTGCTGCCTCTTGGAGTGTTGTCTGCCTCGAAGACTACCAAACTTTTCAAATACCGCCCTTTTATGTCGGCCTTTTACCTGGACTTTGACCTATGTTTGCAAGCTTCGGCCTAGAGGGTTTCCCGGGCCCACCGAAAAACGTGGAAGCATTGAAAAAATAAAACCCTAAACCCTAAACCCTAAACCCTAAACCCTAAACCCTAAACCCTCAACAAGACGTTGCTTGAATGATCAGATTTGGCCTTCCCGGTCTCATTGGGGCCTCCGAAGCGGCCTCTTTTGGTTCCAAAAGCTTAGACGTACTCAACGAAAAAACTTCTAAGATTGCGGCCATTACCTATAAAATTTTCGAAGACTCAAAAAAGCGGCCATTACCTATAAAATTTTCGAAGACTCAACAACAACTCAAAAAAGACTGCTCCCAAGATTCTGAGTTTTTTAGGGGGTTTTGGGGGGAAACCTGGGCTTGGCTTGGCCCCGAAGATTAAGACTCCAAAGCTTGGCGATTGTTTAAAGCACGATGTATATATATATATATATGTATATATATATGTATATATATATACATATATATATATATTTATTTATTTATATTTATATTTATTTATATTTATATACATATATTTATATTTATATTTATATATATATACATATATATATATCAGAATTTGAGAGTTGCAGAGATAATCAAAGTTCTAAGAAATCTGAAGTTGCGAAAGGTCCAGATGCTCTTGGCTTGCAGGGACCCTAAGCCCTAAACCCTAAACCCCAAACCCAAAAAGGGGGCCGGGAGGCAGCTTCCAGGGACTCAGGAGCCAGATTTTTAGGGGTTATAGGGCTGAGGGCTTACGAAGGTCGCGAGAGCCCTCAAAAGCCTTAAACCCTAAACCCTAAACCCTAGAGTTTCAACGGGCCCGGGCTCCAGGGGCCCCCGGAAGCCGCCGGAGGTTTCGGGGAGCGTTTCCCCAGGATGCCAACAATCTGTTGAACAACACTAAGTATGAATCGGCTCGACTTAGTTTCTCAACTTAAGATAGTAAGAGGATTCCAGGCTCACGTCCTTGTAAGATTTAAAAATGTTTACCCGGCCAACCATTTTTTCAACGTTTCATTACAAGCATTTAACGCTGCCGAAATTCCCGAGCGTCCGGGCAGGAGGCCCGGGGGGCTTTAAATCGGCCCGACTTGGTTTTTCATTTAAAAGGACCCGGGCCCATTTTTTGGTTGAATGGTGTATCGGGGCGAATTGATTTTTTCATCTTAAACAACAAATTAAACAGGACAAGAAGATATGAAGCAGAAATGCGTAAAAATGCCAGAGGAGATGACCACTCATCTCCTTATCTGGAAGGTTAATACGGCCTCATACGGCCTCTAACCCTTAGCCATCGCCAAAGCTAAGCCCCTCCCAAAAGTCCCTGCATACATCACAAGCCCGATTGTAAGCCTTCATGCAAACCCCCCAAAGTCATCAACCCTAACAACCCTAGCCCTAAACCCTAAACCCTAAACCCAAAACCCTAAACCCTAAACCCTAAACCTAAACCCAACATTTCGTAAGTTGAAGTCCATGGGCCGCAAGAGGCGACAGCATCCACCACGCCAGGGACACGGTTGCCGTCTCCTCGGGGAGGAGCCCGGAAGGACGGAAGGCAAGGACCTGAGAAGAAAGCCGCGGTTTGGGGTTTAGGGTGTAGGGTTTGGGGTTTAGGGTTTAGGGTTTGGGGTTTAGGGTTTAGGGTTTAGGGTTTAGGGTTTAGGGTTTAGGGTCCAGGGTTTCGGCTCAAAGCACCGCATTCATGGAGTTTTGGGGGCTTTAGAGGCGGAGTTCGGCTTATCAGAATTTGTCAAGGCCTTTGCTGTTCTGGGCGTGGGTTTCGATCTTGGCTCGCCTCCATCCAATGCCAAACGGAGAACCCGTCCGCAGTGCCAACCGCCGTCTCCTGGGTGTCTTGACATTTTTTGCGAGGTTTTGAGGATTTGTCCTTTGCAGTTTAGGGCTTTAGGGTCGGGTTCTTAATTGGACGTGTTGGGCTTGTGGTGTTCGTTGTGCGCCGGCCCGCATCCGAATCCTAGCCACCGTCTAAACTCTGGGGAGCCCCCTAAACCCAAAACCCTGAACCCTAAACCCTAAGCCCTAAACCCTAAACCCCCCCTCCAAGTCTCCAAGACATCGCGCCAGCAGCTCACCAGCCACTTGCCCACCTGGGCCGCCTGGGCAGCGACCAGGGCCGTCGCCTCGAGGAGGATCCGGACTGTCCCGGCAGCGGTGCTTCCGAGGCTGAGCCTCGGGCTGTGTGGGGATCACGGAAAGATCAATCCCATTCCCGTTCGATCCGACTGCTGCCTTTTCTTTCACACAAAAACTGATTTCAACTACACCTCTTCGCATTGTTCAAGGGAGTTAGTCACGGACCGAGTGACAGGTCTTTTGTTCTGACCCGGGATGGGAAATTTCAGGGAGCTGCCTTAGAGTTTCCTGCTAGAAGCAAAAGAATACAGTTACCACAATCTCTCGGGAACACAGAAGAAACATCAGCAGCTTCGTGACCATAAACGAAAAGTCCGCGCAGCTGCAACTTTGAATTTAAAAGCTGCAACTGTCTCTGCTCTAGCGAATTCAACCGTGAAAGAGTCCTCCAGGCCCCGGCTAGGGACCCCTACAAGCTCCCAAAAGGACCTACCCCTCCAGCAGGGAAACTCAGGGGCCCCTCTTAGGCCTTGAGCCTCCAATCGACCTTTTGCGTCGGCGGCCGGAGCCACAAGCTCGTATATCCTAATTGTAGCTACGAGGAGGGTGGCTAGGGCGCCGAAAGCTTCGGGGTGTTTTTGCTTCGCGGAGGCCTCGGAACGAACCCTTGCGCGCATGGTCGACTCTATTCTTCATTTCTGGAAAAAATGATGGAAACATGAACAAGCTTTCTGTTGCGGGCTGTACCGACCACCCCAAAAAGGGCGTGCATCATGACAATCAGCGGCTCGGGCCCGGGTTTTCTTGGAGTGCCCGGAGCCTCCAACAATTCAGAACTCGATGTTCCGAACGCCCCCCGCCCTAAAATCCTGTAACCCTCTTGACCTCTTGAAACTGGGTGCTCAAAGAGCGCTGCAAAGAGGCGTTTCCACTTCCACAAAAAATATTCTAACAAAAATGGGTGCTCAAAGAGAAAGTGCCGGCAAGGCGCTTCATTCCCTGCCGGTGGGAGAAGCCAGCGTCCTCGGGCTGAAGGCCAGGCGCCGCATCGGCGCAGGGCCGGGTCTCCTTAGAAGCTAGGCGTTTTAGGGCTTCAGGGCTTAGGGCTTAGGGCTTAGGGTTTAGGGCTTAGGGCTTTAGGGCTTGGGGCTTTAGGGTTCAGGGCTTCAGGGCTTTAGGGGTTTCGCATGTTCGGTTTTGCAACCCTGGTTTTTGCGGCTGCTGCACGCAAATGTTCTGGACTCCGTGAGGTTGGGGTGTTTCGGGTTGACAATGCGGCTCTGGACTTACTTACTTAG
This sequence comes from Symbiodinium natans, assembly GCA_905221605.1. NCBI lineage: Eukaryota > Dinophyceae > Suessiales > Symbiodiniaceae > Symbiodinium > Symbiodinium natans. The sequence goes on from CAJNDS010002655.1 coordinate 43,284, forward strand.
CAGTACGTCCGCTTGGCGGACTTCTCCCCTCTACCTAGTCTTGTTTGGCGTCGCGAACAGATGCGGGTGCATCCAGCCCCGTATAGAGGACCGCTCATCTCTTGCAAGTTGTCTGGCACTCGTTGTAGGTCAGAAGTTCTGGGCCAGGCCGACGGGAACGGACATTGCTGGCAATCTCCCTTCCAGATTCCCTCTGCCAGGCTGCACTTAACGCAGCAACCACCAGTAAGCTCAAGTAGTTCAGGGGCCCTATCGAGCTTCGACTTGATACTACGCAAAGTTGCGCTCAGATCTACGTAGGGGAGTCTGCGCAGAAGAAGGGTTCACACGCAACCCCTTTTTGTGGTCTGAGTTCCAGGGAAGCCGATATGCGCCAATGCAGGTCGCATCTGCTGCGGTGTGATGTGCCCATATGACCCGTACGGGTCACACAGTTGTCCGGCGTCTGCCCCTGAATCGCTTATTGACATTTGCACAATACCCGCAGTTACAAGCCGGGTTTCATGCTCTTAGTTACGGAGTCAGCGATCATGGCGGTCGCGACCACACTGTCTGATCTCCCGCGCTGGGACGCAATGCATTCAGCTCTGCCCGGAGGCATTGGGTATTTCCCAAAATAGGGCACCCAGTTTATACCCCAAAATAGAAATGAATCCCTTACCCCCCAAGAAGTGTACCCCTGAATTCGGAAACCCCGTTTGCCTTGAACGCAGAAGGAAGAGGCTTACCGGCCAGATGTGCTGCAGGACCGGCTTGCTACGCAGCAGCACTCACATCCAGGTAAAGTTCTATACAGAAGGAAGGCACACCCTCGCCCGAAAGCCTAAACCCTTAAGCCTGAGCCCCCTAACCCTAAACCCTAAACCCTATGTACTAACCCCAAACCCTAAACCCGTTTTAATAACCCTCTACCCTACACCCTTAACAGGGCCGAGTGTCGTAGACGTGGGGGAAGCAAGGCTCGACGGCGGGCTCGGGCACCTCGCCTTGGAGGTGGGGAAGCTTTGGTTTTGCGAGTCTTTTGATTGCGATTTTGGGGCTTTCGGGGGTGTAAGGGTAAAGGGCTTAAGGGGTATTTAAGGGGTGTTTCAGGGGGTATTTAAGGGGTGTTTAAGGCTTCCTAAGCGGTTTGGGAGTTTTAAGGGGTGTCTGAGGGGTGTCAGGGCCCAGTTGCAAGGGGCTGGTACCAGCGCCCCGTTGGAGCCCTGCACGTAGCAGGAGAAAGGATGCAGGAGGATGCCTGGAGGGGCCCGGATCCAGACCTGGCTTAGGGTTTAGGGTTTAGGGTTTAGGGTTTCGGGTTTAGGGTTTAGGGTTTAGGGTTTAGGGTTTAGGGTTTAGGGTTCAGGCTTTAGGGTTTAGGGGTTACGGTGAAGGGTTTAGGGGGTTTAAGGCGAAGGGTTTGGAGGGTTTGGGAGTTCGGGGCTTCGGCCGTAGGGTCAAACCCCACCTCGTCTCCAGAGGCGAGCTCCGGGCCGACAAACTCCACACTCACCTGGAGGGGATCACCCAAACCAACCTAAGGATGAAGGGTGCCCTGTCTGGGCAAAAGGTAGAAGGGGTACCCTAAACCCTAAACCCTAAACCCTAAACCCTAAATGTTCGAATTTCCAGGTCCACCTGGCTGCGTGCGCCCTGGGCAGGGTTCTGGCACGCGACCACGAGGTCTGCGAGCCACCCGCGCCACCGCCACTGCTCCACTGAGAGGGATCCCACTACGAAGCCCGGCAGCGCGTCCAAAGCACCGAAGCTGCTGGTGAGGGTCTCCTGGCTCGTTCCCAATACCAAACACTAAGCCTTTCTCCTCGATAAATTCCGATAAATCAGACCCGAAAAGCACATACCGAACCTGCGCCCGACGCCCTTCCAGCAAATCTTGGCAAAACCCTACCCTAAACCCTCTCCTGAGAACTCTGCATGGCGCCCGCAAACAGCTGGACAGTCCAACTGCGGCGGAAGAAGGGGAGCTCCTTTAGGACAGAAAAGGCAAACCGCGTTGAAAAGATGGATAAAGAAAAGGGTTCAAAGAGCCAAGGACGGCAATTGGGTTTTCGGGCTCTGCCTTGTTTGGTCTTGTCCGGGATTGGGGCAATATAGGGATCGGAATCAGTACTTACAGTCTTCCCTTATGGCTCCCTTTATACTTATACCACAATAACCCCCAAAACCCTATTCTAACTTCTAAGGCCCTAATAAGGTTAAGGGTTGGGGTTATTAAATAACCCCAACCCTAAACCCTAAAACCTAAACCCTAAACCCTGAACCCTAAACCCTAAACCCTAAACCCTAAACCCTAAACCCTAAACCCTAACTATTCACGCCCCCTCTATTAGGTCACGGGGGGGGCTCTCCTGAGCATCCGCCAGGACGCGGAAGTGGTAGGGACGGCTGGCGGACCATGGCGAGGCGGAGCTCCAGAGGATCAGGCGAAAGCTCCTCTGGTACCAGAGGGGTTTAGGGTTTTGGGTTTAGGGTTTAGGGTTTAGGGTTTAGGGTTTAGGGTTTAGGGTTTAGGGTTTAGGGTTTAGGGTTTAGGGTTTAGGGTTTAGGGTTTAGGGTTTAGGGTTTAGGGTTTAGGGTTTAGGGTTCAGCATCTCAAGTTCGAGCATTTACTAGGCCAGCAGTGTGTGTAGGCAACGGAAAAAAACCCACCCACCCAGAGAATCCCAAAACATTAAGAAAATAAAAAGTTTACATTTCTTATCAGCAAGCCCTGTCCTCCAACCTCACTCCGTCATGGACCATCCTACCCACGAACCATTTCATCGGCCCCCATGGAGGGGCGGGACAAGAAATCCTGAAACCGTCGGTTTTGGTTTTTGGGGGGGGGGGTGGGGGGGGGGGTGGTTGTGTGGGTGGGGGGTGTGGGTGTGGGGGTGGTTTTTGGGGGGGTGGGGGGGGGGTTGTGGGGGGGGGTTGGTGGGGTTGGGGGGGGTTTGGGGGGGGGGGGTGGGGGGGCGGTGGGTGGGGGTGGGGGGGGTGGGGGGGGGTGGGGGGGGGGTGGGGGTTGGGGTGGGTGTCGTGGTGGGGGGGGGCGTGGGGAGGGGGTGGGTGTGGGGGGGGGGGGGGTGGGGGAGGGGGGGGGTGGGATGGCAGGAAGGAAATTACCCTTAGCCACGAAGAAATACCCTTAGCCACGAAGAAATTACCCTTAGCCACGAAGAAATTACCCTTAGCCACGAAGAAATTACCCTTAGCCACGAAGAAATTACCCTTAGCCACGAAGAAATTACCCTTAGCCACGAAGAAATTAACCTTAGCCACGAAGGAATTACCCTTAGCCACGAAGAAATTGCCCTTAGCCACGAAGAAATTACCCTTAGCCACGAAGAAATTACCCTTAGCCACGAAGAAATTACCCTTAGCCACGAAGAAATTACCCTTAGCCACGAAGAAATTACCCTTAGCCACGAAGGAAATTACCCTTAGCCACGAAGGAAATTACCCTTAGCCACGAAGAAATTACCCTTAGCCACGAAGAAATGACCCTTAGCACCAGGAAATGGCCCTTAGCGACCAGGAAATGGCCCTTAGCGACGAAGAAATGGCCCTTAGCGAAGAAATTACCCTTAGCCACGAAGAAATGACCCTTAGCCACGAAGAAATGACCCTTAGCCACGAAGAAATGACCCTTAGCCACGAAGAAATGACCCTTAGCCACGAAGGACTATAGGGTTTAAATATATATAAGAAAGAGAGGTTTAGGGTTTAGGGTTTAGGGTTTAGGGTTTAGGGTTTAGGGTTTAGGGTTTAGGGTTTAGGGTTTAGGGTTTAGGGTTTAATTGGGGTCTGGGGTGCCCTTCTGACTACCACGCCGTTTCTTTCGTTGTTTACGTGTGAGCGGTGTCCCCTTCGAGGTTTGCGACAGAAACGACCGATTGTGAGATATGGAACAGCGCGCTTTCTCATACTTGCTTAATACCTCCAGCAGCTTGTCCCCTAAACCCTAAACCCTAAACCCTAAACCCTAAACCCTAAACCCTAAACCTTAAACCCTAAACCCTAAACCCAAAGCACTCCCCTCTGAGAACTCGCATGACGACTGCAACATTGAACTGGGGAATCAACAAACACATTGATCGAAAACAACAGACACTTGTCTAGACGAGCCTGAGGACGAATTCAATCCAGCTGTTGGTTTGGTAGCATTTGCATCTGCAGGCTGTTCTTACTTGTTTGTGTTGCTGCGATTCGGCGCTCCTGTTTTCGGAACGAGTTGCAGCTGGCGCATTTCGTGACATGTGTCTGGTTTTGCAGCTCCTGTCGTTGTCTCCTATCAAGTTTCCCGCGACTAAACGCAATCTCTGTCTTGTCGAGAAAGCTACGTTCACTGATTGCAGAGTAGACACACACACACACAACTACAAGCAACAAAGCCGTCCTAGCAACGGCCATACTGCGAACGGATGGCATACTCGTTGTTTTGTCACTGATCAATGTACATAGTTCGTGATAAAAAATAATTATCAGTCTGTCTCGTCAAAAGTCTGGGCCACGCAAAATTGCTGATGTACCCGCACCTTCTAGATCATCGCTAGCCGCTAGCGTGTCTGCTGTGTACGCATTTTGTAAGCCTTACATGATTCATTACGCACACTATCCTCCCAAAAAACACAAGCCTGTCAGGCACAATGCTTTCTGATATCTACAATGAAAATACATACCTCACAGCCGGCGCCGCTCATGTCAAAAAGCAAGATGCCACACATATGACGAGGGGAAAAATCCCAGGCTCCTCCACCCCGTTGGGGAACCCTGGATCTGGCACGTGGTGCCCTGCGGCAGGGTGTAGGTGGCGAGAAGCTGCGGGCTCTCGCACACCGCGCTGACGAAGGGCGGAGGGTACAGCACCAATGCTCCCGATCTGACCTTGGCTGATTCTGACATCCTACAACAGTCGTAGCTTCCTGAACTCCGAAGCTGAACTCAGAAGCTTTGCAAAGGCAGAAGTTGCTGAAAGACAGCCCTAAACCCTAAACCCTAAACCCTAAACCCTAAACCCTAAACCCTAAACCCTAAACCCTAAACCCTAAACCCTAAACCCTAAACCCTAAACCCTAAACCCTAAACCCTAAACCCTAAACCCTAAACCCTAAACCCTAAACCCAGCACGAGTAACTGCCACAGCAAGGGTGAAGTCCACATCCACAGGATAGGCCTGGCCAGGTGGTGACGTCAGCGCCGGGGACGTGAAGGACATGGAGCCGAGGAGGCGGCGAACTTGAAACCTGTGTCATCTATAGGCGTTGGGGTCTCCTTGCGGGGTTGAGGGTTTTGGGGGTTGGGTCGGAGGTTCGAGACATTTCTGAGATTATGCATACTCCAGACCAGAAAAAAATGCCAACGCGCCCCCAGGAAACGTGGCCATAGGCCGTGATGTGTCGATGCTTTCGCCGTCTGGAGAACGTGTCTTCACGATCCATGTGGGCGAGGTGTCTTGTGTTGGGCCGCTGGTGCGCAGTCCAAAAGCCAGGAGGTAGGCTGTGTTGCTGGAAAGAGGGCTCGTCAACGGACCTGCGAGGGCGCGCGCACATCTGCGTGGGGGTCACCTTTGTCGGACCGATGAAAGGTCCTCCAACATGCATTTTCAAAGCTCCCACCTAGCACTAAGCCATGCGGCTGCCCAGGGAGCTCAGCCCGCTGCACCGTGCACAGCGTTCCCTGCGCCACTTGATTGCCCCCCAGCTCGTTGGACTGCGCGTCGTAGAGGCCGCCAGTGCAGTTGGGATCTAAGGCCCAGGGCACTTGGACGTAAACGGAGCCCAAAGCAGGCACCTCTGATGCTGTCCGGAAGTGGATCATGCAGAATCCGGTGCTGTCTTCGTGAACGTTGCCCGGCAGAAGCTGCACCTGAAAGGCATCCTAAAACCTGTACAAGGCGTTCAAACCGCTAGCAGCTAAAACCTTGAACCCAAACCTTAGCCTCAAACCCTTGCTATCCCCATACAAAATGGGGCCCTCGGCCTGAAATCCCCAACCGCCCCTGAACCCTAAACCCACCTCTCTCAGCGTGCGCAGCGCGGGACCTTCGAGGCCGCCAGCAGCAGCCGAGTCCACTTGCAGCTGCCATCGGGAATCCTCTGATTCAGGAAACCCTAAACCCTAAACCCTAAACCCTAAATCCTAACCCTAACCCTAGGGAGGCAAGGAGTCGCTGTTTAGGGCTTCCAGAAGGATGCAGGCCCATGCAAGGAAGGTTCGGGTGCGCCTTCAAAGGGTTTGGACTTGGGGCTGCTTGCAAATGGGGTTTAGGGTTTAGGGTTTAGGGTTTAGGGTTTAGGGTTTAGGGTTTAGGGTTTAGGGTTTAGGGTTTAGGGTTTAGGGTTTAGGGGTTTAGGGTTTAGGGTTTAGGGTTTAGGGTTTAGAGTTTAGGGTTTAGGGTTTAGGGTTTAGGGTTTAGGGTTTAGGGTTTAGGGTTTAGGGTTTAGGGTTTAGGGTTTAGGGTGTGGGGTTGAGGGTGTCCCCTATGAGTCCTGGGAGGAGTACTCGAAGTCCGCCGGCGGGTTCTGAACGGTGATGCTCCTCAGCTGGATCATACTCGCGTTCTGGGCTTTGGCTGGCTTACTGTTTGAGGCTTAGTCTAAGCCCTCATGTTGTTCATTGAAACCAGGATACTAAAGTGGGGCTTTACGATTATCAGGGAACCCTAGAAACAACCCAAACAGTAGGATCCCTTAGAAGAAGGACCCCAACAAGGTACCCCGAACATCGTAAACCCCCAAGTTGCTAAAGCAAACTACTTCCAGCACACCCCTAAACCCTAAACCCTAAACCCTAAACCCTAAACCCTAAACCCCAAACCCTAAACCCCAAACCCTAAACCCTAAACCACCCCAAGGCGCATCCGATACGTCACCAGCGGGCTGATGAGGCTCCTCAAGGTGGCCGTAAGAATCCGACCTGAAGCCCAAGCATGCCCTAAACCAACTCAGCCCTCTACACCCCTTTGGGTTTAGGGTTCACGGTTTAGGGTTTAGGGTTTAGGGCTTGGGTTTAGGGTTTAGGGTTGAAGGCTTAGGGTTTAGGGTTGAAGGCTTAGGGTTTAGGGTCCTTAAACCCTAAGCCCTGAGGATCTGGCCGGAACCCGTGCAAGCGACGAAGTCAGGCAGTTTGGCAGCCGTGTTCCCGGCGATGATGGAGCTGCTGGTGCTGCTGGCGCCTGGAGGACTGCGATTAGGGTTTAGGGTTTAGGGTTTGGGGTTTGGGGGATAGGGTTTCGGGTTGATGTCTTTGGAATTCGGGAGTTCTAACCCCCTCCCCCTAATATTAACCCCCCCCTACCCCCCTAATACTAACTACCCCCATTGTAGTTATATGATGGGGAGGGCATTAACTTTATGGCGACTTGAAAAACCTGGGCCGTAAATACCCGTACATCGAGTGGAACAACTGCGCAAGTGACAACTCCACACAAAAGAAACACAGCAGCCGAAGCAGCTGTGGATCACACAAGGCCATGTGCAAACAATCCCACACGTTCGAGGTGCCGTGGCTCTGCCGCTCTGCTTTCGGCGGGGTTGGGGTGGAAGTATTAGCTTGTCATCAGTACAGCTCCTCGCACTTGCACTTCGGTTCTTGTGAGAATTGGCATTCATGAAGTTCGGTGCTCCTTCGATTGACACCCGTGACTCGGCTGAAGGTGCACGGTGCACACCCGCTTGCAAAAACTTCCGAAACCAGGTCCTTCCCAAATCCGGTCCGCGGGGTGTAGCCGCACTTGGCGTTGGGGGGATGCATAAGCGTCCCAAAATAGTAAAGACGCAAGAGAGGAGATGCAGGCAATCGTTTTGTCTTTGCGGGCTGCGCCGCGAGTTAAAGGCAGTGCTGAACACAACAAAGTCTGTGTATAGGGCTAACATCGCACTGCCACTCGCCCCTCCTCCTCTCCCCCCGTTCCCAACTCTTTGAAAATCTGACAAGCCAAGACAGCCGTACGGCTACGCGCTGCCCTCCAACTACGTGTTTCGTGGTGTTCGAAACCAGATCATCAAAAAACCTTGGTCAAAACTCCCCGAGCAGTATCGAGCAGTAGACCCTGAGAGCCCCAAAACCCGGAAACCACTGAATCCTGTCCACCCAGCCCCCTCAACACCCCTAATTAAACCCTAAACCCTGAACCCTAAACCCTAACCCCTAAACCCTAACCCCTAACCCCTAAACCCTAAACCCTAAACCCTAAACCCTAAACCCTAAACCCTACACCCCCAAGACCCCCTCCTGAGAGGCAGTCCGGCGGAGCGTGGAATCCAGGCGGCAAAGTGATACGCACCTGGATTGAGTAGTTAGCCAGGTTGAGATATCAAAATCTTCTCCAATGATATCGAGAGATATCAGATGTTATCTCATGTTACCCAATGCTATCCAAAGTTGTCAAATGCTCTCAAATGTTATCCAATGTTCTCCAACGTTCTCAAATTTTATCGACTGCTATCGAGATTGGCGCTTTGGGCTTAGGGCTACAGGCTTCGGCCCTAGGGCTCCGCTGCGGCTTTCAGCGCACTCGCGTTGTGTTGCAGAAGCCCCCGCCGCCTCGCTCCGGGTAACGAGGCCAGACCCCACGTTGGCTGCCTCATCCGCGGTGCGTTCCGGGTACGCAAAAAAGAACTCGTAGACGCTGAGGGAGCCTGGCATGCCGCAACTGATTCCGGGGGCTTGGAGGCACTCAGTCCTATTCGTGTCCCGGTACATTGAAATGCACTGCATCATTGCACATCTCTTCAAATTTGAACTCAACCTCCCATATATACTCCCTGCACATCAAACCCTAAACCCTAAACCCTCAACCCCTCATCAAGGAACATAAGAACGTGGCAGGGAACCGGGCCGGAGGTCTTGCCCTGTGGCACTTCGAGACACCAGCGCCTGCTTCGGAACCGACTCTGGGAAGCTGACGTTTAGGGTTGAGGGTTTAGGGTTTAGGGTTTAGGGTTTAGGGTTTAGGGTTTAGGGTTTAGGGTTAAGGGCTTAGGGCTTAGGGCTTAGGGCTGAGGGCTTAGGGCTTAGGGCTTCGGGCTTGGGCTTAGGGCTTAGGGCTTAGGGCTTAGGGCTTAGGGCTTAGGGCTTAGGGCTTAGGGCTTAGGGCTTAGGGCTTAGGGCTTAGGGCTTAGGGCTTAAGGTCTGTGATTCATGGTTCAAAGTATGCATTGAGAGCTTGAAGGCTTGACAAGTCAGATTGAAGGCTTAAGACTTGTGAATGCCAGGGCCTTGTACTCTAAAGTGGCGAACGCCCATCAGTCCTAAACGAAAAAACAAATCGCTGCAGAACTTTCTACTGTGTTAGCCTTGGTAGGAGTAGCAGTAGCAGTAGCAGTAGCAGTAGCAGTAGCAGTAGCAGTAGCAGTAGCAGTAGCAGTAGCAGTAGCACTAGCAGTAGCCCATGTCAGACTTGATTCTCCTTCATCGCAATACTTCATAAGGTTGACAATGGTTTTGGATTTGCAAAGATCTTGCGAACCTTTGAGGAAATTCCAAGGACAACCCAGGAGTCGTCCTAGCAACCCATGCAAGTTTCAGTCGCTTTCTTGTTTTGTGAGGTTCCTTCCTTTCCTTCCTGGTTCCTTCCCTGCTTCTCCTAACCTTCTTCTCGCCTTCCGGTGTCCTTCCTTCCCTGCCTTCCTGCCTTCCTGCCAAGTGAGGAATCTGGAAATTTGCCAACAAAGGCGACAATGGTTTCCTCTGGAAATGAATGTGTTCCTAGGAAAAGCCAAGAAAAACAGCCAGAACAAAACAACACACACAGACAAACACAAACACAAAATAGGCCCTTCCTGGGCTACGTGTAGTTTCGCATCCCACCATGCTCTTGGTCATACAACCAGCAGGACGGACCCGATGTAAGAAGTCGTGTCTGGGGTTTGGGGCTTAGGCGGCACATTTCTTAGGCCGAAGTGTCGCCAAAGGGGACTTCAAAACTTGTGTGAAACCGATCTTCACCCAACTCCCACACTCGAGACTCTCAACCTTGACACCGCCCCCCCCCCCACCCCACCTGCAGGGTACCTGACTCTGTCAAAAACATATTCATGGAACAGCGGCGTAACAAATATTCAGCGGCCTGGTTCAGGGCTTGCAACAGCTGAAAGGTCACAACCGTAGTCTCGCACTCCTCCAGCCTCGGAATTTGGGGCCAAGGTTCACGATGCCGAATCCAGATTTCAGCACTAAGAGCACGAGGCTCTACAACCTGAAGCACAAGAGTTAACCATACCGCCCAATCAAAAGCTGCTGCAAAAGCCTCAACCCTCAAACTAAACTCCGAGCCCAAAACCTCAAACCTTAAACCCTAAACCCTAAACCCTAAACCCTAAACCCTAAACCCTAAACCCTAAACCCTAAAGTCCGGCTGAGGGCTCGGAGCCCGAAGCCGTCCGAGCGCTCAGCGAGCGACCTGACCACATGCCACGTGCAGCCCAGGAAAAGCTGTGGCTGCTGAACGCCTTGGCAAGATGAGCACACAGCCGTGCGCGCCAGGCGGTCGAGCCTTTGAGTGTCAAAGGTTCAAACCCTAAACCCAAGCACCCCGCGCCGGCGCCACCAACCGGCCCCCCCCGCCCGCGAGCGCCCCCCCCCCCCAACCGACCGGCCCCTTCCCCCCCCCCCCCTTCCCGGCCCCTCCCCCCGGGTAAAAATTTGAAACCAAGATGAGCCTTACTAACTTGGCTTGAAAAACAAAACTTTCACATCTCCAAGAACAGCATGCAAAAACACCACGGCCAACATGAAAAACAAGATTCTTTTGCCGCAAAATCAGTCTGAAACTTGTTCATTTTCAAATTCACGCGTGCCATCTTGTCAGTCAGAATGGAAGTTAACACTATTTTTCAAACAAGAAAGAAAAAATGACATGTTCGGCTCTTTTACAAAACAAAAATGGGCTGCAGCGACAGCTCGACATAAAAGGATCGTCGGCTCGCATGAGCACGGTGTTGCCTTGCTGCACATGGCACCTGCTGCCTTTCGCTCGTCCTGGACCAGCTCATAGAGCACGTGTCACGCGGTTTTCGTGGCTCCTCTCCCATCTGTATGAGGGAGTGGTTGCAAAGAGGCGCTCCGCTGGCTCTCAGCCAGCCCACGCACTTCTGCATGGACATCCGGGCGCAACAGCGCGCGGGGTTTTGATGCTGCCAGGATGCTCCACGCCCCGGCCCCGTCACACAAAGGGGTTGTGAGCAGGTCCCACCGAGACGAACTTAAAGACTTTGCCGGCACCCCCCCGAAAAACCGGCTTAACTCCCGGAGGTGGAGCTGGGTAGGCCAGGTTTGGCAGCCCCGTTCTCCGGCTGCGGGTAAGCCCTGAGCAGGCCGGCTCTCACCCGGCCTTTACTGGAGGTCACGCGGGGCGGCCAGCCCCTCGTCCGCTGCTGTCTGAACTGAACGAGGGACGCTTTAAGACAGCCGCACGGCTGCAGTGGAACAGGCCCACTGCGGATAAGAGCACCAACCAGACGTCTGGGGCCGAAACCCTACAATGCTATACGCCGGGTGGTTTGGGGTGGGTGTACCGCCACGCGATGCGCGCGCGTAGGAGTGGGCCCGTGAAAGCCACTCTATGGGGCCCACGACGCGCGCTAAGAACGTTGCCACACCCTAAACCCTAAACCTTCAATTTAAACGTTCAATCCAAGTTGCTTCGCGAAGCCCTGGAAGGTGGCAACGTTCCACCGTTCCTCCGACGGTAGCTGGGCCGGGTTTGTGAGCCCAAGGCGTAGCCGCACCTGCCAGGGAGAGACCCGCAGGGTTTAGGGTTTAGGGTTTAGGGGTTTAGGGTTTAGGGTTTAGGGTTTAGGGTTTGGGGTTTGGGGTTTGGGGTTTGGGGTTTGGGGTTTGGGGTTTGGGGTTTGGGGTTTGGGGTTTGGGGTTTGGGGTTTGGGGTTTGGGGTTGGGGTTGGGGTTTGGGGTTTGGGGTTTGGGGTTTGGGGTTGGGGTGTGGGGGTTGGGGTTTGGGTTTGGGGTTTGTGGTTTTTGGGGTTTTGGGTTTGGGGTTTGGGGTTTGGGGTTTGGGGTTTGGGGTTTGGGGTTTGGGGTTTGGGGTTTGGGGTTTGGGGTTTGGGGTTTGGGGTTTGGGGTCTAGGGAAACATGCTGCAATTTGGACTGCGGTCCTTTTCAGTCAATAGCACCCACGAGCCACAGACCCCAACATTAATATTATAATTAAGCCGCGCGTCCCTTGCCCCCAATATAATAGTAACATTGCACGGGTCTTCCGGGGAGAGAGTGGTTAACCTGGCACTCGATTCCAAGGGTGTGAACGGTTAGACCGAGATATGAGAGTTAGGGTCTCAAGGTGTGACAGGGAGAGAGCGGTTAACTTGGCATGCGATTCCAAGGGTGTGAACGGTGGGTGGAAAAGGTACTAAGTTAGGAGATGTGGTTAAGGGACGAGTGTTATCCAGACCAGGCGTTAACAGGGTCTCAAGGTGTGTTATGGGTGCTACAGGAAGACTCATGAAATGCACTGTGGAAAGAGGGAAAAATTACTATTATTGTTCTATTCACTCATGACTTTATTAATCGTATTACCGTAACGTGAAGAGAACAATAATAATTTTATGTGAACAAAGTGAATAATTTTATGTGAACAAAGTGAACAAAGCGCGCCATTAATATTATTATGTGAACGAAACCAGTGAATGAATATAATAGGGCCTTTCAAAATATTATTTTGTAAGGACTTTATGGACGCACGAAAAATTATTATTACGGGCCCGTGCTTGTTACAAGCACAAGAAAAGAAGATAAGAAAAAGAAGTAAAATACCAAGAATTAGATGAAAGAAATGCAATGCTGTAAGAAAAAAGAAAAGACAACTATAAAGTGAATCACTACTTGAATATGCGAGAATGCGAAATTCTTTAATAAAACAGAAGTTAAATAGAATGACCACAAAGTGAAGAAAATGATATATTGTGATGAAATTTTTAAACTAATTAAAGCATTTCCTAAAGATATAGCAGCATTAGATAAACGAAGTGTATTAGCAAAAGTTAAGTCACACACCGACCCAAGCCTGAAAAACCCAAAAACCTTCAACCCTAAAACTGCAACGCTGAACCCTAAACCCTAAACCCTAAAACTGCAACCCTGAACCCGAATCGTTTCTTGGGCAAAGGTCAACCCAACCTGGCTCCCGCGCGGCACGGCCGTTGCAATTGCGAGCCGGATCACCGCGGTGTTCACGAAGCCCTCGCCTGTGGCTGGAAAGGAAGCTTGCAAAGCCGTAAATAACCCTAAACCCTAAACCCTAAATTTGAAGCCCTGAGCCCTCCCTAAACCCTAAACCCAGTATCCATCGTTTAAGCTAAGGGTGCCTACCTCGAGCCAACTTCAGAAAACCCATCCTATCTTCGCAAGGCCCACATCATAACCCAAACGCTGCGCGCCAACTATCTCGACGAGCAGTCATCTAACCTATGCGCCCAAACGCACATGACTTAGCCTATGATTACCCAGGCCTGCGCCCAGAAGAGCAATCAACACACAACACACAAAGAAGGTTAAAACTTAAGTTCGCCCGACTTGGCTTCAGGCCTCGATCTCGCTGCTCGCCCTAAAGGCTTTCTGCAATGAGGTTCTGAATAACATGATAGAAAGTTGCGGTTGCGCGCGTCAACTCGAAGAAGCACTCGACACCAGGCACCAACAACCACCAAAGCATTTCTCCGTCGCAGTAACAAACTGCTGCAGGCTCATGCTGCAGGTTTCTTGAAAGATTTCTTTCACTTCAGTACCACTTCGGTGCTATCCGGGGGACTTAGTAAGTAGGTTAGAGGTAGGGTTATAATTCAGGTAACTATGATTACGGTACTTGTAACTCTACTTTTTACCTGTTACTAGGTCCCCTGAGCCTCCAGACTCAAAGTAAGGACGGCTGCTCAAGGGGCTGCTCTACAGCGGTCTAACGAGTCTAAACCCGAATAACCCGAATAACCCTAAACCCTAAACCCACCCCCTGAACCTCTTGTGCGGCGCGAACCTGGGTTTCTAGCTGCAGTCGGCATCACACACGCAATCTTATCCTGGTGTGGGTTTGGGGCTTGGGTTCAGGGCTTAGGGCTTAGGGCTTAGGGTGTAGGGCTTAGGGCTTAGGGCTTAGTGCTTAGGGCTTAGGGCTTAGGGTTTAGGGCTTAGGGCTTAGGGCTTAGGGCTTGGGGCTTAGGGCTTAGGGCTTAGGGCTTAGGGCTTAGGGCTGAGGGCTGAGGGCTGAGGGCTGAGGGTTGAGGGTCTAGGGTTTAAGAAGTTGAGGGTGTCGTGGGGCTCTATTCAGCGTGTCTCATTTGCAGGCCGTCCGCAGCTTTCGACGCCTCTCAGAGACGCCTTTGCTAAGCTGTCTCCTGAGCATGGCAGCCCCTTCGGGGTCTCTCTCAGTCTCAAACGATCAAGCCGGGTTTCGCCGGGTGGATGCAGGCATCATAGTATGAGAGCGATATGTTTGGAAAAGGGACTTGCCAAATTTCCCGCTCCATCTGCTTCCTGTTCTTGCTGCGGGATCGGGTAATTGCTATTAGCAAGTCGCTGCAAGTCGGATGCTCCTCAGCCTGCTTCCAACCCTCGACACACTCCTTGTGGGCGCAAATCATTGCCATGCTGGGCAGGTCCACCGGCACAGGCTTGGTATAGAAGCTGTAGCACAGCGGGCTCCGAATCCTCAGCTCAGCTTCATGCTGCTGACAATAGACGCCCTGCTCATCTTTCTGACAATAATGTCGGGCCTCGAACTTCAGGTTCTTCATGATGAAGGTCTGAAAGGAGCTGCTGCACCGGTGGAAGAAGTCTCCCTTCCCAAGCGGGCTGGCTGCGCACACGGAGGGGGCATAGCATCCGGCGAAGGCCTCGAAGAACTCGTGATGGTTCTGCAAGTTGCACTCCGGATTGCAGGCCTCATCCATGCTGCCTGGGGTGGTGGCCAAAAACGCCTTCTGGGCCTTCTCTTTCATAGCCAGAGCTGGGGGAGAGTTCGCCAAATCAAAGAAGGAGTTCGAGCCGTCTTTTCCAGTTTGTTCGATCGCCACCCAAGTGGCCCAAGCAACCTTCGCCGCAAAGTTCTCCAGCATCTTCGTCATGCGGCAGTGCTCGGTGAGCTTCGACAGCTGGGTAATGACATCCTGGCAATGTCCGGCGACCTCCATGGCTTCGTCTCCATGCTGCTTCAGCCACTCGAAATCGTCCAGAAGGCTCCCACTTGTCACTGCATGGGTGGCCAACAGGCTCAGGCTCCAAAGAGCGGCTCGGGCCATGGAGATTCTTTTAAAAACCCCTGAACCCTAAACCCGAAGCCAAATAATGAAAGGCAGCAATCTGCAGCTTGAGCCGGAAGTGTAAGCCAAGACCAAATCCGAAAGCACAGACGCCGAACCCGCTCTTTTGCCCGCGTGAATTTCGGAATATCCCTTCTAGTACCACGCTAAACGGCGCACAGCCTACATGCTGTAGGATGCAAAGACATCTCCTTCAACCTGCTTGATATCAGGTTTTTGGGCGGCTTTGAAAAACCAACCGAAAACTTTTCGGTTAAGACGAGTATAGCTAGCTGTATTGCAAACAACGATGGTGCAAAGCAGCCTAAACTGGTCACTCGAGATCCTGAGTCGTAAAAGGATCGTGAACCAGGCGTGTCTGATCTAAATTCTCAGCTTCGTTGGCAGAGGAGTGACATGGGCACCTCTGCCCTCTGCATAAAAACCAATAACTAACTGAAACACTGGAGCGCACGCGCACGCGCACGCGCACGCCCACGCCCACGCACACGCCCACGCACACGCACACGCAGCGATGCAAAGTGCAGCTTGAGCACAAGAGGAGTAGGTCAGGGAAGTGATGATGCGGGCCGAGGAGGCCGTCTCCAAAGACGGAATGGCATCCTGCACCTGCAGGGTACGAAGACCCCAGTCCAGGGCTGCAGCGCACCAGGCTTAGGGATTTCCGGCTTGAGAACCAGGGTTCAGGGCTTAGGGCTTAGGGCTTGTTTTTGGTTAAAAGTCCACAGAGGGAAGTGGCAGGGAGTAGGCCAGCGGCTGCGACCTGGCAGACCGTGGGAAAGCTGAAGCCGAGCGGGGCTGTGACGTGGATGCTTCCCACAGAAGTCTCGCTGGTGTAGAAGCTGCTGGCCACCAGGAACGAGACCGTGACCTGGGGCAGCGCTAAGAACGTATTAGTAACAGGGTTTTGGGGGCATGCAGGCGAAAGCCTGTCGAAGTCAATAAGTAAAGAAGATGTCATCTGCATCCTCAGCAATAGTTCAGAGCACTGCACACATCTACAACTTGCTGCATATGGATTGCAGCAGTAAAAGCATTGCATCCGATTTCTGTGACCAAAGGTCCAGAATCCGTACAGTAACTGACTCCTCTCGTGGGCCCGTTTCTCCCGCCCTTCCCCCTGACCCTGCCCTGACCATTGTACCCTCCCCCATTCCTTTGACTCTTGGACCAAACCCAGAACATCATGACACTGAATACGTTTTTGGAAGTGAACTGTTGTCTGAGTTTAGGCCTAAACCCTAAAAGGAATAGGTTTGGGTTTGGGTGGCTTTGCCGCCTTGGACGGCGTGGGGTGGGTTAGATGGCCCTCCACAATCGGGCCAAAGCTGCTCTTCGCACCTCACGAAGCTTTCGAACTTGTTCTGAAACCTAGCCTTCACAGCATCTACGCCCTATCACAGCCTAAACCCTAAACCCTAAACCCGAAACCCTAAACCCTAAACCCTAAACCCTAAACCCTAAACCCTAAACCCTAAACCCTAAATCCCAATCCCCAAAAATTGGGCAGCCGACCTGATTCTCCGCGAGGAAGACCTGGGTAGCCGCGGCCACGTCGCAGGCGCGGAGGACTTCCAAGGCCCCTCCCGTGAAAGTCCCAGCCTTCGCCGTCAGGACACTTTAGGGTTTAGGGTTAAAGGTTTAGGGCTTAGGGCTTAGGGTTTAGGGCTTAGGGTTTAGGGTTTAGGGTTTAGGGTTTAGGGTTTAGGGTTTAGGGTAGTTTGCCCTTGTGGGATGTTGTCAAGCAGCGCAGAACCCTGAGGCATAAATCCGGCTCCACTCTGTCGAACACTCTGCCCTCTCTGCCCCCCTTCGACATGGCAACTTAACAGGGGCACACAACGCCTCCACGTGACCCCCCAGGGCCGCTCCGGAGGCTGTAACGAGCATGGTCCAGCGGTTCGGCGTCCTGGGTGGGAACCCAGGACCGTCGAGTAGGGCAAATTATGCTTTCGTCGGAACTGCTTAAGGGCACTCTAGGATTTGACCTTCGGTGCGTTTGCGATGCCCTCAATGCCCAGCCCGTGGAACGTCGAGCTTCGCGCGGATTTCAGGGAAAGTTGTTTTTTGTTGTTGGCTTACTCAAGCCCAGCTTCACGAATCCATGTCCAGAGGCTTCTGTTTGTAGGTCCATATCGAATTAGGAGCAATGCGGCCTGGAAGAGACACGACCCTCAACAAGGCACAGAAGCCCAAAATCCCAGGCAAAGCCGGAGCCCACCGCTCTTGCCCTTGACCTCCTCAAACCCTAAACCCTAAACCCTAAACCCTAAACCCTAACCCTAAACCCTAAACCCGAAACCCTAAACTCCTGCCCAGGGTCGGCTCCTCCTGGGAGCTGGGTGACACCAGCGCATTCTGGATCCTTGCTTCGCACGTCGTGGGGCATCGGGCTTAAGGCTTTAGGGTTTAGGGTTTAGGGTTTAGGGTTTAGGGTTTAGGGTTTAGGGTTTAGGGTTTAGGGTTTAGGGTTTAGGGTTTAGGGTTTAGGGAGGGCTGAGTAACCCTTTCGTAGTTCTTGTGCAGACTAGCCACTGCAAAGCTCCCCACTCGAAGAGGACAACTCGCAACTTCAATCACTAGGCCCTTCAAAGGATAGACTGCGAAGACTTATGCGCAACACTGCTCTCACGCGAAGCAGTGCGTAAGTGCAAGGGCAACCCGATGATCCTCAAGCGAAATGTGCCTCCTAAGCTCTTTACTAGTCCAGAACTTGTTCCAAGTGCACAACTGAGCATCTTTGCACGGAATCCATACAGCACCCCCTCGATGACATTGTCAGTGATAGGCAGCATGACCTCACGAATCTCTTCGGGTTGGGTATAAAAATGTCTACCAGGGGAGGAGGTGCCAGGGAAAATTGAACACGCGCACCTCGTGGGGCCGTGCGGAGTTGATCACCGGCACGCCGATGGGCAGCGTCATCTCCACACCTGTCGACTCCGCGTCGACATCGATGTTCCTTGTCGTTCAAGCTCTGGGGGTTGGGTTCTGGTGTTCAGGGTCGCTCTGGCTGCAAGAGGCCCGCCCTAATCATCCCCAACATAACATCAACGACCTGTCGTAGTTTCTGTTGTCCGGATCAGAAGCCAGCATGACCTGCAAAGAGCGGCCAAGGTGCGACACGAAGATGTAGCCAGGTGGGCCCATTAAGTACATCTCACCTCGGTGCATGCCTCATCCGAAGCTGCTGGTATGCTGTACTTGGAGTCATGGTACTTATAACCATTATCACTGTACTTATAACTGTACCTATAACTGTACTTAGAACTGTACTTATAACTGTACTTGTAACTGTACTTATAGCTGTACTTCTAGCTGCACTTATAACTGTACTTCTAACCATATTAAGGCACTTAACGGGCTTACCTGCAAGTAGCTCATCTGCGCAAGCCCCTGGGCACGTGCCGCCCAGCCACTCCCACTCCAGATGCGGCCGGCCAGTCGGTAGGCCAAGCTGACCTGAGGGACACAAGCCCTAAACCCTAAACCCTAAACCCTAAACCCTAAACCCTAAACCCTAAACCCTAAACCCTAAACCCTAAACCCTAAACCCTAAACGAAAGATGAAGCTTTGAAATTTCGGCTGGCGGTGCCTAAAGGTATCCCTACATGCATGCGAACTTTGGCTAAAACGCTGCAGCCACATGGACAGCCGGAACCAGAACAACCCAGACGATGCTGGAAGAGGCAAAGATGAGACACACGAAGGACAAAGAGATTCTCTGTATGTTTCAGCTGAGTCGTCACACGCTTAGGCGCGGCAAGAGACCAATCATGTGTGTACCCACCAGATGCCCAACCGGCACCGTGTTCAGGCCGTGAGGGTTCGTCATGGCTGCCAGGCCGGACACTGGGAATGGCACTAACAACGACAACAGCTACAGGGACAGGATGAGGGTCCGATGCGCGAGGCAGGTTCAACCGCCCACGTACCGGGCTCATAGACAAAACCTACAGGCCATGGGTACCCCCAGGTGGCGTGTACGATAAGCGTGTAGACACACGCAATTGCCCTGCGCTGTGATGCTGGACTGGAGGTTCGGCCCGCGTGGGGACGGATGTTGTTTCGTCTGTTTGTGGTTGAAGCTAACCGTCACATATGTAGAAGACGTAAGGGCTGAGTCTCAGCAATGAGTGTTCAGATGGAGATGTTGAGAGCCGCAGTGGCGCCTGCAAACCAAGTAACCGCTCGAAAATTCTACACCTCGTCAAAAGATTTGCCATTGGATCACAAAGTGACGAAGGTCTCCGCCCCAGGTCCGAAGTCACTGAACTGCACGTCTTGCACCTGGGGCAATTGCAGGTTTGACTTGAAGATTGGGTTTGGATTCGAGATTTAGAGTTTCGGTGCAGGGTCAACCCGGAACCTCTGCAACCACAAGACCAATATAAAAGTGCGCCTGGAAGCTTGCTTTGTGTTGTGTTCAGCTGTCGGTTGCGGGGGTGTGCTGCATCTTCGTCTTTAAGGCTTCAGGGTTGGGCAAGCACACCAGTTTTCATTCAGCGTGGTCAAGAGGCCGTGCAAGGTAGCAACTGCGCAAGGACCACAGCCCCACGCTGCAATCTCATCATATCCCATTTCTACCCTGGATGCTGCAGGGCCTGTGGGGTCCTACTGAGCCAAGGTCGGATGCGGCACCTGCAGTGCTCGGCTGTAGAGCTGCCAGCTGTCACCTCCAGGGAAAGGTCATAAAGGCAATGGCTTGACTAACCCTAAACCCTAAACCCGAAACCCGAAATTCTGGAACTAAGGGCTGCTTGGGCACGGGCTTTCTGTGTTAGTCAGTCAGTCAGTCAGCCAGTTAGTTCATTGGCCTGTTCAGAAGGGACAATCCCAAACTCTGCCCCCAACCCCCAGGCTCACAGGGGGGGAGCAGAGGGGGGATAACGGGAGGAACCATGGAAATCCAATGTTTGGGGACAATAACCGACATCGTTGAAAGAAAAAAGACAACCCTCTGAATCTCTGAATAGAAAGGACATTTCGAAAACCCTTGCAAGCCACCAGTCCGGGCGCTGGAGATTCAAGGAAAGAACCGTCCGAACAAAATTAAGACGCAGCCCTGCACATTAAACAGCAAGGCCTCGAAACCCCAGCCCAGCAGCCCAGCCCTCAACAGCAAACCCCAAAAGCATCGTCGAAAAACATGGATGGGGGTCAACTGCAAGCCTGGCTGGAAGTCTCAGGCTTCGAGGGTATTGGGGCTTCATACTTTCTGGGCCGGAGGCACTTGGATTTTGTGGGTTGGGGTATTGGGAAGGTGTGGAGCTTCTAGGCTTGGGCTGCAGATTTGGGAGTGGCATGTCCGGTTGGTGCGAAAGGTCCAGGCCTCCGTAGGGAGATCTCAACGGCGCTGCCTGGCATGAGACGCCCCTGGACTGCCTCGGTTTGCGAGGCCCTTTGTGCGGGCTGCGCATATGGGAGAGCCCTCGAAGCCCTCTCCCGACAACCACAAATCCACAAGACAAGGACTCTGACAAGAACTCGGATGGCGGATGGCTCAAGTCTCGCTTACCCGCACTCAAAAACTCAGGGACCCTGAAGATCTCTGAACCTCGAAACCGCTGCTCCTTCTAGGGCGGCCCGGCGGCAGGGCGAGGGACCAGGGGCTGAAGTCCCAGTACTTGGCCCGCAGGGCTTCGACGCGGCTCTGGATGGCCGCTGCCTGGAGAAGACGGAAGACACGAAACTCCCAGATCTTCCAAAAAAAATCCCTTAGGTTAAGGAGGAGACCTTATAATTCAGAATCATGATCTTTAAGCATAAGTGAGGGCATATTCCTTAATTTAAGGGGGTTTGGGAAGACCTGGGAACAGAGGCCGCTTGCTTTGTGGCGGCCTTGTCGCGGCTTCCGCTTGGCTCCATGCCGTGTTTTGCATGGGGTCTGACTTTTGGGGCATCCTCAGGGCTTGGGGGTGTTGCGGCTTGCTCAGAAACATATCTGAAGTAGGGTTTTTTTCTTGTCCCAAAAGGACACCAAATATATACACTCACCAATATGAAAAAGGGAACCTTATATACACTCACCAAAAACAGAAATATAAACCCTGCTTCAAATATCAATGTGATTGGGCGTTCGTGCTTCTTCTCAAAAGTTTTTTGCCGGGGGAATTCAGGCTTAGGCTTGGCGCCTGACTCAAGGTCGGGTTGAGAACGTCAATCTGGAAGGAGAACGGCGTTCCCGCGGCGAAGAACTGTCCCGGAGACAAGCTGAGGGTTAGCAGGCCCGGCGCAGACCTTGAACACACGTGTGGGGTTTAGGGTTTAGGGTTTAGGGTTTAGGGTTTAGGGTTTAGGGTTTAGGGTTTAGGGGGTTTAGGGGGTTTAGGGTTTAGGGTTTAGGGTTCAAGGATTGCAGGTTTCGAGTTTATGCTATACTATACGTGCCGCAGAAAGCGCAGCGACCGATGAAGGAGGAGCATCCCGACTCTAAACCCCAACCGCTCTGAACTTCTGCACTGCAGGCCAAAAAAAACCGAGCTCTGGAATCTTCAGTGACTCAGTGCAGCCCGCGAGGCACACAGTCCGGATCCCCAAGCTCTGGGAACACCTCACACGCCACACTTTGGGGGGGGGGGGGGAGGCTGGGGGGGTCATCCCCTAAGTTTGAAACCCTAAACCCTGAAACCCTAAGCCCTAAACCCTAAAACCTCGAACCTAAAGCCCTAAACCCTGTTCCTGTCCAACCCAATAGTTATGGATTCATGTCAAATTCTCCTATCCTGGGATTTCCACGAACAATCTCCTAAACCAGAAAGGCAACCCTAAATTCGGAAACCCTAAACCCTAACCCCTAAACCCTGGAACCCTAAACCCTAAACCCTAAACCCTAAACCCTAAACCCTAAACCCTAAACCCTAAACCCTAAACCCTCAACCCTAAACCCTAAACCCTGGAGCGAAGTGGCGGTCTCCGTGGCCGCGGGAGCTGAGAGGCTGAGACACCTTGAAGCCCAGACTGAGAAAGGGGGGTTTAGGGTTTAGGGTTTAGGGTTTAGGGTTTAGGGTTTAGGGTTTAGGGTTTAGGGTTTAGGGTTTAGGGTTTAGGGTTTAGGGTTTAGGGTTTAGGGTGCCCCTTTTCATACCCCCCAAAGACAGTGGAATCCCCCCAAAAAAAGGAGCCCCCAAAAAGGGTGCCCTCTATTTTTCGGAAACCTTCTTGGGGGGGGGGGGGGGGGGGGGGGGGGTGGGGGGGTGGTCCTTATTTTGAGGGAATCCTAATTTTTTGGGGGGCTTATTGCTTAGGGGCCCCCTGTTTTCGTAAACCCCTTCATTTCAGCTGGACCAGACTGCGCACAATCACTTTAGGGTTTAGGGTTCAGGGCTAAACCTCTAAAGTCCCAGGCACGCGAAGAGGAACTCTTCTGGCCCTTGCAAGGAAATCGAAGCGTCTGTCGACAGCAAGCTCAGCGAGTTTTTGAAGAAGACCTGCGGAAGTTACTAGTTTTGGAGGAGCATGAAGGTCTATAAGGGTTCAACATTTCGGGGGACGAGGAGGCCCTGTTGCCTTGTACCGGTAGATTTGCGCCTGCTACCTTCCATGACAATTCATAAGGCGGCAAACAGTTCTGAGCCATGCAAGTGTTTACCCCATACCACAAACTATGCTGGCGTAGACCCCAAACGGAGTAAGACCACGTCAAACACATTCCAAAACATCCCGAGACACTCCAAGAGCATGCCCTACAAGGCGCACTGCGCCTGAGCTAGAACGTCACAGGCCCACTGGGGCGATCGCTCCCGGCTTGAAATTCGCACGCGGCCCAGGGAGAACGTCACAGGGTCACAGGGAACACCGAGCGAGCCATCGATTTCGAGGCCCAGTGTGCGTACAAGCACGCCGCTGCGTCGAAACGATCCAACCCGCGTTACTCCCAACATAAGAACCCCCAAAGCGCAAGCATGGTTCGGTGAACATACACGTTCCAGCATAAATAACGATATGGCCGCATTCCCTGCACATCCCACCTGCAAGGTGTTCAGCTGCTCCACGGCCAAGTTGCCTGGATGTTTCGGAAACTCACTGGGGTTACTAGTCGAGCTTCCAAGTACAAGACTGGCAAAGTTCAGACATTTTGTTGTGGTGGGAGGAACACAGCACATAGACGCACAGTCTTCCAAACGCCACCGAGCCGCTAGGGGACAGGAATGCCCCGTGGAGCGGCAGCAGGATGTTCCTGGTCTCATGCTTCCAACATCCGGAGAAAACCCTCAGCCCCTTTGGGGTGCCTCGGGATTTTTCGGGCCTGAAGAGCATCATCAAGTGTCCCAGCCCAGTGCGCCCACAGAGTGCCCTTAGGGGGGGGATTTCGAGGGGAGAGCCTGGGGAAGGAGGCGCTCCAGGATCCCGGAGTCCATGAGCACTTTGCACCCTCGCATGCCCAGCATTCGAAGGTTCTTGGGGACCCAGGGCCTCCTCGGAAACCCCCGTAAAACCTTCTTGAGGCTTTCAGCTCCCCAAGAGGGCTTTTCAGGAACCTTGACGTCCCACGCAGTTTCGCAAGCCAATGAAGGCGAAAGGGCAAGAAACGACTCTCGTGGGAACCCAAACGCTCGACCAGGTGTGGAACAAGCTCGCTGCACCGACTTACCCTGGGGTTTTGGGGGTTCAAGGGTTTCAGGTGCTTGGGTTTGAGGCTCGTGGTGTGAAAGGTTTAGCAAACGCGTGACCGCGTGCGGGATGAGCAAGTCAGATCCGAATGCATAAATGCAAAATCGCTGCTACTGAAGGGTGCTGGTTGCAAAGTGACCGAAGCTCTGAAAAAACCTGGGAGCGCAGAATCCCAAACTCTTTGTCTGTCTTTCTTGTGCGGATCCCAGATTCATGGCGCCGATGGCCGCAGTGGCCGTGGCCTGCACGGGGCGGCCCACCTCTCAGGAAAGCAAGAAGCAAAATGGGGTACCATCTTGGGGGGAGGGGGGTCCCTTTAAGGGGCTTCGTTTCCATCTTGGGGGTCTAAACGGGGTGCCCTTATTTTGGGAAATGCCCAAAGCGGTTTCAGTGCTGAAAGCTCATGGCACTAAGCCAACGCCTAAGGCTCAGGGAAGAAGCGTCAAGAGAGAGACTTGAGCCAGTTCACTGCGACCGCTCTGGGCAGCCGCGAAGAGGTTCTTCGTGTTTGGGGTAACCTTCTGAACCCTAAACCCTAAGCCCTACCCTAAGCCCTAAACTTCTGAACCCTCAACCCTAAACTTCAGAACTTTTCTGGGGGAAGGATGCAGGACCGTCCAACCCCCCCCCCCCCCCGAATTTGGCGCCTCAACCCTAAACCCTAAACTTCTAAGCCCTAAGCCCTAAGCCCTAAACCCGAAGCCCTAAACCCTAAACCCGAGCCTCGAGGTAGAGGCTCCAGGCCTCCGGCGCGCCGGGCACGAAGGTGGAGGTGGCCAAGATGCCTCGGAAGGGCTCTTAAAAGCTTGGGGTCTGAGGGGGGGTTTAGGGTTTAGGGTTTGGGGTTTAGGGTTTAGGGTTTAGGGTTTAGGGTTTAGGGTTTGGGGTTTAGGGTTTAGGGTTTAGGGTTTAGGGTTTAGGGTTATAAGACAAGGATGCTGGAGTCTGGATTTTCAACGCACCCAGGCAAAAAGAGTGACAAAGGGCTGTATAGGAGCCTGAATAATTAGAATGGGGTTTTTGGGGTCTATTGTAGTATAACTATAAAGGGACCATAAGGGAATACCATTAATAACTATTCCGACCCTATAGTACTCAAGCTTCTTACAACACACCAGAAGCCCCAGATCTTCCAAAACCCCTTGCAAAGAAAGAATTTGCCCTAATTTATACTAAGCATCATTACTATGAATTAGGGTATAGTCCTTGGTCCAGAGTCCGAGGTACCAAGCAGGTCTGACTCTGTCACCAAGGCGGACAGCACATCGGAACATGCCGAGGGCAGCGTGGCCACCTCCGGATTCTGGACCTTGGCTGTGCTTCAGATGTGAGGCATGGGCTACGGAAATGTTGCAAAGCCTGCAACCTCGGAATTCTTCAACATAGGATCTTGGGGATGGAGCGAGTTACGATTATGTCTGCATTCCAAGAAAACGTCTCGTCGGGATAAGAACGCGCTCAACTTCTTCATGCGGCCCGAACGCTCGCAGGAGTAGCGCGTAGCTGACCCCAGTCCAGAGGACATCGGTGGCTCCGAGCTCGATCGTGACGCTCTGGCTGCCCAGCACGATGCTGGGGCTGCTGCTGAGACGTGCAAAGCCGCTGACCTGCACTTCGGCGACAATGACCTGGAATAAGCTCGGCACGTCGACGCGGAGCATTCCCCTGCCAGAGAAGGTGATCCCGGGCTTGAAAACGATCTGCACCGTGTTGTCCGCCCCGGCCGCCGCATTCCGGGAGTAGCCTCGGATGGCCCTTCGAGCCCTCTGAAAAACATTCCTCAAAAGCACCCCCTAAACCCCAAACCCTTTAAACCCTAAACCCTAAACCCTAAACCCTAAACCCTCTTAAACCCAAACAAAGGGAAAATACGAAAACATCCCAAGGGCCCTGCCTAGCAGCTGATCAAGGCGGAAGGCACGGGCGCCACACTCAGCCCGGCATCCGAGTTGATGGCGCCGTGTGCAGCCTGACCCAGCTGCTGCGCTTGAGCATACCTCTGCAGAACCAGGGTTTAGGGTTTAGGGTTTAGGGTTCAGGGTTCAGGGTTCAGGGTTTAGGGTTTAGGGTTTAGGGTTTAGGGTTTAGGGTTTAGGGTTTAGGGTTTAGGGTTTAGGGCTTAGGGTTTAGGGTTTAGGGTTGAACTTCGAACCCTAGCAAAAGTTCCTCTAAATTTTGCTGTTTCTTAGGAATTAGGGTACCCAAAAACTAAAAATGATTCCCAAGTCGCCCTAAGATACCATCGCACGCCAAGCGTTCCGGCCTTGGGAGCATTGAGCCTGAATCGGAATGTCACCGGTTCCACGCCGATCCTGCCTGCGGGCACCAGCCGGATGGCCTGGGCTGTCAAAGGAAACGAATCAGGGGTTTAGGGTTTAGGGTTTAGGGTTTAGGGTTTAGGGTTTAGGGTTTAGGGTTTAGGGTTTAGGGTTTAGGGTTTAGGGTTTAGGGTTTAGGGTTTAGGGTTTAGGGGCCACAGAAACTCGGCAGCAGTTCTTGTGCTTCGGAGCTTGGAACTGGAAGAAGGGTGGGTTCCGCAAGCCCTCCCCACCCACCCGAAACACACACATACAGATACATACACATGAAACAGTGTCATACTAACAAGGGCAAAACATATATTTTACGTAAAGACTACCTAAAAAATAGGACATCATGATACAAAACCTAGTAATGCCTGTTACTACACATAATAGATCATCATATGACATAACAATTCACAATACGACATCACCATGCATGACTACACATAATAATGTACGACCTAATACGTAGCAGTGACTAGCAATGCATGAATACCTGATAATGCATAACAATGCATGACGATACATGGTAACACACACACAATACATTATGTTATGCTACATGAGAATACACGATAATGCCGCCCTCCACTAGCTGATTGATGAACACATCGAGGCGACGTTGAGGCCGACGTTGTCCAGAACGGAGGCGGCGCTGCTGACGGGGAACCGTAGGAAGCTGCAGGTGCCCCCACCCACCAGTCCAGCCAGCCCGCCACTGCTCTCCACGGAGCAGGGGCTCACCGCAGAAAAATCCCAAAGCATCAGGGGCCTGCGTGCAAAGTGACACAAGACACACACACACACACACACACACACACACACACACACACACGAAACTGTCAAGAGAGCGCTCAAAGACTCTAGACTCTAGACATTACTACTAGTAGCATCGAGGTCAAAGGCTGTTTTCGTTGAGGCACGTTCCTAACCAATGTTTAGGGTTTTGGCGTTTAGGGTTTAGGGTGTAGGGTTTAGGGTTTGGGGTTTAGGGTTTAGGGTTTAGGGTTTAGGGTTTAGGGTTTAGGGTTTAGGGTTTAGGGTTTAGGGTTTAGGGTTTAGGGTTTAGGGTTTAGGGTTTAGGGTTTAGGGTTTAGGGTTTAGGGTTTAGGGTTTAGGGTTTGGGGCATGGCCTGGCCCACATCACAACGCTGCCCTGGGCCCCAGCATCCACGGCCGTGGCCGCCGAGGCGGCGGCCAGACGCACCTCGAGGATGAACACCTGGGGTTTCGGGTTTAGGGTTTAGGGTTTAAGGTTTAGGGTTTAGGGTTTAGGGTTTCGGGTTTGGGGTTTAGGGTTTAGGGTTTAGGGTTTAGGGTTTAGGGTTTAGGGCTTAGGGTTTAGGGTTTAGGGTTTATATAGGGTTTAGGGGTTTTAGGATATTCGGGGGTACCTTATTGGGGTCCTTGTTATGAGGGGATCCTACTATCTGGGGGTCTATGTTAGGAGTCCCCTCTATTCGTAAAGTCCCATATACCTGAGTTTTACGATATTGGGGGTACCTCTGGGGGGTCCTTATGATTATTGGGGATCCTACTATTCCTTACTGGGTCCTTGCTAAACAGCATCCTACTATTTGGGGGTGTATATTGGGGGGTCTTACTGTTTTCGTACACCCCCACCTGCTCAGGCACCAAGCTGGCTGCAGAGATGTGAAACCTGGGCTGTCGATCGCTGGAAAAGTTGGAGGGTTTAGGGTTTAGCTTTTGGGGTTTAGGGTTTAGGGTTTAGGGTTTAGGGTTTAGGGTTTAGGGTTTAGGGTTTAGGGTTTAGGGTTTAGGGTTTAGGGTTTAGGGTTTAGGGTTTAGGGTTTAGGGTTTAGGGTTTCTCTCCCATGCGAGAACCCTTCCCCCAAAAAACAACTCCGCGAAACTCCGACAGCTGGAGGATCGGCTGCGGTGGCGACGCCGCGATGGTACCCAGAACGATCCCAAACCTGTCGATGACCTCCTTGGGCGGACATGGAAACTCCCCTTAGAGCCTTAACAAAAATAGTATTCTTCATACTGTCTTGGGCTTTATATAAAGAAAAATAGAAGATAATTCCCAAAGGGGGATATAGATGGAAACTCCAAGCATACTCGCACGTCTCAGGCTCTACACGGGGTGGTGTTTTTTTGTTCGCCCTGCTTTGTCAGGTTGTCCTGGGGAGCAGAAGACACAAGCTTTAATGATGTTGACGGGGCATGCAGCAAACGCATGCCTTCACTCCTGTTAGGGTTTAGGGCTGCTGTCTGCCCAAAATCATTCCGTGCGGCTATAGATAATGAGATTTTACTTTACCTCCCGTGCTGCTGTGGATCCTGAGTATTTGCTTTCACTTCGTCACCTTAAACTTGGCAGCGGCTTGGCAATCATGGAGCTTTCACCCGCTGGTGCCATGCATGGCGTCCTTTGCTGTGGTGCCTGTGGTGCCTTTGGCAGACCCGTCTAGGCCGTTGGAACCCTCATGGGAACCATTGGGGTGTCACTCTCGAGAAACACTCCGCGTTACTGTGGGCCTGTGTAATCAACCAATGTGTGAACTGCAAAATCCTTGCAACCCTGCGCAGCCCTAGTTAAACAAAAGTGCGGAACATGGATGGGAGGACGGAACCACTTCTATGCAAGAAATATGGAGAAAGTTTCTTAACTCAAGCTAGTCACGAACTCCTCCAGCACTTCGCAAAGCAAGGTCCGTTGTCGCAGGTCTCCAGGCGCAAGCAGCAGGAGGCGCAACACGAAGAAGTACGTCGTAACCGGCTGCAAGGCATAGTCGGCAGAGAACGCGAGGTACACAGCCGAACCATCGGAAGAAGTTGTGCAGCTGTGTGGTGCTGGTAGGTTGACAGTCTCTGACAGAATATCTTGACACTGCGCCAGGCCAGGGTCAAATGCAAGTACTGAGATGTCTCGAACCGTGAGACGCAGAACCATGTCACTTTGCAATGTTCGGTAGGCGGGGCGGTCTGACGTGGAGATCTTAACGACGAGTGGCAAGCTGTGTGCACTGGCAATCAATGTCAAAGGCCAAGCCTCCCCGCCTGCGTGCTGCAGGGAAAATGCCGATCTCAGCATGCAGCCGACGACAAAGCACAGGCCGATTGCAAAGCGCTGAAGCCCGCCAGGACCACCACAACGTCCAACCATGAGCAGCTCGATCGCCAGGACCACGACGTCCAACCATGAGCAGCTCGATCATATAATATCCCATGGATCTGCTTGGCTCTTTGCTACCGCATGGTCCCTGAGTTACATGTCTATGGGCTAAAGGGCTTGTGTTGACGGGTCTACAGTTTAGCTTTCATTGATAATGATGGGGCTGGCATGGTCTCTGCAAACAGCACAATAGCCTGTCCAGGGAATTCTGGGCCCTAAAACACCGGAGCCTTCAAAACAGGAAAGAACGAAGCTCCCCTTGATCTGCATGCGGCACATTCTGACATCCTGACACTGTGGACCTCGGGGGATCGCCCCCATGGCCCGAAGATTAAGCCCCAAGGACTCCAAAAACGGAAGAGAGCCCCTTTTTCCCATCAGGGGCTGCACGCAAGCATCGTGGAGGGTGGAGGCGCGACGTAGAAGCAGAGCCTTAAGTGGCATTCTCCAGGGCAAATGGATCTTGAGGAAAGGCTTGAGGTTCCAAGAAGTTGCAAGTTTGGAATAAGGGGCTGTGGGGTTCACGTTTTGGGGTCCCACATGGTCCCACTCTGACGATCCAGACTGCCAACCCTAAACCCTAAACCCTAAACCCTAAACCCTAAACCCTTCACCGCATCTGGGTCAAGCTACGACAGCCTCGCCAGCGCAGCATCGGTCTCCTGGCGCCACGCACGTCTTAGTAGCCCAGCAACCATATGATAATAAGGGCACCCCTTTTTTGAGTTGGTTACTGTTTAGAGTTTAGGGTTTAGGGTTTAGGGTTTAGGGTTTAGGGTTTAGGGTTTAGGGTTTCGGGTTTAGGGTTTAGGGTTTAGGGTTTAGGGCTTCATAAGGGAACCTTGAACCCCAACAAAGGGAAAAGGGCACCACTGGGCAGCCACGACATCGAACGGGGAGGCAGGGCAAACCCCAAACTCGAAAGAAACCACATTGGGGCCGAGCCTGCTTCCCGCAACTTCAACCTTGTTCTTTTGCTGAGACCTCTGCCTCTGGCCCATGTGGCTGTTTGCTTGGCTCTGTCTTGTGATCCTCAACGGAACATCTCTGGGCGAAACCATCGTCACAAGCCCAAAAAACCACGCTCAAAGTCGGCCCGAGAGCCCCTAAGGTTCCAACTTCAGGGCCAAGATGTACAATGCCAAAGGAAACCCAGACACAACACCCGGTGCAGACCCCTGGGCAGCGTAAGCTCACAAGAAGTGAGCCTAGACAAGGAGAACAACAAAGGGAACACGACTGCAATCGATGCTCTGTTCCTTGCGCCGAAGCAAGTACACAGCGCGGTAGCTAGGACTGTCGCAACCTACACTGCGAAGCCAGTGAGAAGTGTGTTCCGGGACGCGTTGCCCTTGCTGCATGCGCCATTCACTTTTGCAGCAGTCCGGTCTTTGAGGATAAGACCCCATGTCGGATCTAGGTCTTGGGCCTCCTGCATGTTGGCCATGTCTGCCAAGGGGGGGGGGGGGATCCCTTTATATTTCTGGAAAAGAGAATACTTGACCTTACTCCGCCATATGACTTTAGAGGTGGGGCACACTTTTAGGCCCCCAACTCCAAAAGCCCTACGAAGTAACGGGGCTCACCCACTCGGGCTCCTGGTCCAACACCAAGCGGTTGCAGCGCGCCGCGAGAAACGACTGCAATCGTCGCACGCGGTCCTCCAGAGCAGGCTCCGCTTGATGAGCTTACGCTTGGGATGTTCCCCCCTTTATACTAACAGTCCTTAATAGGGATGAAAAACTAGGGGATGCTCTAACTCATCCCTATTAAGGACGGGTAGTATGACGGAACATCCCAAATCTTACACGTCTAGGGTTTAGGGCGCAGTGTAGCAACATGCACTTGCGATGCTTGATGCTCGGCGTTGAAACCCCATGCTTTAGAAGCCTGCCAGTGGAACATCCTATCGGATGAGCCCCTTAAACTTCTGGTGATGAACCAAACCCAACACCTCAGACTTGCCGTAATACTGAAACCTGCAGTTTAATCCAGTTCTTGAACCAGGAATCAACCGACCAACAGAGGCTGTACTTTCGATGCGTCCAGTTGATTAACTTAAAACTAAATGGGGGAGGGTCAAGCAATGAAGGCTTGGCGCACCTCTGCAACATTCCTGTCCACGCAACTTTCCTTTCAAAGCAAAAGAAACGAAGAGCCCTGTCACTGTCAACAACCCAAACTAATCCCATCCTCTAAGCCTAAACACCCATGGCCATTTGGGGCCTGTATCGCGTAGCCCACCATGGCTCCATGCGCCGCCGCATAATTCAGCACACGCACATAAGCCGACACCTGGCGGCGCTGCAACAGAGCGCCACAGATTGCAAGCTCAACGCTTCTTGTTGTCTTTTTTTTGGTTGTGCCTTCATTTCTGTGCTTCGCCTCGACTACAGGGCCGCGCCTTCCCCCCAAATTGGGGAGGGGAGGAGGAGGGTTGAGCATCATCAACTCCTGGTTCTTTAGGGCATCAACTCCTGGTTCTTTAGGGCTCTGGACGCAGGCCGATCGTGGACAACGGGCCCCTCGCCCCACGGGCAGGGGTGCTTTGTCAAAAGGCCCCCATATTCGAGTGCGCACCGGTACAGTTAAGACGCATGATACTCAGCGAAGAGCCAAGCAACAATAAGAGATCATGATGAGAATTCTGAGGAAAAGCAGTGAGGTGGGTCGCGCAGGCATTAGGGTTTAGGTTTCAGGAACTCAGGTCGGTAGTCGGTGACCGGCCATGGGCGCAATGAAAAATATAGCGACTCCCATGTCCCTCGACGTCTCTGACATGTCTCAAGCCTCTCGAACCCTCAACCCAAAGCCACACTCCGCAAAACCGAAGCGTTCGACCTCGATGACCCTAAATCCTAAAACCACTGATGCTGTGACTGCTATGACTGACGGTATGGCTGCCGCTATAACTGCCACCCAGCTTCGATCCGCGGATACTCGGCCCATATCTCGTCGGCTGCCTGGCACTATCTTGGGAGGCCTACTGTAGTTACTATAGGGTGTCACGGATGGCGTCACACACACAC
Source organism: Symbiodinium natans (assembly GCA_905221605.1). Classification (NCBI taxonomy): domain Eukaryota; class Dinophyceae; order Suessiales; family Symbiodiniaceae; genus Symbiodinium; species Symbiodinium natans. The sequence continues at coordinate 75,624 of CAJNDS010002655.1, forward strand.
ACACACACCGTGATCTGTCGAGCGCTCTCACGTCGAAGGTTTAATCGTACTGGACCAGTAGGAGGTACTCATAGAGGTTAAGGCAGTCGAAGCCAACAAAGAAGCCGGTCTGAACGCACAAGCGCAGGTACGTTCACGCAGAGTGGGTGGTGAGGGCGTCTTCGTTGGCCGAGGCCCCTCACCGCCTTGCTCGGCCCCTGCAAGAAATCAGACTGACGTGACCCGCAGTAGAATGGGATATGCACACACAGCCACCCTCCCCCGAGTGGGAGGCTACCGCGACTAAACCACAACCATGCATGGAGCGTGAGGCGCAAGCGAACGCATTGAAAAAGAAGAAGAGCAAACTCAGGCACGTAGGGGCACAGTAGGGTGAGCACAGTAGGGTGAGAGCTGCTCCAACAATCAGGCGTGCACCCTCAGGCAGGAAGGCCAGACTCTAACGCACTCCTGCCTTGGCACCAAGTGACAACAACAACTACCCCTCCAGAACTACTCTTTGTCAGAACCCTAAACCCGAAACCCTCAATCCTAAACCCTAAACCCTAAACCCTCAACCCTAAACCCTAAACCCTAAACCCTAAACCCTAAACCCTACAACCCTAAACCCTAAACCCTAAACCCTAAACCCTAAACCCTACAACCCAACCTGGGATGTGAAGGGCTAGCCAGCTCCGCCTCTGCCGGCGCGTCCACATCGCCCAGGAGCTGCTCGCGATCGAAAACGTCCAGAGCCGCCTCGGGCTGTCCTGGCTCACGGCTTCCGACTGTTTAGGGTTTGGGGGTTTGGGGTTTGGGGTTTAGGGTTTAGGGTTTAGGGTTTAGGGTTTAGGGTTTAGGGTTTAGGGTTTAGGGTTTAGGGTTTAGGGTTTAGGGTTTGGGATGTTGGCCTCTTCTGGATCGAGGCTTGGAAGACTATCAGTCTGCCCTCTCATTTTGACGACTCCTTCAAGACCGCTTCACCCGCCCTACTTGATGTAATTACCCCAGATTCCCTCCAAGCACAACCCCGTGTGCCGAAACCAAAACACCCAAAGTCAGTATTCAACCCCTCCAACCCTGGCAGTCGCCTCGATCGCAAAGGCTGTGGAACATGCGCGTGGCGTAGAGCTTTCGTGCCACCGTCCAGACCTGGCTGGCAATGGCTGGCAATGGCTCGGCGTTCCATGGGCACAGTAGGGATGTTGAAAGTTGTAATGGTAGTGGGTCGAAGTTCCTTGGTCGCGCAGGACCTTCACAAGGATTTATGCAACGAGTTGCAAAGGGGTTTGTGCTGGCCATTGGCCTAAGAAGACGAAGACTCTTTATTTTTCGGTCTGGGCTTCGGGACTTACTTGTTTGGAGCTTAATTTCTGAGCTTAAATGCCGAAGACTCAGATTCCAACACAGCTCTTGAGTGCGAAGGCCCCAAGCAGAACATCCAATCAGACCAGTTCAAGCAGAAAACATTGGGAATTCGCCTGGATTTAACAAGTGCGACCCAATTTTTCCAGCAAGAACATGCCTTCAGTTATCAATAGGACAGTGCCCCTTCATGATCAGTAGGACCCGGCACGGATACTCTCGAGCGGGGTCCCCTTTAATGGATCCAAGGCCAAGCCCCACCTTCCCTTGAGCTGTTCCTCTGGAAGCTACCGCTCCTCCCCACGCCCCTTCCGTGACACTTGGGGGTTTTCCGCATTTAGGGGTACCTTTTTCGGGTCCTTAGGGAATCCTGTTGTTTGGGGGTCCCTATTAAGTATTAAGGGTCCCGTACTTTCGTAAACCCCCACCTGGGAGGATAATGCGTAGCGATCCAGGTTCCGCTCATAGATGTCGAAAAAACGCTGGATGTCCTGGCAGGGGTTTCGGGTTTAGGGTTTGGGGTTTGGGGTTTGGGGTTTGGGGTTTGGGGCTAACTGTAGGCAATGCCGGAAAGACATGAACAGTTCACAGAAGTACCAAGTAGAACGGAACTCTGCATCCCAAACGTGGTAGCCGAAATCGCCTAAACTGTGATTCTCCAACCCCCGACAGATGCTCAGTATGAGTGCGTGCAGGGCTCTAAACCAGAACCCCTATGAGCATACAAAGCTGTTTCGGCAACAAGCCTTTGGACCAAAGGGCCTTGAATACCACGCCACGCCGATCAAGCCCTCTTTCCACCACCCCTCCTGCGCCAGACTCATTGCCTCGCCCTGCGCAGCCGTGCCGGATGCGATAGCCTCCTTGCTGGTTGGTGGTTTGACGTGTTTGGTCTCGACAGTTCTCAGCGCTGTAGTGTGTAGAAGGCTTGGGCAAGGCTTTCCCTGAGTGGTAGCAACTTGTCTTGAGAGCTGACGCTCATATGAAATGCATGGCTTGCTTTCTGGCCGAACTTTCGAAAGCTTTGGCAAACCCATCACCTGATATGCATCGCATCACTAGCCATAATGACGTGATCGAATTCAGGACAGCGCCGTGGCCCCGAAGCTTGAAAACTGTGAAGTTCTGGGACATCCCGGTCTAGCAGGCCGTCCTCACGCCATATCGGCAGCCGCAGACACCGGCAAAGCACCTGCCATTTCTCGTTGATTCGGCTCCCAAAGATCTTGCACGACGGGCAAAGGGACTTGGGGCTTCAAATGTCGTCGGGTTGAGCGTTCACAGTCTTTGCCCGCAACCACGTTCTCGTGATCCGTCGTAACCCGTACCCCACAAAGCCGGAGCACCCCGAATGCCCTCAAATCGCTTGAAGGAGACAAAAAAAACCGGCGAGCTGGCACCTGAAGCACTTCGCTGTAGCACCTGTGCGCAACTTCGAGAAAAGGCTTGTGGACTTGGGGGAAGCTCGAGGACTTAGGGGAGGCCCAAATGCTGCCTTCCCAAGTGCAGCAGGCGAATGGCTTCGCGGTACTGCCCTTGATCGCGGGCCTCGGACAGGTCATGAGTTGGGGTTCTTCACTGGAAGCGGAGCATGCCATAGCACCGACCAACCTTCTCTGGGGTGTTTGCTGCGTATTCTTGCAAATCATTCAGGGTGGGTCGTGACATTGACCATGTTTCACTGTTGGCACGGCTCGCTGAAAGTTCCTTGAGGATTTAGGCTTGTCGAATGGCTTGTCGATACTTCTGGCCCCGGCAGAACGTCGACCTTCATGCATAATCTGCATGCTCCCCCCCCCCCTTCGCCCCCTGCAAGTCGGCAGCATAACTCAAGTCGTTGCGCGAGTTTGTGCTTGGCGTTGCCTTTATGATACTACTATGTATAGGTGGACGCGTTGCTTAAACAAGCAGGCAGAGGTCGTGAGGCGTCCTTGTGCATAAATTGCCTTCAGTTTTGCTGAAGGACATACCTTGTCGCATCAAAACTCCACCACATTTGGCAAATGCGTAATAACTTTGCGGTCTAAACGTTCGAACTGGTCATAAGAGTTTCGACGAGTTCCGTCCATTGGCAGCAGATAGCACGCCCTTGCCCTTGGCAATGCCGTTGAAAATCCTGTTGAAGCCTTTGAGCCTTCCAGCCCTTGGGCGGTGTTTTGCGCTTGGCGCTGCAGTAAGCAAAGATGCATACACTGTCTTCCAGGGGCATTAACGAGAATTTTTCGGAAAAAATGAAAGGTCAAAACGAAGATTGGGGAGGTGTGAAAAATAAACGGGCCGAATTGCTGTTGCAGACCTGGCCGCGAATGAAAACCAAGTGTCACAGCGCGTGTGACGAAACCCTCTAAGATCTGCAGGCCATGAAACAATTATTGTGCAAGTGGCGCTGTAAACAAAGGAGTTGCACCTACCCTGGTTGCACATGCCACAAACCCAAACCTACTTCATCAAACCGCAGGAAGTCTCACGCACAACAGGCATCACCGTTGCCTGCCGGCCCACACGAGAGCATAGCTCCACGAACTCTGCCTGTCAACAATAGATCAGCCGTGTATGGTGTGGTGTCTAGTCGCCCTCTGCAGAATTTCTGACCTTCGGCCAGGAACCCCAGCTTGGTTTCGAACCTGGTCGCCCATGCCATCCTCTTGCAGCGTCCTCTCCAGCAAGCCCGGCCTGGCGACCCAAGCAACGAAAACAGTCAGGTTTTTGGCTTTCATGTGCAAACAACTCACGGAAACAGCCGTGACAAAAATCATCTGAGCATCAGCTGCGCAGATTTTGCCCGAGCACAGGCTACCAAGCGAGCATCCGCTGCTCAAACTTTGCCCGAGCACGGGCCACCACCCAGGCGAGCATCATGAGCTTCAGCTGCTCAAACTTTCTTTGCCCGAGCACGGGCCACCCAAGCGAGCATCAAGAGCATCAGCTGCTCAAGCTTTGCCCGAGCACGGGCCACCCAAGCGAGCATCATGAGCATCAGCTGCTCAAACTTTGCCCGAGCACGGGCCACCCAAGCGAGCATCATGAGCATCAGCTGCTCAAACTTCGCCCGAGCACGGGCCACCCAAGCGAGCATCATGAGCATCAGCTGCTCAAACTGTGCCCGAGCACGGGCCACCCAAGCGAGCATCATGAGCATCAGCTGCTCAAGCTTTGCCCGAGCACGGGCCACCCAAGCGAGCATCATGAGCATCAGCTGCTCAAACTTTGCCCGGGCACGGGCCACCCAAGCGAGCATCATGAGCATCAGCTGCTCAAACTTTGCCCGAGCACGGGCCACCCAAGCGAGCATCATGAGCATCAGCTGTTCAAACTTTGCCCGAGCACGCCACCCAAGCGAGCATCATGAGCATCAGCTGCTCAAACTTTGCCCGAGCACGGGCCACCAAAGCGAGCATCATGAGCATCAGCTGCTCAAGCTTTGCCCGAGCACGCCACCCAAGCGAGCATCATGAGCATCAGCTGCTCAAACTTTGCCCGAGCACGGGCCACCCAAGCGAGCATCATCATCAGCTGCTCAAACTTTGCCCGAGCACGGGCCGCCCAAGCGAGCATCATGAGCATCAGCTGCTCAAACTTTGCCCGAGCACGGGCCACCCAAGCGAGCATCATCATCAGCTGCTCAAACTTTGCCGAGCACGGGCCACCCAAGCGAGCATCATGCGCATCAGCTGCTCAAACTTTGCCGGAGCACGGTGGCAAAACGAGCATCATGAGCATCAGCTGCGCAAACTTTGCCCGAGCACGGGCCACCCAAGCGAGCATCATGAGTATCAGCTGCTCAAGCTTTGCCCCGAGCACGGGCCACCCAAGGGAGCATCATGAGCATCAGCTGCGCAAACTTGGCCCGAGCACCGGTCACCCAAGCGAGCATCATGAGCATCAGCTGCTCAAGCTTTGCCCGAGCACGGGCCACCCAAGCGAGCAGCATGAGCATCAGCTGCGCAAGCTCTGCCCGAGCACGGGCCACCCAAGCGAGCATCATGAGCATCAGCTGCTCAAGCTTTGCCCGAGCACCGGCCGCCCAAGCGAGCATCATGAGCATCAGCTGCGCAAGCTTTGCCCGAGCACGGGCCACCCAAGCGAGCAGCAGCATCAGCTGCTCAAGCTTTGCCCGAGCACGGGCCACCCAAGCGAGCGTCATGAGCATCAGCTGCGCAAACTCTGCCCGAGCACGGGCCACCCAAGGGAGCATCATGAGCATCAGCTGCGCAAACTTTGCCCGAGCACCAGCCGCCCAAGTGAGCATCATGATTATCAGCTGCTCAAACTTTGCCCGAGCACGGGCCACCGAAGCGAGCGTCATGAGCATCAGCTGCGCAAACTCTACCCGAGCACGGGCCACCCAAGGGAGCATCATGAGCATCAGCTGCGCAAACTTTGCCCGAGCACCAGCCGCCCAAGTGAGCATCATGAGTATCAGCTGCTCAAACTTTGCCCGAGCACGGGCCACCGAAGCGAGCATCATGAGCATCAGCTGCGCAAACTTTGCCCGAGCACGGGCCGCCCAAGTGAGCATCATGAGTATCAGCTGCTCAAGCCTTGCCCGAGCACGGGCCACCCAAGCGAGCATCATACTGTAGCTGCGCAAGCTTTGCCCGAGCACAGGCCACCCAAGGGAGCATCATGAGCATCAGCTGCTCAAGCTTTGCCCACCCAAGCGAGCATCATGAGCATCAGCTGCGCAAACTTTGCCCGAGCACGGGCCACCCGCCGCCCAAGTGCTTTGCCCGAGAACAGGCCACCTAAGCGAGCATCATGAGCATCAGCTGCGCAAGCTTTGCCCGAGCACGGGCCGCCCAAGCGAGCATCATGAGCATCAGCTGCGCAAGCTTTGCCCGAGCACGCCACCCAAGCGAGCATCATGAGCATCAGCTGCGCAAGCTTTGCCCGAGCACGGGCCGCCCAAGTGAGCATCATGAGCATCAGCTGCTCAAGCTTTGCCCGAGCACGCCACCCAAGCGAGCATCCTGAGCATCAGCTGTGCAAGCTTTGCCCGAGCACGGGCCACCCGAGGGAGCATCATGAGCATCAGCTGCGCAAGCTTTGCCCGAGCACGGGCCGCCCAAGCGAGCATCACGAGCATCAGCTGCGCAAGCTTTGCCCGAGCACGGGCCGCCCAAGCGAGCATCATGAGCATCAGCTGCTCAAACTTTGCCCGAGCACGGGCCACCCCAGCGAGCATCATGAGCATCAGCTGCGCAAGCTTTGCCCGAGCACGGGCCACCCAAGCGAGCATCATGAGCATCAGCTGCGCAAGCTTTGCCCGAGCACGGGCCACCCAAGCGAGCAGCATGAGCATCAGCTGCGCAAGCTTTGCCCGAGCACGGGCCACCCAAGCGAGCATCATGAGCATCAGCTGCGCAAGCTTTGCCCGAGCACGGGCCACCCAAGCGAGCATCATGAGCATCAGCTGCGCAAGCTTTGCCCGAGCACGGGCCACCCAAGCGAGCATCATGAGCATCAGCTGCGCAAGCTTTGCCCGAGCACGGGCCGCCCAAGCGAGCATCATGAGCATCAGCTGCGCAAGCTTTGCCCGAGCACGCCACCCAAGCGAGCATCATGAGCATCAGCTGCGCAAGCTTTGCCCGAGCACGGGCCGCCCAAGTGAGCATCATGAGCATACAGCTGCTCAAGCTTTGCCCGAGCACGCCACCCAAGCGAGCTCATGAGCATCAGCTGCGCAAGCATTGCCCGAGCACGGGGCCACCAAGCGAGCATCATGCTGAGCAAAGCTTTGCCCGAGCAAGGGCCACCCAAGCGAGCATCATGAGCATCAGCTGCTCAAGCTTTGCCCGAGCACGGGCCACCCAAGCGAGCATCATGAGCAGCGGCTCAACTTTGAAGCGAGCATCATGAGCATCAGCTGCTCAAGCTTTGCCCGAGACGGCCACCCAAGCGAGCACCATGACATTAGCTGCTCAAGCTTTGCCCGAGCACGGGCCACCCAAGCGAGCATCATGAGCATCAGCTGCTCAAGCTTTGCCCGAGCACGGGCCACCCCAGCGAGCATCATGAGCATCAGCTGCGCAAGCTTTGCCCGAGCACGGGCCACCCAAGCGAGCATCATGAGCATCAGCTGCGCAAGCTTTGCCCGAGCACGGGCCACCCCAGCGAGCATCATGAGCATCAGCTGCGCAAGCTTTGCCCGAGCACGGGCCACCCAAGCGAGCATCATGAGCATCAGCTGCGCTCAAGCGAGCATCATGAGCATCAGCTGCTCAAGCTTTGCCCGAGCACGGGCCACCCAAGCGAGCATCATGAGCATCAGCTGCGCAAGCTTTGCCCGAGCACGGGCCACCCCAGCGAGCATCATGAGCATCAGCTGCTCAAGCTTTGCCCGAGCACGGGCCACCAAGCGAGCATCATGAGCATCAGCTGCTCAAGCTTTGCCCGAGCACGGGCCACCCCAGCGAGCATCATGAGCATCAGCTGCGCAAGCTTTGCCCGAGCACGGGCCACCCAAGGGAGCATCATGAGCATCAGCTGCGCAAGCTTTGCCCGAGCACGGGCCACCCCAGCGAGCATCATGAGCATCAGCTGCGCAAGCTTTGCCCGAGCACGGGCCACCCAAGGGAGCATCATGAGCGGCTGTCACATTCGGCTCACTTTCGACCATCGCTGCTCAAGCTTTGCCCGAGCACGGGCCACCCAAGCGAGCATCATGAGCATCAGCTGCTCAAGCTTTGCCCGAGCACGGGCCACCCAAGGGAGCATCATGAGCATCAGCTGCGCAAGCTTTGCCCGAGCACGGGCCACCCAAGCGAGCATCATGAGCATCAGCTGCGCAAGCTTTGCCCGAGCACGGGCCACCCAAGCGAGCATCATGAGCATCAGCTGCGCAAGCTTTGCCCGAGCACGGGCCACCCCAGCGAGCATCATGAGCATCAGCTGCGCAAGCTTTGCCCGAGCACGGGCCACCCAAGCGAGCATCATGAGCGGCTGTCACATTCGGCTCACTTTCGACCATCGCTGCTCAAGCTTTGCCCGAGCACGGGCCACCCAAGCGAGCATCATGAGCATCAGCTGCGCAAGCTTTGCCCGAGCACGGGCCACCCAAGGGAGCATCATGAGCGGCTGTCACATTCGGCTCACTTTCGACCATCGCTGCTCAAGCTTTGCCCGAGCACGGGCCACCCAAGGGAGCATCATGAGCGGCTGTCACATTCGGCTCACTTTCGACCATCGCTGCTCAAGCTTTGCCCGAGCACGGGCCACCCAAGGGAGCATCATGAGCGGCTGTCACATTCGGCTCACTTTCGACCATCGCTGCTCAAGCTTTGCCCGAGCACGGGCCACCCAAGCGAGCATCATGAGCATCAGCTGCTCAGCCTCCTGGCCCTGTTGGTTGAGATTCGTTGTTTTGAATGTAGATCTTCACTGGCCAAACGGCCCACCGGAAACTGAACTGCAACTCATGGTCTTCCCATATCTTCCCCCAACTCAAAAAACAACAAGGGTTCCTTAAAACGGACTATATAGTCTTTGGGGGTCTATTTTGGGGGTCCCCTTTCGTAAACACCCCAATCAATAAATGATACATGATTTGAGCAACCCTAACAGTACCGGTTTCATATGTTGGCGCAGAGCAGTTTCCCAAGGCATTGCCTGTGCCGTCCATTGGGGTCGATGTAGCCCAGCAGCTCATCCACGGCCCCACCAGATAAGAGCAACCGCTGTAGCGCTTGCACCTGGTTGGCGTTTCCGGGGAGGATTCCTAGTTCGGCTGCGCACTCACAACAACTCACTCCTGAAGCCGCATGGGCAGTACATCGAATGTCACTGACAACAACATCGAGTGCAACAAGCCTGGGAATGCAACTTATCTGCGAATGCAACAGTTGTTTCAAGACAGCACAGCACAACGCAGGTACATTTCGGAGGCGTCCCTCCAAGACATCAGAACAGAATGGCATCGTCTTCGTTTGTGCATCCAGCCCCTGCTCTGGCTTTGAAGTCTCTGGCGCGGCAGACTCGTAGTTGAGCATCAGGATGCAGACAATTCCGTACACAAAGACACAGTCAGCCACAAGGGGAATGCGATTGATGTCAGTCCGGATGCCAAAAGTGTCGTAAAATCGCTTCGAATCGTTGCGCTGAAAATATTCAAGGGGCTTCGCGCGCGAGCGTGATGTAGCTATGCTTCCATACCGCTTGCCTACGAGGGGCATCCCGTTCTCATTCCAGATGTCCATACTTACTGGGTATCTTCCGCACACAGGTTCTAGACATGTTCTGCTCACTATCACAGGCTCTGCTTGCGAACAGCCGGAAGTCTAGGGCTAGGAGTTCTCACCCCTCCGTCCCTCGTGTACGTCAGTCAGTAGTCGATGACGCACCTAAACCCCTGCACCAACCCAGCATAGGCTCGTGCCGTACAGATCCGAGGTGGCTCAGAGGGTCTTGAGAGCAGTGCTGCCACCCAAACGGGTATAAAAAAGATCAAAGGATCCCATTCGCGCCCGGATGTCTGCACTAGAGTCTACAGAGGTCTGTTACACACCCCGGCTTTCGCCATGGCACCCTCTCTTTGACGTCCAGCGCCCGGAAGTATCGCAGCTGCTCCGCACAGCGGAAGCTGGAGGCGTAGTCGCATAGGAAAGCCTCACTGAACAGCGTGAAGAGGATTCCACTTCGCCACTTCGGCAAGGTTTCAAGATGCTGCAGGAAGTTTCCTTACAGACTGCAGGCTTGCATCACAGTGCATGCTACATGCATATGTGCGAACAGAGTCTGCTGCACTGCTAGGAGGCCCAGAGCAGCCTACACCAAACCAGCATGCATCTATGCCCACAACCCTCTAGAACCCATTGAGTGCTCCAGGCATGCAACCTCTTCAAGGCACCCTGAACCTCGAGACGAGGCAAAAACCCTGCTCCAAACCCCCAGCCCGGAGCCAAAAACCAAAACTCCGAGAAGCCGAGACATTGAGCGGCGTCTCGAGCCCGGCGACCGCCTCGTACGAATGAGAGCAGGTTTACAGGACTTGTGGTTCATAGCTGCCACGGTTAAACAAGTCATCCTCAGAGCTACCAAGCCTCTGTTGGCCGCAAAATCCAGGGACATCCGCCCTGAACAGTATGAGCTCTACGATACCTCTATAAACCGAACGCCGCGCGGGCCTCCAGCGTGCCGGCCCGCTGTAGGACCAGCGCCATGTGCAGGGCGACGGGCCGCAGAGCGCGGTCCTAGCAGTGGAGAAGGGGGACTACGGTGTGGATCGGTGCGGGTCGGTGTCGGTGGTGTTCGGTCATCGTGGAAAGAATGGATCTTGGTCTCAAGTGATTCGAAGTGGACGTGGAGCTGAAGAAGCTAGTTTCGAAAGGTCGTGGTTTGGGGGTCTGGCGCTTTCGGCCCACTGATGTTTTGAGATTCAGGTTTCTAGTTTTACGCAGGCTTCTACATTGGAGTTTGAGGGTTCGACGTGGTTCATCCCTCCGAACCCCCCCAACCAAAAAACCTGGCTTTGAGGTCGAAGCCTTGTAAGCCTTTCCAGATCTTTTCCTAAACCCTAACCCCTAACCCCTAACCCCTAAACCCTAAACCCTAAACCCTAAACCCTAAACCCTAAACCTCAACCCTACACCCTACACCCTACACCCTACACCCTAAACCCTAAACCCTAAACCCTAAACCCTAAACCCTTTCCATAGGAGCCTGCAGCTGCTGCACAGCGCGGCCAAACTGGCCAGTGAGCAGCAAGGCCTCACGTTCAAAGAAGGTTCAGGGTTCAGGGTTCAGGGTTCAGGGTTTAGGGTTTAGGGTTTAGGGTTTAGGGTTTAGGGTTTAGGGTTTAGGGTTTAGGGTTCAGGGTTTAGGGTTTAGGGTTTAGGGTTTAGGGTTTCTTGTCCCCCCAAAAGGACACCAAGTATATACACTCACCAATATTAAAAGGAACCTTATATACACTCACCAATAGCAGTAATATGACCTGCTTCTAATATGCGCACTGGAGCTCAGCATCGTAGATTGCGAACTCCATCGAACCGTGATGAATGCTGGCGACACGATTACATAGTTTCTTGGTCAGGGATTTGTAAACCCACACCTTGCACTCACCACGAGCCACGAGCATGTGCAGAAATTTTCGGCGCCTTCACCGAGTTGAGCGTCTGCATCGAGGTCATGGCTGCGCTTACACCTGTGCACGTTTTGTGCTGTGCAAGCCCACGAGACGCAACCGAAACCCCAAAGTATACCGTCAATCATGTCAACATGCAGCCTTCGGTTAGTGCACCGCGCCAGGTCAAAGTTGCGAAGTGCGTTCTGCTGCTTGTTGGTTGGCCAACTCCATGGGCTAAAACCACCGGATTTTTGAAGCACCCGTGAGTGACGGCCTGCGGGGATGCCGGGTGCGTCCCCTGAGTGCTAGATGCAAGGCAGCTCCAAACCTCCAAGCCCAAGTCAGCCTAAGACCATGGAGGCCCCCAAACTCCCACGAACAAACGGCCCTCGGCCTGGCACTTCGCCTGTGCCGCCCGAGGAGGCTCCGCCGTCGAAGTGCGACGCCGGCAGCGAGGCTGCCTGCAAAAGGCAGCCCGTGGCCGACATGGGGCCATCGGGGATGCTCAGGGCTATTTCAAAGGGTTTAGGGTTTAGGGTTTAGGGTTTAGGGTTTAGGGTTTAGGGTTTAGGGTTTAGGGTTTAGGGTTTAGGGTTTAGGGTTTAGGGTTTAGGGTTTAGGGACTCGCTTCCGTCTCTCCAGCCCGCTGACGTGCGCGCCTGGCCCCGCAAGGCCTCGAGCTGCTGCTTGAACTCCGGCGACTGATCGTCCTGGAATGGTGCGAAATGGGGGGGTTTCCGAAGTTAGGGGTACCTTTTTGGGGTCCTTATTGTAAGGGAATCCTACTATTTGGGGTATCTATGGTTCAGCGTCGGGCGTTCCCGGCCCCCCCCCCCCCCCATGGTATCCCCCCCCCCCAAGTCTACTCTACGGTCCCTAAACCCTAAACCCTAAACCCTAAACCCTAAAACCTAAAACCTAAACCCTAACCCTAAACCCTAAACCCTAAAACCCTAAAGCCCTAAACCCTAAACCCGAAACCCTAAACCCTAAACCTTAAGTCTTAAACCTTAAACCCTAAACCCTAAAACCCTGAACCCTAAACCCTAACCCTAAAACCAACCCCCAACCACACCACAGGGGGGGGGGTATCATCTTAGTACCCCATCCGCGGGGAAAACCCTAAACCCTAAACCCTAAACCCTAAACCCTAAACCCTAAAAAACCCTAAAACCCTAAAACCCTAAAACCCTAAAACCCTAAACCCTAAACCCTAAACCCTAAAAAACCCTAAAACCAACCCCCAACCACACCACAGCGGGGGGGGGGGGTATCATCTTAGTACCCCATCCGGGGGGGGGGAGGGGGGGGGGGGGGGGCCCGCCGGGGCTGAACCATATATAGGGGTCCCTGATTTTCGGAAACTGCCAAATTTGGTACTCTGCCAGAAAGAAAAGGGAGTTGATTAGGGCTTTTGGAGTCTTGGACCACGCCTCCACTCGACACCCCCCAACAGTGCTGCGAGCAGGTTCAAGCTTTTCATCCGGACGTCAGTGGTTTTTTGAGCGACTTGTGCCTGGGGACCCAGAGGAGCGTTTGGTTTCCTCTCACCGGGGTTCACATCTGACAAAAAAACGGTGGTGTTCAGGATTTGGTGGGGTTTGAAGTTAGGGCTGCGGCTTAGAACAAGCAGCTCGACCAAATCTCGTCAAACAGCTGCGGCTACACCCCACACCTCTCTAGGTTTCCAAAAGCGATCGCAAGCCACCTTTCCAAGGAGGTGGACCAGGTGCAATCGGTACCAAAGCCAGTCCTCCGAAATGCCGTGGGGGTTAAGTTCGGAGGTTTCAGATGGGTTTTCGGTTTGGGAGGTGAGGAGCTGACCCAGTAACCCAAGGTGCCTGTTAAAGCACCCGGGTTCTTTAGACAGTGGTTATGCTTAGTTTCGTTTAATCATGAAGGCACTTTTCAGATCTTTTCAGGCCTGTGAGGCACCTCTTTGTGATCCTTGAGCTCGAAGCCCCTGTGCAAACTTCGACCGCGGCAGAAACCAAAAGAACCTCGAGCCTCAGCGCGTCAAGGCGTTGGACGCAAGAATTCTGCAGTCCCTGTGCACGAGATCCCTTAAGCTCTTGGGGGTTAACCTCTTCCCTAACCTCGCTTCCTGCTTGGGATGTTCCCCCAAAAACAAACAGTCCTTAAGAGGGATTGTAATGGGGTGTACTACAGAATCCCTCTTAAGGACCTGTTAGTATAAAGGGGGGAACGTCCCAACTTCCTCTCCAATCGATCTATGGCCCATCCTCCACCGTTCCCTCCGGCAGCCGGCTGAATGCAAAGCTGCGGCCCAGCCTTAGTTCCGGTTCTGGCAATGAGTAAACTGCTGTTTGCTTAAAACCCCCTCCCCCCTTCCCCCCCCCCCAAAAAAAAAAGAATAATATTGTAACAACATGTTCTTCCTTACAAGGTTCAGATAAGGACTATTGTCTTTTGTTTTTTTTTGTTTTTTCGGGGGGGGTTCTTAAGCAAGTAGTGGTAATCGGCAATGTAAAAGGCTTTGGCGTTGGCTTTTCGTGACTGCGACACCTGTTGAAAGGTAGACTCGTGCGACAAGAAGATGATTTGGGGAGGGGGGAGACCCTCAGTTGGAGAGACCCTGAATCGTTCCTCTTGCCCCATGAATGACCCACTCCTGTCAGGGTTTTGCTATTTTGTGGAAAAGAATCATGAAACAAGCCTTCTCGACATTGTAAAGCACTTGCAGCCAAGACAAACTGCGCAGAAACCCACCATTCAGGCTTCCTTCGCCCTAAACCCTAAACCCGAAACCCTAAACCCTCCTCAAAGACCGCACCCAGTCCCCAAACAGCCCGGCAGCAGCAGCGACACCAGCACATCGTGGAAGAAGGAACTCTCCTTTCAACAAGGGGGAGTTTGGGGTTTAGGGTTTCGGGTTTAGGGTTTAGGGTTTAGGGTTTAGTTGGTTTAGCAGGGAATGGGGGGAATGAGGTGCCCTCTATCCCCTATGTATACCCTGTAAGGTTGTTTTGGGGATTAGGATAGCAGACCTGCTGGTTCTTAGTAGGGAAGGGGGAACAAAATACCTCATTCCCTCATTCCCTACTAACCAACCGTAAGTAGGAAAAAAAGGGGAGAAAAGGGCCGCTTGTGTCTGGAGACTTGGGGATTGAGGGCTTAGGGCTTAGGGCTTAGGGCTCAGGGCTTAGGGCTTAGGGTTTAGGGTTTAGGGTTTAGGGTTTAGGGTTTAGGGTTTAGGGTTTGGGGTTTAGGGTTTAGGGTTTAGGGTTTAGGACTTCAGGTTGCTGAGGGTTTGCTGAAGGCTTGCGGAGGGTTTGCAATGGGTTTGTTTTGACCTGGCCCAGCCGGGCTCTGAAGAGCTTGCGGCGTTCGCCCTCGCCAGTTTTCCGCCCGCTTTTCTCAGTTCTCCGTTATCCTAAACCCTAAACCCTAAACCCTGAACCCTAAACCCTAAACCCTAAACCCTAAACAGTCCTGCTCCACATCGGCCCTCAGCAGGTCTGCCGAGTCCGCCTCCGGGCACCCGGCCAGCTCCACACCCTGGCAATGGGAGAAGGAGAATGAAAGGCTTAGGCTTAAAGGGTAACGGGTAAAGGGTAAAGGGTTTAAGGCCTGGGGTTTGGGGTTTAGGGTTTAGGGTTTGGGGTTTAGGGTTTAGGGTTTAGAGTTTAGGGTTTAGGGTTTAGGGTTTAAGGGTTTAAGGGTTTAAGGGTCTAGGGTTTAAGGGTTTAGGATAATAAACAGAGAGAAGGTTGCTTGCGGCTGCGGCTTGGGGGCTCACAATTGAAGGTGTCCACACTTGTGGCTTAAAGGCTGTCGGCACGCGGGATTCTACAACATTCTGTGCATCTAGATACATCTAGGGGGTCTTAAGGTTTATGGGTTTAGGGTGTAGGGTTTTGGGGTTTAGGGTTTAGTTTGGGGTTTGGGGTTTAGGGTTTTCTCCCCAACCCTGCACCGCCCTGGATCACCACAAGCCTAGATCCAGTAAGACCTGAACCTCAACTCTCCGAAAGGACTCAGAAGACCCTCGCAACAAAGCAGTTCTCTCAGTTCCCTAAACCGTAAATCCTAAACCCTAAACCCTAAACCGTCTCAATACCAGTGCTAGCAGTCGTTCCCTCTGAGGCTACGCCTGCGGCGACACAGCATGGAGCCGGCGGGCCATCAGCGAGCAAACGGCCCCAAGCCTGGCATACTTGGGACTTCGGGTTTAGGGTTTAGGGTTTAGCGTTTTTGACGCTTTAAGGGTTTAGGGTCTCCTTAGCGCCTTGCAGTTTGTGGCTGGCTTCTCAGGGTTTCAAAGCTTTTAAGGTGTCTGCTTGCGGCGCCCTTCAGGCTTCAGGAAACAAGCCTACCTTCAAAACGCCCTATTTTGGGCTTAAGGTTTATAGGGTTTGGGGTTTAGGGTTTAGGGTTTAGGGTTTAGGGTTTAGGGTTTAGGGTTTAAGGTTCCAGGTTTAGTTTTTTTACGTTTCCTATCTCCAAAAGTCCCAGAGGCATCGGGCAGCGGTCAGAGGTGGGTGCGGCTCGGCCCGGCAGCTCCAGCAGCCTCGTGGTGTCACAGCGTTACACTTCCGACAAACCAGGTGTAGAGGGCTTGGGATTTAGGGTTTAGGGTTTAGGGTTTAGGGTTTAGGGTTTAGGGTTTAGGGTTTAGGGTTTAGGGTTTAGGGTTTAGGGTTGAGTCCAGTGCCCTTCGCGTGTGTGCGCGGGATCAAAACAAGCTTGCTTCGGATCAAACAGCTTTTCTGTTTTGAGCCCAACAAAAAAACGTATTTCCATGAGGTACTGGAGACTGGAATCTTTGTCCCCACCCGGAGGTCATGTGGACCGGGCAAAAATCGAGCTTTTGCTGTCACACACAAGGCCCATAAAGGAGCACGAAATTTAATATAAAATCATTGGCCCGTGCGCTCAGTAAATTCATTCGCATACATTTTACAGGGGCGTTCTAATCATCTCTTCATACGCCCGTCACACATTGTAATTAATTCTCTTCTTTCGCTCGTAAAAGCGCGCGCGTCCTAAAGTCCTTGCCTTTTCCTTCGTGATAACGCAATGAATGAAACGAACCCCTTTTAGAATATTATTTCGTGCATACGCGTGAATTATATTACAAGTATGCGCATATTGTCATAAGGGCCCGCCCCATTATGCTGAACGTTCACTCACAGTAAATTTCCTGACGAACAAGGTCTGTATTACGTGCATATAATTTCTATTGAAAGATTACAAGCCTCTGTTAATGGTTTCTTTACTCTGGATAATAATTCCACGCGAACAAGACACCAAAAAAAATGAAGATAATGTAATGTCAAGATACGACCATAAGATAGAAAGTTGTCTACAGGAAATTGACCACCTATCAAAATAAAAGAGAAAGTAAGGAAAACCAAAAGCACACATAAACAAAAAAAACAAAAAAACACAAACGTCAAAGCAACTGGACGTCTTAGCTAGCCTGAATTTTACAAGGAGGCCCTTATACAAGGGAAAATGGCAAAAACGCGAAAAATGGTCAAAATGATTTGGGGGCCCAATTCTTCGTAAATATGTGTCGTCATTCGCACTTCTTCGTATTTATTAGAATTACTAGAAATATTTGTTTTTGAGTATTAAGAATTACCCGTTATCATTACTACGTATTCGTGATTACGAAGACGATTCATCGTTTTTAGCAATGATGAAGTTTATAGCCATTATCAATTTTCAATAGTTATTAGTGAATATTAATAATTAAAAGTAGTTGTTGGATCTTTTGGTAAGTATTCGTAAGTATTAGTAAGTAGTAGTATGTCCAATGATTTCCAATGATTAGCAATTAGACTTATTGCCTGCAATTATTAAGAAATACTAAAAAAAAAAAACCTGCCCCCCCTGCCCCCCCTGCCCCCCACTCAGCCGCACCGCCTTCTGCTTGACGACACTTCCGCGTCCTACACAGGTCGCGAGACGCCGCAAACCGCTCCAGCATGATCCTCAGTGCCTGAAGAACAGGCAACCCCCCGGCCAAAAACCTGAGGCGCATGCCCTGGTAATCCCTAAAAACCCTAGCACCCTACACCCGAAACCCTAAACCCCCTCCAAAGCCCGCTGGTTCCAACCCCTGTACGGCCCACGTATCTTCCCCAGGCCGCCACGCCCAAGCGCGAAGTCCCAATGTCGCTCCAAAGCCAAGGTGCAAGGAGACGAGGCCCGCACGGGCGGCCACGTAAGCGGCGTACCAGACGTGCACGGCGGCGCTGGGGAAGTTGGAGGTCTGGAACTTCCTCAAGAGCGAAGCAACACAAGCGCGGTCTGAGTTCAGGATTTAGGGCCTTTAGGGTTTAGGGTTTGGGGTTTAGGGTTTAGGGTTCAGGTTTTGCATTTTTGTGGGGGGGGGGGTTAGGGTGGTTTAGGGTGGTTTAGGCATTGGTCTTTGCAGCTCTGCTACCGGCCAATGAAACGATGTCGAAGTTTATGGGGTTCAGGGTTCAGTTTAAGTGCTGGTGCGTGAGGAGGGCTCTAGAAACTTCCTTCCACATGTTTTGGTACAAGTGCTTCGCCAGGTGTTGGAACTCACGCATCATCACTAGTGCACCCTAATGTTTGCAGTGATGCCGTACCATGCCCCCACCGTTCTCATAAACAACCACCCGAACATCTCTGACCGTCCTCACCTTTCTGTGAGCTTTGTGGCTTTTGCAATGCAGCTCATGCAAAGTTCTAAGGTTGGAACCATGGGCCCTTAGTTTGGTCCCTTGTCCTTGTTTACAGGGATTTAAAGGGATCCGAAGTATGGGCCCTTCTTATGTATAGTGTATACAAGGTGTTATAACATGGGGCCCATTTGAATGGCCCTTACTTCGAATCCCCTACTAGCGCAGCCTTCAGCTCTTTAGGTTCTTCAGTTGGCCTGCCAACTCGCAGAGCTGTAGACCTGAGGTTCAAGGTCTCAGGAGCCCAGGTAGTAAAAATCCCAAACCCGAAGAGGTTTAGGGTTGAATCTTTAGGGTCAAGCCCAGCCGCAGTCGGCCGTAGGCCCTGACCAGAGACCAGGCATCGGGGACGCCGCCCAAACGCGAATCCGCCTGGTTGTACACGAAACTCTTCACCTGGGTGAGGGAGGGTTGAGAAACAACCCAAAGACTGAGAACGACAAATACTAAACTTGAAGGTCATGTCTCTTCTGCACACCGATCAACAAGGACTTGCAGTTTAGGGCGAGAGCTTGCGGGGACACTCGGCTGCTTCGGAAGGCATCTGTGCGGCGAGCACCACTTTTTGGACTGTGGGGGCGTGGGACGCACTGTTGGTTTAAGACCTAGCAGCCTGGCATTGAGTCTCTGCGTTTGGGGCTTGGGGTGGCTGAAAACCCCACCTCGTCGAAGAAGCGGTTCTGGAGGTACGTGAGGGCACCGGCAGTGATACCTCCCAAGGTGATCTTCCTCAGTTGCTGTCGCGGTCTGATTTGATTGAGCTCTATGGATTGACCCCACGAGAAGAACCCCCCCACCCTTACCCCCAAACATTGCTCCAAGCGGCAACTCTTGGGCAACGATGCTCCTTGGCTTTGCTTCGGACGCCGCGGCAGCAAACGTAGCTTACGCAACATCACCCTGAAATTCGAACACCCAAGAATTGTCCACTCATTCCTACCAAACATTACCAAACCCATAGAAAACAGAAATGACCCAAGGCTGCAGGTCCCATCAAACCCAGAAAACAGTCTAATGTAGGGGCCTGAATAATTAGAATCGGGTTTTGGGGGGTGATTAGAGCATTATTACAAAGGGACCCTAAGGGGACATTATCAGTAATAATTCCGACCCCTAAACCATAAACCTAAACCCTAAACCCTAAATCCTAAACCCTAAACCCTAAACCCTAAAACCCTAAAGCCTAAACCCCTATATTAATTTCCCCCCAAGGCTCCAGCACTCCGTGATTTCGGCCTGGTAGGCTGGGCAGCTGCTGCTGCTGAGCTGCGCAATCCTGGGGGTCACACAAGCAGGCTTTAGGGTTTAGGGTTTGGGGTTTAGGCTTTAGGGTTCAGGGTTTAGGGTTTAGGGTTTAGGGTTTGGGGTTTAGGCTTTAGGGTTCAGGGTTTAGGGTTTAGGGTTTAGGGTTTAGGGTTTAGGGTTTAGGGTTTAGGGTTTAGGGTTTTTAGGGGTGCACGATTGGCGGCGAAGCTAGTGTTTGCCCAAGCCTGGACCCTGACCTGAACATGAACCGTTCCCCAAAGAGGACGTCGGCTTGTGTCGGGTCTTCAAACCGATTTGAGACCACCACGCCCCGCGCTCTACCCGCAAAACCAGAAGTCGGACTAAAACCCCCCGAAGTTTGCGCCCCTAATCCCTAAACCCTAAACCCTAAACCCTAAACCCACGTGAGCCGAGCAGCTTCTGCACCAGCTGTGGGCTGATGGCTTCGCTCAGGAGGGCCTCGATGATGGGGGAGTCCTGCGCTGGGGAGAGGAGGGGCCCCAGAGGCTTCCCTGTAGCCGGCCCTCGGGTCCCAGATCTTCCAAAACAGGAATATACCCTAATTTCTACTAAGGAATCTTATTATGAACTAGGGTATATACCTTAATTAAGGGGTTTCGGAAGATCTGGGGTGTTTTGCATGTGAGAGCTGCTTCGGATTGTTTCGGGGCTTAAACCCATTTGTGGCCACAAGGAAATGTGCAACTTCTCGTGTGCTTTTCGGTTGAACCTAGACTGTCACATGCCTAGAAAATCGCTGGACCGCAATACAGCGCCTGCGTCGGTGGAACAGCCGCTGGGCTCGAGGTTGTGCCATCGTTGCACAGAGCAAGGACCTGTGCTGTTGCATTGTGGAAGCTCGTGATGCTCTGAAACTGGGCATGGTTGAGCGTACAAATATGTACCACTCGAGCGCAGTGTTCCAGTTATGTGGCTTCACCTGCAATCGCCACAAGTGCTGTGCGGCACCTGTTCTTGCAGAAGTTCGTGTTTCGCTTGAGAGCACATTGAAAGTCGGACGCAGCATGTGGTGGGGTCCGAGAAGGGGGCCGTTTGGATCGTCTTGTGCGCCAGAATGCCATGGACCAGGCATGCAGGCATCGCGATCATCGTGACTGCATTGCGCGTGGCCCCTCAGATCGCGTCGGCCTTTTGAGATCCTCCTTGATGCACCCGTGTAGGGAAGCCGCGTATCGTGGAAACCGACAAGGTCTTGGTTCGAAAGGGCACCAAATACGTCTACAGCATTTCAGTTTATCCGCAGGCTCCGAGTACCTGTGAAGTACAGCATGTCTGCCTCTGCGAAGGCTCCGCATCTTGTGAAGTACTGTCTATTCCAACCCCCCACCACCACCTCCCCCCCGCCCCACCAAAAACAAAAATAATAACATAGGCATGTGAATTAGCTGTTAGCTGTTCTGAATGGTCGTCAATCGAGAACACACAATGCCTGCGCTGAACTTTCGGCGTCTCCACAAATCTAGGCCCGAACCACGAATCCCATTGTCGAGTCACCATAACTTCCCAAGCATTCTCATCTCCCAAACCTACACCCTGACCTTCCTTGTCCCTAAACCCTAAACCCTAAACCCTAAACCCCAAACCCTAAACCTAAATCGCGGCCCAGAGGCCGACGAACCCTGTCCTAGCCGCTGCAGGTTTCCCAAGAACCTTGTGGGAGTGGCGGCTCAGGCTGTGTTTTGGGTCTACGCTTTGCTGTTGAGCTTTGGGTTGCACTGCTACACCCACGTGGTCCATCCCTGCAACAAGGGCCTTTTGTCTCCTGGGCACTTGTGTTCGACACATGCCTCTGGTAGCTTTATTCTTCATGGGTCCAAGCACCCTAAACCCTAAACAATGCCAAGAAACTGGGATTTGGCCTCTTCCCAGTCGGCTTGAAGCCGGTCGAAGGATTGGCGCTCGCAGCTCCGCAGGCAGTCCCGGTAGCTCTCCTTGCAGCACAGCGTTTCGCAAGCACGCCCCTTACCACAGGGTTTGGGGTTTAGGGTTTAGGGTTTAAGGTTTAGGGTTTAGGGTTTAGGGTTTAGGGTTTAGGGTTTAGGGTGTAGGGTTTAGGGTTTAGGGTTTAGGGTACCCTTACCACACGTAAGACTCATGAGGCTTCAGATGCGGGTGGGCTGTGTTTCTGGCACAAAACCGGAAGACTCATTCTCAACTTGCGATACGGACAGCATGAAACCAGTGGCCGGCCGCCTCCACGGTCTCCACAATGATACGCTCGTGACGCAGGCCGAAGAACTCCTGGATGGTCCCAACATTAAGGAGCAGCTGAGGCGCTACTAACTGTTCCACCCACATCAACCCCCCACCCACCCCCCCCCCCCCCGACCCAATAAAAAAGGGGGATGAGGAGTGCCTGTCTGGCGTGCTTGATGGCTGTCAGCCGTCACAGCACTGCTTCAGGGTGTAAAGAACACTCGCCATTTCAGCATCTGGCAGTTTAGGGTCTAGGGTTTAAGGAACACCAAACCGTCGCCTCAAGGCCCAGGGACGGCTGCTCCGCGTCTGCCCGCGCCTGCAGGGAGGGAAAATTGCCGAATAGGGTTTAGGGTCTAGGGTTATTCTTTTGCTGGTTTTCGCTGTGACGGGTTTACTATTCTACGGCTGTTGCGTGTTTACGAGTGTGCAAACTTAGCAGGGTACTACTTGACAATGTTTTCTTTGTTCCTGCTTCTGTTTTACTGCTGTATGGCTGTTCCTGTCAAACTTTGAACAGGAGTTTCATCATAGGAATCCAGGAACCCCTGTTCAAATTTGAAGAGAGTCTTTTTGATAGTAGAATAGCAGCATCGTGAAACAGATTATGCATACAAAGGGATTCCTGAACGTCCATTCAATTCCAGTAGGGATTAGTCCAACAAAAGGCCCCAAATTCTAGAACTCGGAAGACCTAGACCGCTTCAGATGCAGACCCAGAATCTTGCATCCCAAAAGCCAGGCTCTTCATGTGAAACCCTGTCTGACCCCAAACTTGTGGAACGAAGGTATCCCCACTTCCGGACTTCCCCCCCCCCCCCCCAACCTGCAAAGCGCTGGAGGCGCCCTGCGGCGCCAGGGTGAAGTCAGCGATGTCCCGTTCGAGCCTTTGGGCACACTCGTAAAGACCAGAGACTTGGGCTTTGGGGCTTTGAAGGCGGAGGGGGGAAATCACGGTTTGGGGGGAATTGGGAGCGTCTGGATTGGACTTCCCAGCTTACTGAAGAACCTGATAGAACCTGCCAAAGTCGAGCAGGTCCCCCTCCACTGGCCCCGAAACACGCAGGGACCGCCTCTGCGCTTGAGGCGTCTGAAGCAGCCGAGGCAAGGAGGAAGTGGAGGCGAAGGCATTTGCACCGGAGAAGGTCTGGGACCTTAGGTGGGCAGGAAGGGCTTTAGGAGCCCTTTTCAAGGGGTTTAGGGTTTAGGGCTTAGGGCTTAGGGCTTAGGGCTTAGGGTTTAGAGCAAGAGGCCCCCAAAGTCAAGAAGCCGACAATCAACAGCAACAATCTGAGCCGCAAAGACGTAAGCCCTGTAGGACCAATTCTCCGACCTGATTCCCAGAGTGATCCCAAATCACAGAATCCGGCCTAGCTACCTCCTGAAAGCCCCTAAGCTCTGAACTCACAAGCACCGCCCGCCTCAGCCGCGCCTCGCCGAAGAGCTGCTCCAGCCTCTGGTTCTTGGCCACACTTGAAGCCCTTGCCCAATAACAACTCAGCAAAGGCCACTTCATGTCCTTGTACTTTACGGAACTTCAAGAAAAAGAGTTCCAACAGCAGCCTGGCAGCGACTTGTGTACGGCCGTGTGCCGACTCCTTGTTCAGAAATTGTGGCTTTAACGATGTATTACGGCGTTACGGATTCCAGGGGCAATTTTGGTTCGGCTGTGAAGCCTTTGAGAATTCCGCGCTCGACTCAGTTTTTGGCTTCTTGTTTTGCCTGGTCTTAAATCGCATACTTCTAGCTCCTTGGGACCAAATGAACACCAAAAGGGCTTTATGGCGCAGGACTTATAGTAACCGTACTATAGGGTATATGACCGCAGATTTCGGGTTCATGTCGTCCCCAAGGTAGAGCTTCTGGGGTTTCTTCGCTCCTATTCCACCTCCAACTACCCAGTAGAGTTTAGGACATTCACCCGGTGACAGGGCGAGGAAAAGGTCACTTCACCAAACCGACCAAACCCATTCAAACCCCAACTGCGCTAGGAAAAGCTCGATGTGACAGTCAAGTCATAGGCGCAAGGCTAAAGCGCCTGTCTCAGGAAAGAGCCGAACGATTATTTACAGCTCGTCGCGAGGATCAACCGTTTGTGAAATCGAGAGGGGTTTTGGCGTGGCCTCATTGAGACTGCCTAAACCCTAAACCCTTATCCCTAAACCCGAAATCAAACCTAAACCTTAAACCTAAACCCTAAACCCCACACCTTCCTAACCATTCCTGCCTTGCGAATGGTTTGGAGAGGGCCGAGGTGCTCAAATCTTCTGAAATGTATTTCTGGACATTGGTAATGGGCCTAGGGCAGACCCAGAGGTCTCAAACAGCTTATGTTTGCTGTTTCTTTGCCTCCTTGATCGCCATATTTCTGATGTTGGGACAACACCCAAAGCCCTGCACCTGGAGTTTCCCGCTCCTGCGACACGCATAGACTCTGTCATAGACTACCCTGCGCCCTACATCCTTGACCATCCCAATGCCCTAAACGTCCATGCTTCACCCGTACGGGGACAGGGCACCTGTTCTGCGGCCGGCACCCGAAACCCTAAACCTCAAACCCTTAACCCTTAAACCCCAAACCCTAGCCCTAAACCCGAAAAGCCCTAACCCCTAAACCCTAAACCTTACACCCCTAAACCTTAAACCCTAAACCCTAAACCCAACAGACACTGAACTCCCCAAACCCCTGCATCGCCCCAGGTGCCGGGGACCGCTGGAGCCCACCTAGATTTAGGGGTTTAGGGTTTAGGGTTTAGGGACTAGGATTTAGGGCTTCGGGCTTAGGGCTTAGGGCTTAGGGTTTAGCTTTAGGCTTTCGGCTTTCGGGTTTAGGGTTTAGGGTTCAGGGTTCAGGGTTTAGGGTTTAGGGTTAGGGTTAAGGGTTTAGGGTTTAGGGTTTAGGGTTTAGGGCTTACGGTTTAGGGCTTAGGGTTCAGGGTTTAGTGTTTAGGGTGGAACTGTTTGTGTCTTGTTGTCTTTGCTCTGTGAATCAGGGCCGGATTGGCTTAATGATTGAAGAGGCTTAGTTTGGTTAAACCTAGACCACACAATTCATAGAAATATGAAAATATACCACAAAAATACTGAAAAGAAAAACGTCCAGCCGACTCATCGATCCATGTTGGCGAGTACGATTGTCACAATTGCAAAGATCAGGGCAGTCATTCTTTTTTATACTTCTGGAGTGGGGACAAGCTGATAGATTGCGACTTTGTTGTCGTTTTTGCGATTGCTTTTCCATTAACTGAACCTCGAAATCCGCCTAAAATTGCTTTCGACATGTCAAACTCTTATTGAATGTTCCATAACAACGTTTAACGACGGATCTGCCCAACACCATATTCTGATCAATTTAGAGGTGATGCACAAAAGCAGTACCGTGTAATGCATGCGTTGGCGAATTTATCGAACTACGACCCCACAACCCTCAACACCCCGCTAAACTCCCCAAGCAACCGCAACATTCTCAAGAACTGATGGAGCCCTCTGAAACCTAAACCCTCCTCAACCCTCCTCAACCCTCCTCAACCCTCCTCAACCCTCCTCAACCCTCCTCAACCCTCCTCAACCCTCCTCAACCCTCCTCAACCCCCCTAAACCCTAAACCTAAACCCTAAACCCTCCTCCCTCCTCAACCCCCAGGCCTCCACCAGCCGCTCCGCTCGCTCGAGCTGCCGGAGGCCCTCAGCGTGCACGTCCACCTAAGGGAACAGGCCCCCGGGTTCGGGTACTACAGGGTTTAGGGTTTAGGGTTTAGGGTTTAGGGTTTAGGGTTTAGGGTTTAGGGTTTAGGGTTTAGGGTTTAGGGTTTAGGGTTTAGGGTTTAGGGTTTAGGGTTTAGGGTTTAGGGGGCCTTAACAACTAGAACAGGGTTTTGGAGGGGGGGGGGAAATTCTAGTACAATAATAAAAAGGGACAATAAGGGAATACTATTAGTAACAGTCACTATTCCTACTCTAAAAGGATTCTCGAGGCAAAACATGCTCCCTGAACCATCCGCGACTCTAGGTTTCAAAGATTCCTCTTTTTGCCGCTATCAGCCATTCAGGGCCGGTCTGAGTTCGTAGCCCTGTGCAGCACAGATCCCTTTGCCCAGTTGTCGTTGCAATGAGCTTGGAGCAACATGTTTCGCGACATTTGTGCTGATAGCGGTCGTTGGTCATGCAAGAAGCCAAAATGTGCTGCAGCTGCCCAAGCTACTAGTATAACCAGTGTCAGCAGAGATTCTGGCATGAGAGCCGTGCCCTGAACTCCTTAAACCCAAGCTTGCAGACCACGCCCACCACTGCCGCCGCCATGCTTCGCGCGGCCACCCGGATACTGCAACTGGGCCTAGAACCACTGGGGTCGGTCTCAAGCACTGCTACTGCTTAGGGCCGGCCATCAACTTCAGCAATGGCTGTGTGGGTTTCCAGAGCTTCAGGACGGCTTTGATTGGAGTTGCAGCTGCTTGGGGGATGGAGGAGGCAGAGCTATCGCTACACACCCCATCGGAGGAAGCCATGGAAGTTGGGGGGCTGGCTGGGGGCGGGAGGGGATGCCTTGATATCCGAGAATCATCATGTTCTCAAGTCTGCCAAGCTGGAGCCAAGCAGCATCAGATCAGGGGTTTGGGAGCTGCCTGGCGCAGCTATATCTTCCCAGGTATGGGCAGCATCAGACATCAACAGTCACAAGTCTAGCCGGCCAAGGTACACGCCTTACAAGCCTCGCAAAAAGTCAGACTGAGGGACTTCAGCGAAACTTTGGGGAAGCAACTAAACGTTGCCTGGACTGGCAGGTCTACTTCGTCGATGCAGACTGCCCTTTTCACAGCCGGCTCACGCAAAAGCGGCTGCTGTCGGGCATGTGCAAGACGTCTCCAGACCACTCAGCCCCGTGCTCTGATTGTGCGTGATGCTCGAACTCCACATCCTATGAGTATACTGCTTTAACGGTGTCACGGGTTAGTGGTTAGGGTTGTGTGCTTCACACGCGAGGCAAAAAAACACTGCTGTAGTCATGAACAGAACCTCTCCCCCCCTGCGGAAACGAAGTGGTCCAGAGCCCGCATGGTCGCGGGGGCCCAGCTTGATATTCACATTAATTGCGCAACCTGAATACTCGAACGTCGGCTTGCTTCTGTTTTTCAACCTTGGGACCATGTGAGCGTTCGTGAAGCATGGAGCTCATATTGCTGGGATCAGTATATCATCACTGTGATCACGGGTGCTGCAAACTCACGCGAAAACCAGAACATGTGGGTCCGAGTACATCCGAGCACCAGCGCTTGCCAATCGCGTCTACGCAAGCTGAGAAATACTAGGCTCTCTAAGCGCTCCGATGCCTTGAGGGTAAACGCTCTTACGACTTAGCACAGGAACTCTGTTCCTGAGGGTTCTGCCTACACAGACCTACGTCTCCTCCAAACCGCCTCATACGCAGAGCCTCTCACCTCATACGCAGAGGACTTCGCGAGCCTGACTGCTTGCAAGGGGGGTTTCTGAGAAAAAGGTCTAGGACGTAAACTGTGGTGAAGCTGGGTTGCATGAAGCTTGGTGGTCTACGGAGTCCGAGGTCGGTTGTTTCTAAAACAAGGGCCTATGTGGCATGGACCAATAAACCAGGTATAGTGTGAGCTGTCTCTTTCTCTCTCTTTGTCCTTGCGGAACCAAGAAACTTCCACCGCGCTATACCCAAAAAATCATGCGTTTTGCAAGATAAGACGTTTGCTCTTGCCTTCCTCTTCCCCTCCTCTTCCCCGCAATGCCCGAAAAGGCAAGGGAAGAGGAGCAGAAGAGGAAAGGAGATTCCCTTCCTGTCGGGAACAAGCACATCCACGGAGCAAAAGCAAAGACACAAGTCACAAGCAGCGGCCGTAAGCTGCCATTCGTTTAGGGTTTAGGGTTCAGGGTTCAGGGTTCAGGGTTCAGGGTTCAGGGTTCAGGGTTCAGGGTTTAGGGTTTAGGGTTTAGGGTTTAGGGTTTCGGGTTTAGGGACCGTATGGACCAGCCCGAGACACAAGAGAGCAACTATTTCCCCGCACCACGTCTCGCTCAGGGTTCGAAGGTGTGCTGCCATACTAGAACTACCGAGGGGTACTGCCCATTCACCGTGAGCCAGAAGAAGACCGTTGAAGCCCCACTTCTCCAAACTCGGACCCGAGAGCCTAAAGATCCCAGAAATCACCCTAAAGGGAACCTGAACAAGGGGCGAGGTGCCAACGCCCAAAATTTCCGCTGCACTGCAACACCCTGCAACACCCCAACCAACACGCCAGTCAAAAGAGGACCCGGCGAGCTCGCATCCCGCCATCGGGGCGGGGCTGGCCAAGCATATGCAGATGCAAGGCTTGGTGAAGGGTTCATACTGTGAGGAGCCTTGAGACTCGGATACGGATGCTGCAGTCTACCGTGAGGGACTGTGGCAAGGAGCTTCGTGCGTGCACCCCTGCCTTCTTAAAGTATCTTCGGCTGCCCATCCCTTTGAAAGGTTGCGTCGCACACTAGGGTAAATGAAGAAAAAACAATTGCCCACATTGTTGTCCAACATGCGCCGGATTTCCCGTTGACGAACACTAAATTGGGTGCTGTCCTCCGTGCTCTACGTTCCAGACACCTCTCTTTTTTGATTCTCCGGAGTGACTGCCCTGAACCCAGCAAGAGATATAGCAACCACAGGCGGAGGACCATGCTGCACTTTGGGCAGGTCTCGTGCTTCGCAAAGACGAAGTTCTTGTGGTTCACACCTTGCAAAACGGCGCCAGGATGCTGAAGCCAATTGCCTACAAGTCTGAAACCATTGCCCACAGAAAAAAGGGTTTAGGGTTTAGGGTTTAGGGTTTAGGGTTTAGGGTTTAGGGTTTAGGGTTTAGGGTTTAGGGTTTAGGGTTTAGGGTTTAGGGTTTAGGGTTTAGGGTTTAGGGTTTAGGGTTTAGGGTTTAGGGTTTAGGGTTTAGGGTTTAGGGTTTAGGGTTTAGGGTTTAGGGTTTAGGGTTTAGGGTTTAGGGTTTAGGGTTTAGGGTTTAGGGTTTAGGGTTTAGGGTTTAGGGTTTAGGGTTTAGGGTTTACTGTTTAGGGTTTACTGTTTAGGGTTTAGGGTTTAGGGTTTAGGATTTAGGGCTCAAGGACCTCAAGATCCCCCAAGCTGTAAACAGGATCAGTTCGGGAGGCTTCGAGCGTGCTGCTTTTTCGTTTTCGGAGGGCCAAGCACGACGTTGACCGCAAATGCATGTCAAAACCATCCTTGGGATCGTGGAAGTGGGAAACCGCCGAATCGAACCCCAAGCCCAAGACCCGCACCCGCGAACTCAACACCGAGTTGGCGCGTCAGGCCACCGACAACCGCATCGCACTTATCGTGCGAAGACCGCCTTCCATGGTCTCTGAAAGCACAGGGGCCCACGATTTGAATAGCAACCCACTTCAACAAAACCTGGAAGCTCGAGGCTTCCAAAGCTCCTAAACCCTGCTCAACAGTCTACGCTCCATACATTCTCAACACGGACCCCACAGCCGAGGCGATGGGCATTCGGCGTTCGGGCATTGCCAGTCGGCGGGGTTGGACCCGCCTGCCCGACAACTCACGTAGATGGCTTCAAACTCCTAAACCCTAAACCCTAAACCCTAAACCCTAAAACCCTAAAACCCTAAAACCCTAAACCCTAAAACCCTAAAACCCTAAAACCCTAAACCCTAGATGTCATCTCAATTTTGGGGTTCGAGGCTTGACGGCTTGGCGATG
The DNA here is from genome assembly GCA_905221605.1 of Symbiodinium natans. NCBI lineage: Eukaryota > Dinophyceae > Suessiales > Symbiodiniaceae > Symbiodinium > Symbiodinium natans. The sequence continues at coordinate 104,916 of CAJNDS010002655.1, forward strand.
TCTACTCAAGGCGCCCTCCGCGTCCCGGCCTTTCCCTGCGTTGACCCAAGCGGGCTTGGCCATGCCGCACTGCGGGCAGTTCTCATGCTTGCCCTGGGAAGGGTTTAGGGTTTAGGGTTTCGGGTTTCGGGTTTAGGGTTTAGGGTTTAGGGTTTAGGGTTTAGGGTTTAGGGTTGAGGGTTGAGGGTTTAGGGTTTAGGGTTTAGGGTTTAGGGTTTAGGGTTTAGGGTTTAGGGTTTAGGGTTTAGGGTTTAGGGTTTAGGGTTTAGGGTTGGTTGTTTCGGGGCTTAGGGTTTAGGGTTTGCTGTGATATGGCGCAGAAGCTGTGCAGGCTCCTTCGAGAGCTTCGGGACATGCGAAGAGTAGCCATGGTCCCCCCAAGGAAGACAGTCACGGTTTGAGTGCGGGGGGGTCAGGGGTCCTGGGTCCCATGGGGGTCCGAGCCACTCGTGTCATCTCGTGTCCCATTGGGGGGTTGTCAAGAAGGTCTGGTTTTTTTTTTTAATGAGCGGGGACGCTGGCGATGACCAGCACACCCGTAGGTTGGGGGTCTTCGGGTACCCCCTCGTCACAATGGCTGCAGGGTTTCGGGCAATTGCTTGATTAAGGGGGGACCAGTGCTGGTGGGGTTCATGCGTCGATGGATTCACGCTCCCTTCTTCTGAGGGCGGCGCGAAGACAACAACAACTGGAATCCACCCTAAATCCTAAACCCTAAACCCATAGAAACGAGGAGAACGGGCTCCGGTACCGAGCTGGTGGGAGGCAGGCGTTGCGCCATCGAGGTCGAGGGGCTTAAGTGCTGCCCCCTACAGTGTAAGCCTTGGTTTTAAGGTTTAGGGTTTAGGGTTTAAGGAGGGCGCAGAAACCCTAAACCCTACACCCTACAGATACGAAAAAACGAGCATATGAGTTAGGCTGTACAGCGCTGGCAGTCTTTGGGAAGCCCGCATGGCTATCCGGCTTCTGAACCTCACTCGACTCGGCTCCGCGCGAAGACCATGCGGGTACTGTTGACGCAATCCTGGTTCGGACCTGGCAGCTTTAGGGCTCTGAGCAGACTTGGCGCCATGTCGGAGCATTGATTCTGTTCCCTCACCGTGAGGCACGAGCTTCAAGGACGATTGGGATAATATAGGGGCCTGAATAACTAGAATAGGGGTTTACGGGTTCTCATAAGGGGGATATTGTTTGTAATTATTCAGACCCCTATAGTAACCCAGAAAGAGAAGCGAAAGGAGCCAAGCTCAAAAAGCCGCCGCCCGAGCCCCGTGCATGGCCAGTCTTTCAGATTGAGCTGCATGCCGGTCATGCTTGCCAGCGTCGCCATCTCGGGACTTCGGGGCATCTTCGGGGAATCTTCGGGGGCATCTTCGGGGGCATCTTCGGGCATTTGGAGCTGAGGATTCGCAAGCAAGGTTTGGGCAGTCGGTCCGATGCTCCTGACTGTGTTGATTACTTTTCCGTGTAGAGTACCTCACGATCTTGGTGGTGTGATGAGGAGTTCGCAGAAAATCATTACTGGGGCACCTGGGGTGACAGCCCCTGCTTGGGCACTTGCAAAGGCAAGGACGTCGCACACTGAGCCGCTCGCGAAGCTCTTCATCTGTGGATCTGCGCGCAGGGAGTGGGTCTTTTTTTGGCTGCACTCAGGAGGGTAGCTAAAAATTTAAACTTTTAGCTGCCTCATTCAGAAACCCAATGAACCCAAAAAGGGTAAGGATCTAAAGTTACAGTAAAGTACCACAAAGTTTTCTGAAGGCTTCTCTGATGGCTTCAGCGGGTTGGGCTTGCTTAGCGAGGCTTGGGGTGTACGAGCGCGGGCCTTTTCACCTCAGATTTGACCAGGTTCGGGCCTTGAGGAGTTTTGGAGAGCAAAGTCCCAACTTTAGGGTTTAGGGTTTAGGGTTTAGGGTTTGGGGTTTAGGGTTTAGGGTTTAGGGTTTCAATGTTTCTCACAGCTTGGGGGGGAATGGGCAAGCACCGGATTCAGAAGCCACGCAAACACCAGAAACCTTCCTCCGACATTTCAGTGCTCAAGGGCCGCGCCCATTCCGAAGCCACCGCCCCCTGAGCTCCAGGGACGAGCACCACCGCCGCCTGTGCCGGCGCTCTGCACCTGGGCAAAACAAAGCAAAAAGCAAAGCAACGCACATCTCCTGGGCCTGTCTCCCATATGACACTCATGAGCTACAGCTCGAGTGTTCTTCTGCTCGAGAATTTTCGAAAGGACACGAACGGGCCTTCGTGGACACGCAAGACATCTGACCCTCTCCGATCTTCCCACTTCTCTGAGACCCCTGTCCATCTGAGGAAACCAAACTTGCAAGCAAATAACCCAAATACCTGGAGCTACAGTACTTGCTTCCGACTGCCTGCAAGGCATTGAAAAATTAATGTTCGGCCGCTCACGTCTTCTGCAAGTAGGCCTTGCGGATGTGCAGATGCCCCTCGACAAAATAAGTACTGATGGAACTGAGTCAGAATTGCCAATTCTCGCCTGGGGCCCTCGAAACCCTACATCTTACCTCCCAGAACCCCTGAACGGTCACTGGGAACTCCGTGTCCACTGGGCTCCGCGCATACGCGGGCTTCTGCCTGGTTTTAGGCTTAGGGTGTCTCGGACTTGCAGGACGTCTGCTTGCCGCTTGCCTTTTATGGGCTTTACGCTTGAGAGTCCATGCTGCATTGCTGCAGAAGGAGAGGGAGGGTAAGGGAACAATATGATGTTCTGGAATTTCGCTGCTTGAGCTTCGGGTGCTTTGGGATCACTGCTTCAGGCGACGTCCCAGCCCCTTCGGGCATGCAAGACAGGACTTGAGCTTGGACTAAGAATACGAGAGCACAGGCAAATCATCCACATGTCCGCTGCTAGTATGAGAGGCACTCGACAAACTGACAGAGGGCCTGCGTATGCTTCTGAGACGATGGCTCTAGTTCAAGAGAGACCGACATGGTGGCCAATATCTGTCCGCACATTTGCCACAGTCGTCATTCGAGATAAGCAGTGAGTCCCCGCTACCCTTCTGTCGCAAACTGCCGAGAAGGCAGGAGACGCAAGACCAAAGTTGTGGGCGTTCAGCTTCAGAGCCCGAGCCCGTGCACCCCTCGCTCATCGAGGCACGAGCAAACCCGCTGTTGGCATGAGGACTATCAGGCCACTCTGTTTGCGTCATGAGTTGCCTGCTAGCGATCTCTGCCTAGCAGTTGCTGCCCTGCCTGAACCGCTGCAGACTGCAACAGGTCTGCAGCGGGATTAACCAGAGGGCAGAAGTAAGCGGACCTCACATTCTCAGGAAAGCTCGTTCGCCAGAAGAACACGCTTTCCGTGACCCTGCCTAAATCGACAAGGCAATTGGAATGAAAGGGGCTGCGCGATGTCGATCTCCGTCCACATTTTCACAGCAGCCGGCATTCCAGGCAAGCAGTGGTTCCTCTGAACTGTCGCATATGTTGCACCCAACGCCACGCCATCTACTCAGGCCGCACGCACTTAAACTTCACTCATGTGACAAATGAGTCACTCTCATTGAAAAATGTCTGTTGCAAGCCGCCATTCTGTTGCCCTTCTGCCACGAACTGCCGAGAAGCCAGGAGACACAAGAACAAAGTTGTGGGCGTTCAGCTTTAGAGCCCGAGCGCGTGTACAAAACCCAATGTTGGCATGAGGACTATCAGGCCACTCTGTTTGAGTCATGAGCTGCCTGCTAGCGATCTCTGCCTAGCAGTTGCTGCCCTGCATGAACCGCTGCAGGCTGCAACAGGTCTGGAGCGGGATTAACCAGAGGGCAGAAACAAGTGGAACTCACATGCTCGGGAAAGCTTGTTCGCCAGAAGAACACGCTTTCCGTGACCCTGCCTAGATCGACAAGGCAACTGGAATGGAAGAACCTGCACGACCTCACCTGAGTCGACCTCCGTCCACACATTTACAGCAGCCGTCATTCGAGACAAACAGTGGGTCGCATGCAATTTAACTTCACTCATGAGACAAGTGAGCCACTCTCATTGAAATTGTCTGCTGCAAGCCGCTCTGCTGCCCTCATGACAGGAGGGCTGCCGAGACAGGAGACACAAGAACAAAGTTGCGCGCGTTCAGCTTTAGAGCTCGAGGCACGAGCAAACCCGCTGTTGGCATGAGGACTATCAGGCCACTCTGTTTGAGTCATGAGTTGCCTGCTAGCGATCTCTGCCTAGCAGTTGCTGCCCTGCATGAACCGCTGCAGACTGCAACAGGTCTGCAGCGGGATTAACCAGAGGGCAGAAGTAAGCGGACCTCACATGCTCGGGAAAGCTCGTTCGCCAGAAGGACACGCTTTCCGTGACCCTGCCTAAATCGACAAGGCAATTGGAACGCAAGGGCTGCACGACCAAAGCTGAGAACGAGGGTTGTCGATCTCCGTCCACACATTCACAGCAGCCAATTGGGCCGCATGCAATGACACCTCACCCATGCGACAAGGGAGCCACTCTCACTCCATTGAAAACTGACTGCTGTAAGCAACCCTTGTGATGCCCAAGAACAAAGTTGCGGACGTTCAGCTTTAGAGCTGGAGCCCGTGTACCCCTCACTCATCGAGGCACGAGCAAACCCGAGCACTATCAGGCCACTCTGTTGGCCGCTAGCGATCTCTAATGATCTACACAAACATTGCCTATCCCTGGCCGCAACAACATGCATCAGACGGAAGCACATTCATCTCCTCGATCCCTAAAGCAACTCCAAAAAACCCAAAACAACCCCCAAAACAGCCCAAGAGCCCCAAGTTCCACCCTCTCGGTCATGGTCTGGGGCTCATGGCGCTCCGCACTTCGGGCAAGAGCTTTTGCTGGCGAAGACGCAGTTCTTGGCGTTGACGCACCTGCGCCGTCTTGCGACGTTGAGGGTTTTCGAGGTTTGTGATGGTCCTTTGTTGTTGTAGCTATATAAACCCTAAACCCTAAACCCTTACAAAGCCTTGGGCCTTGGGACATTGCCTGAATGTTTTCCCACATGACTAAGTGACATCCCAAAACTTGCCCCTACAGGTGGAACCCCAAAGCATCTTTGCAGCCCGAAATGCATTGCAAATTCTTCAGAATGGTGGGTCTGCTGGGTCTTTTTGGGGTGAAGAAATCTCAACATCTCGGCCTTCCGGCACTTTAGCCCTTTTTGACCTTTGAAGCATTTGGGAAGCCTTTTGAGGCTCCAGGAGCTGGTCTTAAGCGAGTTTTTTGGGGTTTCGGGAGCTGGTCGGGGATCTGAACTCCGGCACGCAAATGGAGCATCTGAGCTTCGAGCGCGCTGTTCGGACACAGCCAGTCCCCAACTGACTTGGCCCCCCTGGCGGCTGGGACGTCGTGGGGGATTGGGTTTGAGGGAGCTTGGCGAGCAGGCAGTGCAGGCCCAAGTTAAAGGCGCCAAGTGCAGGCCCAAGTGAAGCGTGCGGAGTTGAATCAACAACCGAGCTCTTCTGTTTTTGCACTTCGGCGAATCAATGTCTTCGTCTCAGATGGCTCGTGTAGAGAATCACGCAGATCTGCCACAACCTCGGAGAGGCAGCCGAGGCTGCTCACGTCAGCAACGCAGCTTTGAGTGGAGAGAAACAGAGCCTGACAACTGTTGCATCGAGGCCTTCAATATCTTTTAAGTACCTATCTCATCCAACACGCCTTTCTGGCACAATTAGAAGCAGATCACTTCCAGATGTTTCAGGCCCATGTCCTGGGCTCTCGAATCCCGAATACCTCCAGACCCATCACACGGCATCATGCAGCCGAATGCCTGACCTGGACACGAATCTGGTCTCTGATGGGCCCCGAAGGGACGGCAAACTGAGCCACTGGCACAGCGAAACACAGCAAGGCTGCTTTCAGGGCCCACATGCCTGGGATTTCTATGCATCTCATATCGGGCCTTTGCTCAAGAAGCTAAGGTAGGATTGGAGGCTGAGTGGTTCTTGGAGGTCTTGCATTCCACTGGCTATAATTTTGGGGCATTCTCGGGAACCAAAATTTCAAGAAACAAGTCGGAACCCTCATGGAAGCTCTCCCCACCCACCACGACGAGTAAGGCCAGGATGCGCTGCAAGCTGAGCATGCCTTGGCTCTGAGGCTCTTTTTTTCTGAAATTCCTTGAGTGCTTTAAATATCTTTTATCTGGCTTTAAAGAGCCGCTTTTTGAGGCTTGGGCCTTGGGCTTTGCGAATTGAAGCCGAAGCTGCCCCCCTTCGGCTCCCCGACAAGAACGCAGATCCATGAACTAGGCCAAACCCAGCTTAGAGCCCAGCGGCCAACCGATGTTCTCTATCCCTTGTTCGTTCCTGCTCTGGGGGGATGACATGTTTCGCCATCAACGCCGTGGCCCCAGAGCCTTAACCGGGTCCCAGTGTGCTACGACAGTGCCTCCCAGTCCGTCCCCTGAGCTGTCCATAATCCGAAATCGAAAGCGGAGAGCACAACGTGAAACGCCTTCCAACCTGATTGCCCATAACTTCGGCGCGCCACCATTCAAGTACAGAATGTAACTGCTCGCAGTAAACAAGGCCACCAGCATCCCACCCGTGATCGGAACGAAATGCACCTTCCGGCCACGGCTGGCATCGGGATCTCCAAGTTCTTGGGGACAGGGTCAGGGAAAGATTGATAGCTAAGAGTGGCTGTTGCTCTTCTCGTTGTTGCTGTTGTTGTTGTTGCTGCTGCAAGTTGCCGCTGCTGTTGGTGTTGTTCGTGTTGTTGTCGGCGCTGTCGTTGCTGATGTGATCCTGCTCCGGCGGGATGGCACTGGTTACATTCTAGTTTGCTCTAGCTTGGTTCCTAAGTACACACACATCTACAGTTGGTCGGGATTAGTCCTTCCACGCGCCCGAAGTTGATGGATATGGGCCTGAGTCCCTGCCGTGCGAGGCAGATCTCTTTCTAGCGGCAGATCTCTGTCAAGCCCCCTTGTCATAGCTTCTGGTACTCAGAAGCAGTCGTCGAGATGACCCGGCACATCAAGACTTACAGCCTTTCCGGCAAGCACGGCAACTACCAGCGTGACAGCGCTCTCCCTGGCGCAACTGCCTTTCGCAAGCTTCGTGCAGCGGCGGTCACCACCCTGGACCCTGAAGCCTAACCATTCTAGCCCATAACCTGCACAGTAAACCAAAATGAGACAAACGATTGTCAGCCTGCTTTGCCTCAAGCGAGATGTCGCCCGCACAGGAGGGGGGCAGATGTGAGCTGGCGCTTTGCATCAAGTCATGGCTTTGGTTCATACGTGTGGGGACTGGCCTTGCCGAGACTGATCAGGTAGCTCATCAGGGTCTGCGAGAGAACCTCCGTTGCAGCAAAGACCCTGAGATTCGAACTGCTTGGCAAACAGCGCAAAAGCTGACATGGGATAGAAGCACCGATCCCTTGCGTGGCATTTCAAGCGCTGCTTCCTTGCGGTCATGAGACCCGACTTAAACTTGCTGATGCCCCAGAGAGAGTTCTGAAGATTCCATTGGATCCTACTTCCTTCGGAGCCTATACGGTAAACCGTAGTAGTCCCTCACCTTGAACATCCTCGTCATCCTCGAAGAAAGACGTTGTGAGCCAAGCCCCCAAAGCCCCCAAAGCCCCCGAGCCGTCTCAATCTCAATGCGTGGCCACGACAGGCCACGCAAAAATTCTCACACAACCGAAACCACTAGGGTTCAGGGTTCAGGGTTTAGGGTTTAGGGTTGAGGGTTGAGGGTTTAGGGTTTAGGGTTTAGAGTTTAGGGTTTAGGGTTTCGGGTTTCGGGTTTAGGGTTTCGGGTTTGGGGCACAGTTCAGAAACGAAAACACCCAATCGAAATCTAGGGTAAACGCTCAAAATCTGCAAGCGGCAATCAGTCCAGAACACATGGCCACACTGGGGGTGCCTCAGTCTGTTCGGTTGCACGTCCTTGTAGATACCCGTGTGTCTTGTGGATTGGGCTGCAGGAAGCATGAATAAAGATATTGAAGCAGGCAGCGGCTCAAGAGAGTTTACGCATGTTTACGCTTCCAGCGTTTCGGTTCTATGTTCCAGCCCCCGAGACCTAGCTGTAAAACCGACGTACAAATCTTGTCAGAACACGTCACGGTCACCCAATGGAAAGGTGCCATGCTCTCGACAGCCTCCCAAACCCGAGTCTCTACATCTCTGGCACTCAACCCTAAACACGCAATATAGAGCCAGGGTGCTGTAGAACACATCAGCTTGAACAAGCGGATCCCTCGTGAACCAGTCGACGCCTCACCGTCACTTCAATGCCAGTCGGATGAATTTGGAGGGCTCTGCAGAGGTGTAGTCTGTAGGAGTGGCTGTGAGTGGGTTTGGAGCCTTCCAGCTATGAGCTCCGGCACAACTCAGGCCCAGGCGAAAGCGTAGGAAAACCAGCACGCATCCTGTGCTGAGAGTCACTTTTTCTGGCGCCGGGTAGTGAAAGGGTTGTCTACGACTCTCGCGAAAAGGAATCTTACTCTCAGTTGTCCAGTACCTAGGGGTTTTAAAGGTTAACCTTTGGGAATATAAGGGGAATATATTAACCCAAAAAGGTTAAAGGTTACCTACTCTACTACTAAGTACTTCTCCCGAAGCTGTGGAGCCTTCAATGTCATTGGGCGGCCGGACCTTGCCCCAGCCTCTTGCTCTAACAACACGCGGAGCTGCACCACCATGCTCACTAAAGCACGGCGTGCACTAGCCTGAGTCAAACGACGTCAGGAAGAGCCTTCCTAACTAGGCCACAATGGTTCAGGAAAGTAGTCTTGTAACAGCTTAAAAACAAGGACGTGGGATTGGGCGAAGCGACCTACCTCCACACCTGCATGAACATCGTTTTTACCTGAAAGCCCCCGCACACAGATGCTGCTCCCATGTGAAAGAATGCTGTAATGCCAAGTGGCTGGTGACAGACCTGGACTCGGACCCGACCCGGACCCGGACCCTGACAAGGGCTCTGCGCCTACAGAGAGCGTGTTTGAAGCCCCCAATCGACTGAATGGTGTCTGACCCTGGTTTGAGGCAGAACTCGGGTCCTGCACTCAGAAGGGAGAAGCACACCGCAACGGTTGAAATCATCGAAGCCTCGGATGCTCTGATCATGCAAACAAAGAGATTTGATGGTGTGGGTCTATTGAGAAGCCATAAGGAGCTCCTAAGCCCACAATACAGGGGCCTCAACATTTTGCAGTGAGTTTTGGGGGGTTATTACAGTATAACAACAAAAAGGACCATAAGGGAATACTACTAGTAACTCTTCCGACCCCTATATTACAGGGACCGAAACGGAGCTTGACAGTTGCACTGCCGGGGCTGAGCGGGCCGGAGGCTCTGACAACAATCTCACTGCCGCCAGAAGGCGATGTGCCTCCATTCTGCACCCGTGAGGTCTTTGGTCAGGAACGTCTGGCCTGTCTCCGCTGGTCCCGCTGGTCCCGCTGGGCCGCCCCTACAGAGCCACCCTACACTTGCCGACCCTAAACCCTAAACCCTAGGGAACCCTAAGAAGCCCTTCCTGGCTCTACATGAAAATTTCTTGGCAGCTCGAACCCGCAACACAAGAATTAGCCCCCAGCAGACTTTCTACAAGCTGCAATGTGTTCCCAGCTCTGCGCCTGCCCACTCCATCGGCAGACTCAGCGAGAGGCCAGCAATGCGCCAAATTGCATCGAGAATCCTGAACCCGCATGGCCAAACGCCAAATGGAACCCAGAGTTAAAACACGAAGCTTGAAGCCCCAATTCTTAAGTATCCGGAGGTCGCTCGAAGAACATTAACCCCTAAACCCCAAAAAAACCTAAACCCTAAAAACCACTAAACCCTAAACCCGACACAACCCTTGAAACCCCTAAACCTTGAACCCTAAAAACCCCTTAACCCTTAACCCTTAACCCTGAAAACCCCTAAAACCTGAAAAACCCTCAAAACACCTAAAGCCTAATAAACCCGAAAAATCCTAAACCCAAAAACCCTGAAACCCCCTAAAGCTAAACCCAAAAAACCCTGAACCCTAAACCCTAAACCCTAAACACTATGTTTATGCCCGCCTAGAACAAGGAAAAAGACACACCGCCTGGAACTGGCAGGATATACCAGCCCCAAAACATGGAACGCGCCTGCCCTAAGGGCCGCAAGCCATGATCAAAAGGACATGATCGACACCCCCCTGTTTTCAGCGCGAAACGCAGAAAAGCCCGCCGATCATCCCCCCCTATCTGCGTTGCCACTGATCACACCCGCAAAGCCCGGCACAGCAGCCCAAACCACTCTTGGACCGCTGGACCAGGATGGGGAGCACAAGGGTGTGCACCCAGCCAAATCGATTTGGAGCAAGCGCCGGCCAGCCCGACTGCGCTCGACGCTGCACCCACCGTGGCGGAGCACGGGAAAGACTGGCACAGAAAATGGACGGTTCACGTCCCCAGCACCATGAGCGCGCAGCGGCGCTTTACGCAGGAGCAAAGAAGAGGCAAGCCCCCCTCCATCCCTTGAGCGCCCGGAGCACTCTGCCAAGGGCACGGAGAGCCTAACCACCCCAAACAACACCCCGCCACCCTCCACCATACTATGAGCGCTTGAACTGCTCTGAGCATGTTCGAGGGATGCCCAGCCGCATGGCGCTTAACCTGTGCATGCACGCCTGGAACAAGGAAAAAGACACCCAAGAAACCGATCTGTGCCCACCTCCACCGCCCGGAACTGGCAGGATACACCAGCCCCAGAACAGGGAACGCGCCTGCCCTGAGCCGCAGGCCATGATCACCAGGACATGACCAACACTAAACCCTAAACCCTAAAAACCACTGACCCAAAAAAGCCCCAAACCCGAAAAACGTCTCGGCCCTAAGCCCCACCCCCAAAAACACCCAAAACCTTAAACCCCAAAACGCCCTAAACCCCAAAAAACCCAAAACCCTAACCCTAAAAACCCCTAACCCTAAAAAACCCTAAACCCTAAAACCCCTATACCCTAAACTCGTCGAGCTCAGAGATTTCAGTCTTTTGCTTTTTACAAAAATAAGTCGATACGGCATGTGGGTCTATGGGTTTATGGATAGGGTCCATTGTGAGCGGAGGTAGGAGCCTATGGAAAATGGACAGGGTCTATGCGGCATAATTAGGGGGGGCATAGGGGCCTATGGCCAGATGTAAGGCCCCTATGTATAAAGTCGACAGGGTCTACGCATTGGGTCTGGTGGTTGGACAGAAGGCCAGCAGCATAGGTACGTGGCCAAAAAACCATCGGGTCTACAGAGTGGGTCTATCGACGCCTACTTTTCAGACCTATCTTCCGAGGCATCTGGCATGTCAACTCAAATCAAGCGGCTGTCTGGATTGGGACGATCGGTCGGCATTTGTGGGCAGAGCACGGATGGTGAGGCGAAAATGGTGAGTCTTCATCAGGACGCGACAAGAAACAGTGCGAAAAAGGCCTCGAAATCTCCCGGCTGATGCATATTCATCTAAGCTCCGACACACAATGGGCGATTCTCAGCCAAGAAAGAAGGATTTAGCAACTGCTATCAGGACCACCCCGACACAGGAATAGACGTGACAACCGAAATCCAAGACGAATCCCTAAACCCTAAACCCTAAACCCTACACCCAAAACCCTAAACCCTAATTCTTGAGCATAAAGCTCACATGAACTTGCCGAAGAGGCCTCAGGGAAGAACGGCTCGTTTTGACAGCGGGCCACTGGAGGGTAGAGCTACGATGCACTTGGCAGCAAAAGCGTGCTGGCTTCAAAAGTCACTGACTTCGCAGAAACAGAGCCTTTCCCAAGGGAGGGATGGGAGGGAGAAACATTTAAGAGCATGGCGGCGCCCCATAAAGAGGAGCTGAAAAGATGATTGGGCCACATGCCAGTCGGACGACACGCAGCTGCGCATTCAAGTGTCCTGCCTACAAGTTCTCACAGGCAGACAACTCTCCTGCAGGCACGCTCTGTCAAGAATCCCCCCATCATTCTTGAGCATAAAGCTCACATGAACTTGCCGAAGAGGCCTCAGGGAAGAACGGCTCGTTTTGACAGCGGGCCACTGGAGGGTAGAGCTACGATGCACTTGGCAGCAAAAGCGTGCTGGCTTCAAAAGTCACTGACTTCGCAGAAACAGAGCCTTTCCCACACCCCCGCGCTGGCATCGAGGAAAAACCCTCGTAGCCGCACCTCAAGGCCGTAGTGCCATGAATTTAATATGCAAGACAGGCATGCTCAGCGTGCCTTTTTCAGAAGGACCACCGAATGCGAATGGGCACAGATCGCAGCCCACACTTCATGCAAGACAGCTCCCGGCTCTGCCCACAGCCAGTCGACAAGCGTGAGGCTCAGAATGACCCCACACTTTCGCAACGAGCCCGGTCTGCAAGAAAAGGGCGGCAGTGAAGCCCGCTGCCAACCGCCTAAATCGCAAAACCAAAAAAAATAAAGTAAGCTGCACTCCAATGCCCCGACGTCCTTCAGCTTCGGCTGCGTCGCGCTTTCCAGGCCACGAATCCTCGAGAGGGAGCATCTTTTTTTTCATTCTAACGCGTTCACTGAGTCAGTGATTCGGCGGGCGCAACACACACAGTTGGTGTGGCCATTATGGCGCGCCGGACACCTACCGCCGTCCATGGCGGCGCGGACTATTGCCGCGAAAAGAAAAGTATGTACCAGTTGCGATTTATATGCTGTACATCCCTAGCCGTGGCGTTGAATGGCGTCCTACCATCATCTACCATCTGTAGGGCCGAAGTTGCGGCTCCTTTGTCAAAGGCCTCAGCAATCGTCTCCACCTCAGAAGAAGAACTGCTCTGTGGTTTGAGACAGAAGCATCTATAGTGCCCAGTGTGTGGGGTGTCCCCTGTGTGTACAACTCCAGAGATGAGCCGGTATTCGCTCGTGCTGAGTTGTTGGGTATTTCCGTCCTTGAAAAAGGGAACTCTGATGACTGGATTGACGGTGACCGGGCTGCGGACCTTCTTAATACGACCACCCTTTTCCTGAAAACGTAGAAGCTGTATACTGAGTATCACGGGAACGTCAGCCAGTGCGGTCACATATTCCTCGTTGCGAGGTCCCGGCTGTACGCTCCAGGAGTTCAGCGCCAGCTGTGTCGTGGTCTGACCTGTGCATGGTAGAGGGATCAGAGGCACCGCCGTGTTCCAAGCCCGGACTGTGGCCGGCTCCCGTTCACTAACTCCGGAAACCCTGGACTCCCATCTGCCCAGCAAGATCCTAGGGACCCCGTCCTTTGTTAGATGTTGCAGAAGTTCTGCAGCATCATGCTGCTGGTGGAGGTCACGCCAGCCTTGCAGAAGCTGCATGCAGTCCTTTCTCCTGCTTAGTTGCTGGGGCTTGACACATTTGGTCAGCGCATTAAGCATGGGGCGTAGACATCCAAAGCCCGCTTTGTCCGGCGGCCTGACTTGACCAAACAGGTGCAGCAGTGCTTGGATCATGGAGTTGAGGTAGCAAAGGTTGGATGGGTTTTCAAGCACACAATGCTGATGTTGCATAGGGCATGGTGCATCAGTGACTTTTTCCCCCTGGCCCTCTGCCTTCTCCTGGCTATGGGATTTAGCGTCCGCCCCCTGTGCTGGCTGACCTGTCCCCTTCAGCCATTCCCCTATGCTCCGTGATCTCCTTGAACCAGGACCACTGTCGCTAGGCTTGGTGGGGATGTTGGGGCCGTGAGGCGGCTTCCCGGGGTAAATATTCTTTGCAAGATCACGGTGCAACACTCCCTCAGGCAGACACTCCAAACCCAACTTGCCCTTACTAGTAAAAATACTTTGGCAAGAAGGCTTCATTGCCGTCTTGTCGCGTCGATGGCCCGCTGTAGGTCCTCTGGAAGTGGCTTGTGGCTTCTTTCCGGGCGGATCCTGGCTCCTATGAGCGCGGTGGCCGCTGTCTCCGTGAGAGCATGGAGTGCCTTGTTGATGTTGGGCCGTGCATCGGCGTCCAGGGAGACTGTCAGCACGAACGTCGTGGCTCCTGGCCTGTCCTCCTTGACTCCGCCTAGAGCATGGAAGCGCTGGATGACGTTGGGCTTGACGGCCTCTCGCATCAGCAGTTGAACTGCCTCCTTTGCATCCTGATGAGAGAGCAGGTTGCCCTCTCGGGGCTCCTGGAGTTTCTTGTCCGGATTCCATCTCGTGTACGACCACGCCATTGGTTCTGCTACGAGCATCTTCCTCTGAATGAGTGGCGCCTGTGCCGCCTTGTCTCCCTCCATCTTCGCAAGCCGAGCTTGCAGCTCCAGCAGGAGCGATCCCAGGAGAGCCTGGCGAAGGCTGCAGGTGCACTTGTTCTGCTCTCGGCTCGCCTTCCAGGTGGCCGTGGTCTTGACCAGCTGAGGTATGATGCCCATCGCTCCAGAGTCCATCCAGAGGACCCAACTTCTGTCGGCCTCCAGCAGTTGCAGCGCCATGGCGTGCTGGCTGACATACTTGGTTAGAACTTGCACTTGCTTTGCCAGCTGCTGGTTTGGGGCCGGGATCGGCTCCCTTTTTGCTTTGCCTGGGCCTTTGCCCTCCCTGCGACGGAATTTCCGCCCCTCGCCGTTCTCCTCCTCGGTCGGCCTGTCCCTCATTATGAGTTCCATCGGGCTGTGCTGCCCCCACATGTTCGCCACTTCCTGCAGTGCTTGGTCGTCCATGGCGCGACAGAAATGCGATTTGCAAGAGTGGCAGGCACTTTTGAGCGTGAACCCTCGGGGTTTTGTGGTAGGTTACTCCGCAATGCCGGCATGGTCTAGCTAGCGGTAAACCGTGTACCAGCTCTGCAAATCCCTCAGCTCGCTTCCAGGCCTCCTTGTACTGGTTGGCACAGTGTCGCCTCCAGTCCTGTTGATTCGTCAATCGCTGAAGGCAAAGTCCACAGTGCCGTGTCAGCATGTCAATGACCTCGCTGTCTCCTGCCTCCATTTTGCCCTGCCTGTGCCCGTCGGGGTTGAGTTGCCTGGCAAGGAACTCATCAGTGATGCAAGTTCTCACATCCCTGGCGACGGGGGCCGTGTCCGGCGCCCCCACCTTATGCCATGCTGTGGCTAAGGCTGTTTGGAAAATAACCGTGCAGCTCCGAGTGTGCCTGTCGGGTTGGTACACCATGACCTCACAAAGGTCGCAGACACTGTCACGGGTGAGGTGAGATTTATACATCGCACACTCAGTGTCCAGGTTGCCAATACTTGCATGCCATATGTGTGAGTGCATTCTCTTGATGTGCTCCTTAACCGAGCCTCCCTTAGCGATCCACTGTCCACAGAAGCCACAGTGCTGGATGAGACTCCTAGCGTGATCTCTGACGATCTGCAGCTTAGAGTCCGACTGCAGTAGTTGCTTCGCCACTTCAGGTCTACGCAGCAACGGGATCGTCGGCTCCTTCTGGGCAGGCTGTACCGGTTGTTGCCGAGCGATGGTGCTCGAGGGATGGGTGTCTTCATGTATGCGTGGGTCCCTGTCTGATTGACCCCTAGGGGGGGTAGCGATGTCCTGCTGTTCGGCCTCCCGAGTGGGGCCGGGTGGCATCTGCCAGCCACAAACGTTGTTGAGGATGTGATTCCTCAGCGCGTCCCATGAACCCGTCCTAAGACCACAATGAATGCACTGTGGCATGCCACCAGCAGAGTGATCCTGTTGTTGATACATGTCATCATCATGCCGGCGCGAGCTCACATACACCTTGTGGACCCTTCCCCTGTGCTGTCTCATTGTTTTGTTTGATGGGAAGTACACTCCGCAGACTGGGCAGGCCACCGGCTGCGATTGTTGCGCGGGCACCGGGATCAGCCTGGAGTCGGGCTCCGCATCGATGTTTTCTGTGTGGAAGATGAGGTATTGCTGTAGCATACTTTCCCAATACTGGAGAGTTTGTGGCTGGTTGATGATGCTCGCTTCTGCAACCCGAAGCTTATCAAGTTTATGCCGAATCCGT
The DNA here is from genome assembly GCA_905221605.1 of Symbiodinium natans. Classification (NCBI taxonomy): domain Eukaryota; class Dinophyceae; order Suessiales; family Symbiodiniaceae; genus Symbiodinium; species Symbiodinium natans. Next base: position 120,812 of record CAJNDS010002655.1, read on the forward strand.
TGCACAGTGGCATCTATAGGATCCTGAACCCCTAATCTTTGCCGAAGTTGCTTGTTAGTCTCATGCGAGATGTGGGCAGGTGAGTCCGCAACGGCTCTTAGTTGACGATAGAACCAACCCCTGAGGAGTGCCACCGCCTTGGCAGAGGGCGCGAAAGCAATGAGGCCAAATGTAGCACTCGATGCAGCACAGGCCTGCCAGATGCGTACTCTATGCGCTAGGCCGAAGACTTTCCTGGACCTGGTCGCCTTTTTGATTTTGCCAGTTCTCTTGTTAGCTTCAGCAATACGGTAGCCTACCACTTTGTGCGCTTCCGTTTGGAGGGAAAGGTGCGTCCCTAGGTATGTAGTGTAGCAGGCAATGGGGATTAGCGCCTCGCTCCCATCAGGGTGTCGCGCCCGCCACCATTTTTTCCCGTCCTTATACACTACATAGTCCTTGAGCGCACGTCTGGCCCCAGGTCCGCAAACTTTCAGGAGCAGGACTGTTTTGGTAAGGTTAACCAAAAGCCCCATGTCCTGCATGACCCCCAGAAGTTTGTTAATGAAACTGCTAAGTTGGGCAATGTCCGTGGAGTTTTCAATGAGCCATTGCACTAAGGTATCGTCGGCAAAAGTGGTTGCTTGTCTGTGGGGGCCTGAGAGGGCATCCCCCAGCCGCTCCAGCAAAAGGGTCGATATTGCCACCCAAAGCATGGGGGCGATCTTACATCCTTGGCGGATGCCTCGCGTTGTACCCACTGTGCTTTGTTCCTGATCACTGATGATGTGATACCGTGATGTGTCTAGGAGGGAGATAATCTCGGCCGTCATGCTTTCTCCCGCACCAAGGTCTTTTAGCGACTGGGCTAGTGCTTGACGGTTAACTCTGTCAAATGCCTGTTTGAGGTCAAGGCTGAGGATGGCTCCCCCGACGCAGAGTTTTGTGTTGTCCGGATTTTCCTCCCTGTCCCTTTGGGCGAATTTGCTGCTGTTTCCTCGTCCGTAACACCTTTTGAAGTTGTCAATCCACACCTGCACTCTAGCCAAGGCATCGTACAAATCCCTCCCCGGCTGATAGGCAAACTGCGGCACCCTGCGCAGCTGGGGCCGAATCAGCTCATAGAGTCTGATTTTGAGAAGCCCTGCAAGGGCTTTGGCATCAGGAGACATGAGGCCTATTGGCCTGAGCGATGAGGGCTCGCATGGGTCTTTGCCCGGCTTTGGGAGCCAGACTATCCACGCGTCGGTCCACTGAAGAGGGAGTGTGATCCCTGGTTGGTGAGAATGCTGGTCAAAAGCCATCTTCAGCAGCCTCGCAACCTGTGGGGCCGCTAATCGCCATGCAGAAGCAGGAGCTACTCCTGGAGGGACGGCTTTCCCAATCTTGATGGACTTCAGCTGCGATTCAATTTCCTCAACCGTGAAAACTAAGTTAAGACCTTGCTCCTCCCTAGCCGGCTGCTCTGTGTCCGGAGCGAAAAGATCTTCGCTATAGCTCACCAGGGCTTCGTGCTCCTGTTGGAGAGTGAGGAGTCGGCCGCTTGGGTCCTTAATCATGACCCGTTGTCTAGGTTGCCAGGGTGCTAATCTCCGAACAACCTGATACACGGTTCGTTGGTCCCCGTTATCAGCTGCCTGCTCAGCCTTTTGGAGTAGTTGGAGGATGTCTTCGCGCTTCTTTTCTTTGCATTGTTTCTCAGCAATTTTGACTTGCTTCCGCAGGGCAACCGTAGCTTTCCATCCCCGAAAGAGTCTGGATAGGAAGTACCACCAGGGGTTGTTTTCCAGGTTTTCCCTTTCCGGCTCCCTTGGGGGCCGTACGGTGACGTACTCGGCCTCCCTTCGCTTCTGCCATAAGTGCTGCACAATGGGGTTGGGTGGAGGGTTGGGTTTCCTCTCCAATGGGTAGTGGTTCTGGCAAGTGTCAAGAAGGGTGGAGTTGATGTTGGCTGGGGTGGGGTCCGTGAGGGCATTGAGGGCTGTCGCAAGGGCAAGCTGCAGGGTATGTGCCCCCTCCTCCCGATTTCGTATCTCGTGATCCAGTTTGTGCCTGTCCAGCTGGGGGTTCGTGGATCTTTTGGGGAGCATGTGATGGTTCATGAGACGGATGGTTGTGTGAAGCGCCAGGTGACCGACGTGCCGTCTCCAGTTGCCAATTGGTGGGGCTGTCACTTTGACATTCTTGGCTTCCCAATCAGCAGATATGGCTCTGGTCAGGATGAAGTCGATTTGGCTCTTTCCCGCCCCCCGCCCCCCCGTTAAATTGTACTGGGTAGGCGTGGCTGGACCGCGCCATGTGTTAAGGGCAACCAGACCGAGATTATCCAGGAACGTGTTGAGGTCCCCGGGGTCCAGTGCGTCTGCCCCGACATGGAATGGGGTCTGGCAGGTTGAACGACCGACTAATGGAGCATGTGGAGTGACTTCAGCCTGGAAATCCCCCACCACAATCACCGTGTTGCGCATGGAGAGGCCCCTAACACAACCACTTAGTTTTTCAAGGAGTTTAGCCCGCTTTTCCCGCAGGACTTCGGGGCGTTGTGCAAAATTATGTGGGTGCTGATAGCAATTAACCAATTCGACCCTCCCTTGTGCTGTCGAGATCTGTGTGCGCAGGACTCTACCTGGAATCACCTCCTCATGCCGGATGTGTGTTGCTTGGTGTCTCGGATGCACCAAGGTGAGAACACCATCAGCTCTGGCAGCTGTTCCTGAGTGTACCGCAAACCATCCTTCCAGTTTGTATGTGGAGCTTGTGCTAAGGTGCGTCTCCTGCAGGCATATGAAGTCGTATTTGGTACTTTGCTGTTTGAGCAGCTCTCGGAGTTCTTGCCACATGAGGACCGATAGAGCTCCGACGTTCAAGGACAGGACATGAATCCTTGCGATCCCGTGTCTACCTCCCCGCGCGCCTCTTCTCTTATACTGATCCAGCGGCACTCTCTGCGCTGCTCGCACCTGAACATCAGGAAGTTGTGACCGCGTGCACCATTTCCCTCGGTACCAAGCCCCTCCCTGCACTCTAGCTGTGTGAACTGCTCTACGAAGCGCTCTCTTGGATCCCGGTAGGGTGTGCGCATGATCGGCAATGTGATCTGTGGCAGGTGCAGACCGAGCTCCCTGCCCAAGGCATAGGACGCACAGCAGCCTCAGCGCGCGGCTCCATATAGTACAATGTGGCGCTGTTAGTCGATTATTTCTTGAGTGTCGCGTAAGAGGTGTCTCTTTGGCTCGATGCATGAAGCTGTGTCTCGCCACGCCTAGGAGACATGTGCTAAGCAGGAATGCACATGCACTGTGGAAAAACGGCGTCCTGCCCGGCACATCCATTAAACAATTTTGCGGCTCCCACACGGGGCCGAGGCTCATCCCTTCCCTCAGCCTTTTAGTCATTTCCAAGTCGTTCTTCCATTGCCTCCCAGTGCTGGAGGAGCTTATGGGCTCGCCGTCTTTGGTCTGCCGGTCGTAGTGCCCTGAGGTCATGTAAGAAGGCCTTGCACATCTGATTGGATGTGAGTGCCGGCGCTGCGGGGGACTCTGATGCCTTCTTCGGCTCCTTGTAATCGTCCAGGTCGATGATCTGGCTGGTGTCCGCTGCACGGAGCACCCATTGCTGAGGTGTCCTCGGCTCCTTCGTGGGGCCGTCAATCTGCTGCTGGCCATCACCAGAGGCCGTCTTTTCTGTCCGTTGCCTCTTTGAGGTTGGGGGCCCCACTGTCTCATCCTCCGTTTCGCTCCATTCCAGGAGCTCTGCTGCCCCTCTGGGAAGACGATGTCGGTGGATGGGTTGTGGGACCTCAAGGGCCGCTGGTCGTGATGGCCACCATAGCATAAGCTCCTACTGACTGCTAATTGGCAGCAAAGAGCTGCACTAAAGGCCGATGGTGGTACCTTTACAGGGCAAGGGATGGCTGCCGTCATGGCACTTAGCTCATGCACTGCAGCTTGTGTGTTCCTGCTTCCATGGAAGTCCATGCAGCAGATTACGCAACTGAGGTACAACCAGAGACAAATATGCATAAGTTTTGGTGTCCGGCATAAAGGCGCGCCCCCCGCCATCTTCCCACCTGCGGAAGTGCATGCGTTGATAGCATGTGTAGGTCCTTCCCCCGTGGGGGGCCCGGGGGAAACCTTCACCTCACCCTTGCCTTGGAATGTAGTCTTCTTCTTATTGTAGTAGGAAGGGCCGGCGGACTTAGGACCGCCGCGGTGACTGAGGAATTTCTGGTAAACGTCGTGAATTCGGAGGGGTGTATGGAGGGGTCTGCGTTTGTACTTTCCTTTAGTGCGTCTATGCGTTATCCACTTATTGCCCGGCTTAGGTTCGTTCCTATATCGGATCAGTAGTGAAAACGCAGTGCACCACCCCAGCAAAATCCCCCTAGGCCAATCCTCCTTAGATCTCCTAGATTCAGTCGACCACTGATCGTCTTCCACTGAGGGGTTGGCAGATCCGGCTCCCCAGCAGGGCCGTGCATGTAGGATAACTGCCTGCGGGCGGTTGACATGCTCCGGGGGCACTGATGTGGGGATAGGCTGGGATTTGGCTAAGAGGGTGTGCATGTGGTGGCTTTCACGCATGTGAGTTGTCGGATAGTGCCTTTTCTGTGCAGCATATCTAATCTGCTGATCGCTGCTATTCTGGGACCTGGTGTTATTCCTGGGCTGTCCAACTCCTAGACCTGCGCCCTGATTTTCACCAGCCACGAAGGAATCGATCACCTTTTCGGCACTCCCTGTGGGGGCCGTCGGAGAGGAGAAATGGGGTGTGCCTCCCATGTCGGTCGGCAGGTCCCGGCTCATGATTAGGCGTATGTGGGAGGAGCCCTGGATGTCGCACCATTGATAGCGCTGTCTGTCCCTGACATCAACAATCCAGCGGATGTCCCCTAAACTGATGCCATGTGCCTGCAGAAGAGGGCTGCAGGCTAGCTCGATGGCCGAGGCAAAGCCGTCTTGTCTGACCTGCACCCCATAGCGATGACCCGGTTCTCGCAAGATCTCAGTGAGGACACCGTTAATGTCATCACGTCGTGTAGGACAGTCTGGTGTTGCATCCGTCCTGGAGGTGATTGTCGGGTCTCGGGCTGATCTGCGGGCCGGGGTACGGCTCCTGTCCTGCGCGCTGCCCTTGTCGTGGTCCTGTTCATGGTCCTGAGGCTCGGTGACTGCAGTGCTGGAGGATGAGGCCGGCTGGGCACGCTGGGCCGAAGGTGTGGGAGCGCTGACGGAATACGCATCCAGGAGTGTCCACGGCCACCCCTCTGGTGTGTCGCGTTCCCGGGTTCCCTCAGCCGGAACCCTCTGTGCTGGGGCGTCCCGCTGAGTGGTGCCGGCTGATCGGCTCCCGCGGCTGCCTGCGCCAGCCTCCCTGGTCTCTCTTTGTTCCCGTTGTTCCCGACGTCTGGCTAGCTCAGTGCGTGTCCGTCTCCTCTCACCATTGGGCCGAACCCGTGCCCGAGGGTGTCTGCGCGGGCTGCGCGGGCTGTTTGCCATCTTGAGCCTAATCCTTGCATTATCCCTGCTTCGGGCTGACGGGGCCGAGGGTGAAACGACTGTGCTGGTGTCGTGTCGCCTCTTCCTGTTCCCAACGGGTCTAGGGGCCTCTTTATGCAACCTTCTATGGTCAATTGATTGCCTAAGTGAGATGGGCGCTGACAACGTACGGCAGGGTACACTCGGTCTTGTGTGGTGCTCGTGTCCTAGAGGTCTCCACTCAAGGGTTCGCGCCTGCGAGCCCGAAGATGTCCAGGCAGTGTCTGCACAAATTGGATGTAGCTCGGAGGCAGCTTTGACCTGGGTGCAAGATCGCACTGTGGGAATGCAAGTGTCTTGCAATGGGCACGTTGGGTGGGTGATCCATGTGTCACACAGTCCATGCAGTGCAGGCACTCTCGACATGTATTGAACAGCTGGCATTGACTCCATTGCGTTGCACAATCGGCTCGCCTCTAGGGGGCCGTCAATGCAGTCAGGCCTATACAGGTATGGCATGAGCGCCTGAAAAAATTCTGGCCAATGCGTCTTCCACTGCAGCTGGAGATACAGTGCTCGGGGCAAATTTTGCAGCCCATCGTGCAAGTGGCTGGCGAGGCGGGAAACGCCGGCAAGGATGTCTAGCTCAGCCTGACCCTGTGTCGTCCATAGGGAGTGCATCCAGGATTCAACGAGATCTCCTCCTGTTTGCCAGCTCTGCACCTGTCCGAGCTTGTCATGCGTCAGCAGGGCACCAACCAGTGACCATATCCAACGACCGACGTTATCCGTGAGGAGCGGGCTGTCGATGTGTTGGCCCCGGATGTCGTAGGCTTCACCCTGCTGAGCTTTGTGGTATAGGTCGTGCCTGAACTTGTAGTGTCCCTGCATCTGGAAGGCCGTGAGGCTCGCCCCCGGGTTGCTAGGCAAGAGCTCGCCCAGAAGCTGCTTTGCTTTGCCCAGGTGTAGCCTTGCCGCAGCATTTAGTCCCTGGTGCGGCGGCACCCTCTCGGGGCCGATTGTTTGGGCCCTCCTGACCGCACCACGTGCGTCGCCTCCTCTTCGTGCACCACAGACCTCACCGCTTGTCTCTTCAATCGGATGCTCATCCGCCTTCATTGCGACGCTCTGCAGCGGCAGCCCCTGAGGTGTGTAGTTGCCAGGTGCGGCCTTTCCTGGCCTCTCGTTGTCGCTCGTCTGTGTGGCCTGGTCACACGTGACCGGGCCACACTGTACAGCGGCATGCTGCACAGCGGCATGCTCTTTTGCTGGGATTAACTCCTCCTCGTCCGTTGTTGTCTCCGATGCCACCGGGTCAGCTGTCGGGGTCCGTACCTCGTTCATCATGTCAGGTGTGGTGCCGTCCACGACTGGATTAATTGCAGGGGCCGGCACATCGGCCTCCTCCATGTGTGGCTCTCCTTGGTCTTGGGCCTTGATCTTCACAGCCTGAGCCGAGGAAGATGAGGGGCCATCACTGACGGTGCCTGGCTGTCCGTCGCCCTGTGATTCCGCCTCCTCAGAGTGCCATTCGGTACTCTCGGTCCACGAATTCCAGCCATGCCACCACCCTGTCGACTCCGTCGCTCCATGTCGCCACTCATTGTGGCCTTCCCACGACTGCCAGCCCCGTTGCCTCAGCTCCGTGGCCGTTCTGCGACGGCGACCATCTGCTCGGTAGTGCGAGCGAGGGTGCTCCCTAGGAGGGAGACCTCTCTCGGCTCTCGTGGTTTGCCTCATTTGAGCCCGAGGTCTGGAGGTGGAGATGCTCATGCAGGCATTGCATACTGGCGGCTCGGTACGCTCCGGTGAAATATGTGGTGCAGGCAGACTGCAAATTGAGTGTCCTGCCCTGGAGCGGAGGTCTGCATGTGGTGGGGCCGAAAGCGGCTCCCCTGCATCAGGCAGCGTTTGGAGTGCCCTAATGCTATTGGACTGACAACTGCACTCTCTCGGATGGCTCATGCTCTCACCTACATCAGACCGACTGCAGCTACGCACAGTGAAGGACATGTAAGTAGCAGCCCATCCCGCATGCCAGCATGGTATACACATCACTCTCACAGACTGTTCAGCACCTATGATCATGACTTCGTGTCGAGCAAGACCAAACGACCGTGCAGGCGCTGAGGTCCCGACCGGAGGTGCAACACGGATCCACTGTGGACAGATCTCTGCATCCGCTGTCAGCCAGGCTTCCAGAGTCTGTTCTGGAGGCTGCGAGTGCTGCACAGGCCAGTTGATCCCTAAGGTGGTGTTTGCTGACAGAGGGGTATGCGTGGCGTCCTTGCATCGGCCTTCCCCCTGTTCGGGGGCCGCATGATGTTCAGGCAGTGTACACAACACGCACACCGATCGGGAGGTACCGAGTGGCTTGGCATTATGTCTAGCTGGACTCGGATCTTGCACGGTTACTGGGGCCCCTGCTGGAGGTGCGTCATGGATCCATTGCGTGCAGATCTCTGCATCCATTGTCATGTATTCTATCGAAGACTGCTTGGGAGGCTGCAAGTGCTGCACGGACCAGTTGATCTCTAAGGTGGCGTTTGCTGACCGGGGCCCTTGCGTGGTGTCCCGGTATCGGCTTTCCCAGTGCGCTGGGGCCGTTTGATGCTCTGGCAGGGTCTCCCACATTGGCAGCAGGGTACACATCCAAACAAGCATGCATCTTGTTATGCACTGACGTTCCCACTTTGCATGTTTCCCTCTCAAAAATCTCTCTCTCCTTCTTGGCACTTTCCAAGCAAGTTTGGTGCTGTGGCTCAGCACCGAGCCAATCCATGGCATGAAAACTACGTCCTCTCTCACCTGTGTGAAGAGAGGCACAAAAACACACTACCCCCTCCCCCCCTCCCGACTCACGCTACAAACAAATTTGAGCCGGAGGCTTAGAGGGAGCATCTGCAGGGTTCGACTCCGACGGCACGTACACCAACCTGGGTAGCAGGTCGCAAGCCAGTGTGTACGCCGCAACGGTGCGGAGGACACGCCGCAAAGCCTTGGCAGAGCTCCTGCCTTTGGCGATGGATCCTATGGCAGTTTTGGCATCCACGAGGATGACTGGTCGAGCATGGTGCCGCTTTGCGCTCCTTCCAACCCACTTCAATGTCAAGAGGACTCCATGACATTCCAAGAGGCCAGAATGGGCCGGCCATTTAGCTTTGCTTGAGATGAGGACCCTGAAGTCAGACTTGCGGAAGGGCAGGCGGTGTAGTTTTCCGATCCTTGGCACTTCAGGCTCGTCATGGTCTCCAGGGATCAGCCTTACATAATCACCTCGCCGCTCAGCTAAACGCCCCACTTCCTTGTGACCTTCTTACCGCAGCGCAGAGAGGTCACACCAAAACCAAAATCTGGCGCTGCGTCACACGCCAACAGCTCGTCCAGGTACGGCCTGTCGAGGCCAGCCGGCAGTAGAGGTGCCAGCGCCAAGGCGGTCAGCAGCTCGTTCTTTACCGCCGTGGGCAAGCGCTTGCTTGCAGCACTGTCAGTGTTTACAAACCCATACGTAGAATCAAACAAACTGAACATGCTACGTTGAAGCAAGCAAAACCGCTGAAAAACGCCAAGCAGCTTGTGAAGGGCCTTTGGACTGGCCACTCCTTGCTGGACCACATCCAAGAGTCCCAGAACTGCTTTGCCAAGTTTGCCAGCTGCAGGCTGGACCAGTGGAGGCTGACTGCTTATGTCACAACCAAGCCCCGTCATCTCGAGGGCCAAGGTCACGTCTTTGCTGGTGTTTTTGATGACCCCGTGCTTTTGGAAGACACCATCCAATCTCTGGAGCGTTTTGGCGCCTCTCTCCCGATCTCGGTGGAAAAGAAGAACATCGTCTGTGGCCACCGCCCCCAACTCATCCTGCGACACCGGCAAAGGCTCATCCAAACTAAGGACGCTGTCCACGTTCACGCCAGCCTTGCGCAAGCATCCCAAAGTGTTTGCCTGGGCCACACAAGGCGACCAGCTGAACCCCATGGGCCAAACAACGTTGACAGGGTACAGGAGAGTGCTTGGAAGCAACGTCACGGCGCTGTCAGTGCAGGCCCGCAGCTGCTTGAGCGTCAGACCACTCCCGCGTAGCTCTTGTACCGACACTGGCGGCTGCCCAAACCAAGGCTGCAAGGCTGCAGGCACAGCTAAGCTGTCAAAGTATGTGCTGGCATCTCTTTTTGACATCAGAAGGGTCTCCCCCTGATCCACCAAGATGTCCAGAAACGAGCTTGGGTTGGCCAGTCTGGATGGTTTGGGCGGAGCCGAGGCAGCCTCACTTAAGGCTGACCCATCCCAAATCTTCCTTTGTCTGTTTTGGGCCGACTTCGGAGCTGCAAAAATAGTTGCCATGCCTCGTATGTCAGTGCGCAACCTGAGCTTGCCACACTGGAGTTCGCGCACCGTCAAGATGATGTATTGTTGCCGCTCGAGCCCAGCTGGCAACGCCGAAGCTTCCACTGTAATCGATGCGTCAATCGGAAAAACAGTTGAAGCATCTGAAGCCATGTTCCACAGCTCCTCGGGCACCAACTTCGACGGATCACAGGTGGCAGCAACACTGGGAAGGTCAACGTCATGCCCGCGCACTGGTTCATAACGGTCAGCGCCGTGCTCTTCATACAAAGCAAAGGCTCCTTTGACCACAGCTTGCTGACCCCACACAGAGTCCAGCCTGTGCGCGAAACGAGCAACGCGAAGAACTACATGACGATGCACGGACTTCTGGGCGCGTGAAGGCATTCTAGGCGTCGTCCATGTACTTGGCAGCGCGTGTTGCGGCATTCCATGGCACAGGTGGTTGAGAGCTGTCAGGCAAAGGTTGGCCAAGAGGAGGCTGGTACTCGAGCTCGGGGTAGCCACATCAGCAGGCCACTCTTGCAGCGGCGGCAGAGGGAAAACATCCTTGGTCTTGGAAGCCTTGAAGCAGCCTTCGCGTTGAGGTGGTGCGGATGCAATCGCGTGGTGCCAAGTTGCCAGTGGCAGAACGGATCCGGCCAAGAATGTCTCAAGCACTGCCCCGAAAGCCCCCAAACCTCCATGCTGCAACTCCTCCGTCTCCACAGGCCCGCAAGCCGAGCCAGCAAGCGTACTGCGTTGTGCTATCCCACTCATGTGGCAGTTCAGCACACGGCGTACCCCCAAAGAAACTCTCAACCTCAGCATCCGGCGCCTGTTTCTGGCACGACGTGCAGGCGAACTAGGGGTAAAAGGGCACTCCTCGTGCAACATACCCAGTGCGCAGTTATGTCCTTTCCCTTTGGGCGGCAAACCACGAACTGACATGAGCGACCAGCTCCCAAGCGCTATAATCTCAGCCCCCCCCGCAGCGGACCAGAGAAACATTTAAGAGCATGGCGGCGCCCCATAAAGAGGAGCTGAAAAGATGATTGGGCCACATGCCAGTCCGGACGACACGCAGCTGCGCATTCAAGTGTCCTGCCTACAAGTTCTCACAGGCAGACAACTCTCCTGCAGGCACGCTCTGTCAAGAATCCCCCCATCAACCCTCGAGTGCTGCCTCCTAGAGTTCATGGCTCTGGTGCGCAGTGCATCCTTGTGATGTGATGCGCTGCAACTTTCCATTGCGGTGCTCGTCCTGCTTGGGCATTTCCCAAAAAAAAGGCACCCCTCATATACGCTAAAAATACTATAGAACCCTTTTCAAGGAACCACCAAAAAGGGCACCCCCATTCTCGGAAACCCCGACTTCGGTGTTGGTGCACCGAACGGTCTGTTTGGTGAGCCCAAGACTCGTGGCGACAGAAACGATTTCAGTATTTCACACAGCCCACTAACCCAAACACCCCCTAAATCCCTAAACCCTAACCCTAAACCCTAAACCTTGTTCCAGCTGTGGGTCTGGTGCGCGGCGCCCGACGTAGTGCCCATCTTCGAGGCCAAACGTGTCTCCGAGATGAGGATCATCAGCAAGGCGACCGCCTTGATGTTGAGGGTTTAGGGTTTGGGGTTTAGGGTTTAGGGTTTAAGGGTTAAGGTTTAAGGTTTAGGGTTTAGGGTTCAGGGTTAGCTAGGACTTGCTATGAAGCTTGGGTTTCGGGTTCTTGCTGGTGCTGTAGCTTCTTGTTGCGGGGGGGAACACACCTCGCATGAAAAACCAACAGCTGCGAGTCAGACTCGCTGAAGTCTAGACATGCTGCTGCTCTGCGGACTCTTCGGCCTGGCATTCCATATTAACATATGGGGGGTTTCCGAAATTTGGGGAGGGGGGGGGGGGTACCTTATTGGGGTCCTTAGTATAAGGGAATCCTAATATTTGGGGGTCTATCTTGGGGGCTCCCTTGTTTTCATAAACCCCCCATACGCCTTCCTCCCTAAAAAGCATCCACACAGCGGGACAAACACTTCCTGGCCCTGGGCAGCTGAGCTGAGCTGAGGCCACGGCGCTTAAAAAAAGGTTGAAGGCATACTTTGCAAAATGCTTGTTTTCTCTCCTGCAGATCGCAATCGCACATTCACACATTCACACGCAGCGGAAGATGCTAAGACCTAGACCCTGATGAACTTTGTCACATTCTGAAGTCCGGATGAGCACAACCGGAACGCGACCCTGCCCAAAAACTGGCCACGAAGCCCCAGAAACTTGAGCAATGAGGCACTTTACTCAGGCTCGGAGCCCTTGTGAGAAGACACAGAGAATTGCATGTCTGCAGTTGTTGGGGTTTAGGTTTTGGCCTTGGGCCTTGAAGGTGTCGAGGGTGAATGCTGGCAATACGTTACAAGGCAGTGCTGAGAGACTGGTTCCTTGTATCATGCATACCTACCATGAAGACTATCCGGACTGCTTCTCCTTGACCTGCAACGCTATGGCTGAAGAAATGTGACGGTGAGGTATCCACGAACAGGGAGGCCGAAGACCATAGGCCGAGGCCCGAAGGCCCAAGCCCGAACTCTTGAGGGATTGGTTGCAACGCGCATAAGGACCAAAGCGAACCAAGTAAAGCACTCCGTGTACAGCAGCGAAGGCCCCACACAGTGACTTTAGGTTGAGAAAAGAGAATTCTTAGAACAGACCAGCGGAAACCCGGCGGGCCTGTCTCGACTAGTTGGAAACCCGTAATTGAAAGAAACTGCGAATTCGCGAGAGTCTCTGTTCGGGTTAAAGCCACGCCTGAACTCCAAAAAGGGCCTTAACAGCGCAATCGCATCTGAATCCTAAACCTTGAGCTCTAAACCCTAAACCCTAAGCCCTAAGTCCTAGACCCCCTGCCCGAGGCCCTAAGCCCTCTCAGCTCCTGCCCGGACACGGAAACTTCTTTGGCCAGAGCCCGGAGTGCCGCAAGCTTTGTAGCGTGAAACCTGCAGCCACCGACCTTCGCAGACGCCGCCGCAAATTTGAAGGGGTTAGGGGTTAGGGTTTTGGGTTTAGGGTTTAGGGTTTAGGGTTTAGGGCTTAGGGTTTAGGGTTTAGGTTTCCGGGTTCAGGGTTCCGGGTTCAGGATTTAGGGTTTAGGGCTTAGGGGGACTTGGGCGCAAGGTCTGCCGGTTGCTGGTTTTGGCGCTGGTCCAGGGAGGCGTCGCTTAAAAATCTTGAGCTGGGGCTCATGTAAGATGCCCCTCAACTACCAATTCCTTAAGAACCCTCAAAAATAAAGAATATTCTTCCTTACTAAGGGTAGTATATGGATTAGTATTTTGTAGTCGCCAGCCAAGAACCAAGAGTCCTGGAGGAGTCTTGGTTCTTGGTTTCATGCTTCCTGGGCTAAAACTATTAAGAGACCTCTATAAATCTAAGTTCTCAACTCCCGGTCTCACCATGCTAGGGCTGAGAAGCAACGTCCCAAACATCTCGCCGTTTGCATCGTTCAGCATGTCAAGCCTACAGAGTTCCTGATTGCAACCTGCGTCGTATGCTATTGGTAATCCCAATTCAGAAATACTCAGCGTTCAAACACAATGTAGTCATTGTTCTGCAATTTCCGCCTAACCGCAAACAAGCAGTCCACAAATTGCACGACTCCACCTCGGATAGGAACTCAAATTTGGCTTGATCTGCCGGGAGACGTGGCCACATCCGTTGCAACAGCAGCTCCAAAGGCGCCATATTTTGGACAAAGGAGCAGATCTCCAAGCACGTTGGCCACGAAAGCGATCCTCAGCCGCAAGGAAACGAGCCCCCCAGGACCAGCTTTGCTTAGACTGGCTCTAACACGAAACTCATGCATCTCGTGAAAGATGAAAGATGAGGCTCAACCAAAGACAAACTGCTTGTTTGTTTTTCAGAGGCGCCTTCTCTCGGCTTTAGTCCCTCTGAACTACAAGTCCTCACACATCAATGACGCAGAAAGAAGTGCGCAAGCAATTGAACATCCAAACTGAGCCCCCCAAATCCACTCCGTGAGCCGGGACACACGGACGCCACAAAAGGGGTCACAGAATCCTTCTCTGCCAAGCAGACTACGTTGCAACTGTCGCGAACCTGGGTGGGGGTAGTAGTCCGGTCCGGGCTTCGTACAATAGGGTTTTTGTTGGCTGGAGGCACGTAGGTAGCATGGAACATGTAGCCCAATTGCAAGTCCTGCGACGTCACAGCTTAGTGATCGTCACGTCACGATATTGAAGCTCAGAATCTACAGCATGGCCCATGACGTGAACCTTCGCATACGGCCCTGCTAAAACATCCTCTTCGCAAGCTGCCAAGAAGCACGGCCCATGACCATGAAAAAGGCACGAACCTGCACCAGGCTCATAGCACATACAGCTCGGTGCTCAGATACTCTGTGGAAAACTGCGATAGAACAGAGTCGATTTCGTCCCAAGTCGGCAACCCTTTGGCACAGGCTCCTCCCATCATCCCTGCACGTACGAACTTTAACCCCCTGGAGTCTCGAGGCATCCCCCCACAAAGGGCAGGCAAGCCCTGAAAGCCTCACAAGCCCAAGCTTCATTGCGAAGCAGCGCACAGAAAAAAAAAAGTACACCTGCAGGTAGGCCAGCGCGAACGGTAACATCTCAGTACCTTGGGAGGCTGCGATTTGGTGTTTTGGGGTTGAGGATCTCGCAAAACCCAGCACCGCACACCAGTGAGCTGAGAAGCAAACATGCGGGAGACATGCCTTGCAAGGACGTCGATGCCCAACTTGCAAAAATGCAAGCACTCAGAGACGTTGGCAAACTGGCCAAGCCGCAGGGTCTTCCACTGCTGACCACGCCCAGAATACAAATATCCGCTTGAGCTGCCATGCAGAATCGCCATGTCACAACGAAGAACGACCCCATGATGCGATCACAACTTTCGCACAACACGACCAATCGGGTGTCCACTCATGCCGGTCCGGTGACGCAAAGAGTTGCTCAACAGAACCCGAGCAAAATGTCTACAAAACCGAATAGCTTCGCGTTTCAACGAGAACCATGGTTGGCGCGTCGTCAAGCAACTGTTTGCTCGCAGAAAGCAGCACCCTTACACGCCAAGCTTGCAAAAAAAACACGCCAGGCTTTGCAATAAAGATCTCAAGATGCTCGCAGCCTCACTTCGAGGACTGGCTTCATCTCTCAGCCCACGGAGAGGCATCCGGCGGAACATTCAACAAAAAAGGCAGACGCCCACGTAGCTCACGGCTGTAGTTGCCACCAGTGAACTGGGAACCCGCAGAAGTAGAACACAGGGCTTTTTCAGAGGACGGCAGAGTGGCATCAGCCGAATCAGCGGGCCCACACTGCGCCCTCAACCCAGGACCAACCCTGAGGTCCCACAATGATCAGGGAAGAAGCACCACGGCGACAGGTTCCACCAAAACACACTGCACAATCCCTGCCACTTTAATGAGCACCGACACGGCCCCCACCACATCATGAGCACTAGACATCTACTGACATGTACTGCCCTAAACCCTAAACCCTAAACCCTAAAACCTAAACCCTAAACCCTAAACCCTAAACCCCAAACCCTAAAAGAGAGACCCTGAAGATTCCGAAGAAGCCCTGCCAGGTCGGCTTAGCAGCTCGCCCCGAACCACCGGACGGCAGAGGGCGCCATGACAAATGCGGCAATCCTCATTTTGCATGTCAGGGTTTAGGGTTTAGGGTGTAGGGTTTAGGGTTTAGGGTTTCGGGTTTAGGGTTTCGGGTTGAGGTGCTTTTCGTGACGGCTCTATAGGCCTACACAAATGACGGCCCGGCTTTAGGATTTTTTACGGCTTTTGGCTCCAGTTCGAGGCTCACTCTTGCGGGTTTTGGGGTTCCGGGGCTCACTCCCACTTGCGGCCGCTACCAGGGATGTTGGAAGTTTGACAGTTGTGGGGCACGCTTTTCGGGTTTTCACTTGCGCGTTTCAGGGCAGTGTGCTTTTTACCCAGATATTCGCCAGGTCGAAGTAGGGATGCTGGGGGCTTGAAAAGGTTCTTCATCGCTTCCTGACGTGTTTGGCACAAGATTGAAGATGAAGCACATGAAAGCCTGCCGGCAACCCAATCTCCCGCAGAGCGCGATCGACATGCAAAACTCCGAACTCGACGCTCAAAGACTACAACAGCCTCTCACCTGCAACACATGACATACATTGACATACTTGAGCTTCGTACCCTGGAGATCTGCATGGAAGTGCAGGCAGGGAGCCCCCCAAACAGCCCGGCAGACGTCATGTAGACAAAACCAACTGCACCTGAACACAGTTTGCATGAGGAAGGTCCCAAGCTATCTCCGATCTCGTGACCGTTTCATTAATTTCCGTAGGATTAGCATGCAGTTCCCGGTATGAAGTGAGAGGAGCGGGAAGGATTCTCAGCGAGGGGAGGACGGGGAAGACTACGAGGGCGGGTGTCTCAAACTCGTGGCGACAAAGGCATTGTCATGGTTTGGGCATGTATGTGAAAGATCGGTTTGCAATAAACAAGTTCATGCGGTCAGGCGGAGATAGGAAAAGTCTACCGCAGACTCTACCCTTGTTTTGACGGATGCAAGAACAGCGGATACCATGTGCAGATCGGATGCTATCAGGGTTTTCGGGCAAGGGAAGCGGCGAAGGTCATAAAAGCTGAACAAGAAGCCTGCCCGCCGCTTAGGAGAAGGCGCTTAGTAGAATGACATCAGGCGACCTCTCCCAGCCTTCTATGAAACCCTAAACCCCAAACCCCAAACCCTAGGAACCCTAAACCCTAAACCCTAAACCGTAGCCTAAACCCTAAACCCTAGAACCCTAAACCCCTAAAGGCTCACCTGACGCAGCGCTGCTGAGGGCCCGGCGAATCGAAGCTCTGCTCATATCGGCCTGGGAGTGAAAGCTTCGCTGCCAGGGCAGCTTGCACCGAGACTCCGGAGCACCCCCAAGGGACCTAGTGCCCTATAGCGGCAGCCAGTGCCCGAAATGCCCGAACGTTCCCCTGATCTGCAGATCTGCAAATACTCCCGACGCGAAAGAATCCAAGGAGATTTGATGCACCCCTTCACAAGACCTCAAAGACCACTGCAAGCCTTCTCCGAAACTCCTCAAAAGCCCACCCCAAGCCAACATACAGGCAAGGCTCTGGAGGGCTTCCCAGCAGAGCCAACTGGGCTCCATTTATGGCCTAGGAGCTTTGAACAGATATGCCATCTCGCATTGCAAGGAGACTGAAATTCGGGGGGTCTGGGACAAAGGGTTTCGAACATAAGCCCAAACATTGCAGGTCGGCCCTCCTTTGCCCCTCAAAGCCTGGAGAGGAAATGCGCAGACAAGGCGCGCGAATCGTCTGTGTCCACATTTCGTAAACAGACGACGCCGGTCCGATGGAGGCAAGCCTTGGATTTTGAGAACTGAGAGCTGGGGCTCGTTGAAATTTCTTGAACCCTGGCCTGGTGAGATTCAGATTCGCGTCACATGATTCATGCACTGAAACGACCTGCCTCCAAAACCCTTAAACCCCTAAAGCCCAAAGAACCAAATGCTGTAGGATTGGAAAACCTCCAAGCTTTTCTCGATTCCTTAAGCTCTAAACAATCCGAGGCCCTCGGCCTAGCCCCTTAAACAAGCTCCAGGCACTGCAGGGAGGATACATGGCCAACGAAGGCCTTGTCCACTGCAGTCCTTGGCGTCACTGGTTGTGGGTGCACACAGGTTTCGGGCCTCGGGCATTAGGGCTGAAGAGGTCCCGGGGCGTTCAAAGGCTGCAGGGTTCAGGGTTTAAATGCTCCAGCCGTTGCAGGAAAGATTGTCGTGGGAGCCTTGCCCAATAGCTGAAGAACTGAGCCCCCGGCGCCAAACATCCGACCACCACCAGAAGATACCCCGGGATCACGAAGAGAACGATGCGCCGAAACAGCTGTGCCTTGCGGACCCATGGTCCTAAAGTGCCCTACAGCCAGAGGGGGGAACTGCGGCACGCGTGACGACTGAGAAGCGCCTTAAACATATGGGTGACAGGAGCAGGCTCTGCTAGTACACAGAAATTCCCCACATCAATGCACCCCATCCCGATGTGCAAGTAGTGCAGATGGCTTCCTGGAGACCCGAACCACAAGCCAAAAAAACCCTAAACCCTAAACCCTAAACCCTAAACCCTAAACCCTAAACCCTAAGACTCAAAAGAGCGCCTTGGTGGCAAGCGCAAGTTTTTTGTCCGCTTCCTTGCCGTGGGCTTCTTGGAGTGGGGCCAGATGGGTCCGGGGCTGCTGGAAAAGTGGAGAATCGAGACAATTGAAGACCCTGTTGCCATGGGCATGCCCACGTGAAGTGCTTTGAAAGAACCCTCGCTCGCAAAACATGCAGGGACCCAAACACACTCGAGAGCCAACCCTAGAATCTAATAAAACCCGAAACCCTGCCCCAAACATTCGCAAGTGTTCAGATCGCCGAAGCTGTCAGGCCTAACCTGCGACACAAACCTCCCGAAGCAGCCTCTGAACCCTAAACCCTAAACCTTGTTGGTGCCAGTCTGGGGCTAAGGTTTGCAGCGCTAAAGTGCCGGCAGGCCTTGCGGTGGGTCCTAGCTGAGCTGTAGATTTGGATTAGGGGTCTACATTGATCGTCGCCCGGCAAGGTAGCCCAGAAATCCTACACCATCAGAATCCGTCAGAATCCTGACACGGATCCGTCAGGATCCGTCAGAAACCTGATGCAGCAAAGCATCCATTCTCTCATAAGGCCGCGCAGAGGCCGCGTGCAGGGGCCGCGTGCAGGGGCCGCGTGCAGGGGCCGCGTGCAGGGGCCGCGTGCGCCGCGTGCAGAGGCCGCGCGCAGAGGCCGCAGAGAGCTCAGCGGCAGTACCCTACGGCCTACAGCACCATGTATCTGCCAATTCTCTGGGCTTCTGGTTGCGGTTCAGGAGGCTTAGATACGTGCTCACGCACATGTGCAAGCTCGCTTTAAGCCCCATCCACCCCTGTGCTGAATCCAAAAACATGAATCCATTGTTTATAGGGACGTCAGCTCAAGACGGCTTGGTCGCGGCTCTCACGAAACAATCCAGGCTCTTCCCAAAGAGGACCTGCCCATGTTAAGATCTTGCCCAAAAGTCTCAATCTTACAGACCCTGGCACACGTGGCTTCCATCCAGTCTTGCCCTCACTTCGAAGCACTCAACTCACACCACCGAAAGATCTGCTACATTCAAGTCCCATGAGCCGTGAGCTGTGAGAAGCCGCAGCACACGAAACTGCCACAAAGAAAAGCAGGCACTACGGCGGTTTTTTCTTTCCACCGCACATGAGAGGCCCATCGTTCCACAGCAGCCTTGGCATCCGAGCGGGGAGCGGGAACGGCTCAAGACTGAAGCTACTTGCTTGGAAAATTCTTCGGCCGAAGTTGAAAGTTGTCTGGGCTGCTAGGTTCCAGCACACACGGCTTGTGCAGAGAATTTCGAAGGTAAGGTTTCGGGGGGTGATGAATCGGAGCTTGATAGCTGTGATACGAGCGTTTTGGAGGGGATGGGTGTCCCGCTGCGTGCCCATTCCAACTACAGGGCCATGGAGGCCCGGCACAAGATGGCACAGCATGACACAAGATGACACAAAGTTATGGGACCAGCCGAAACCCTAATGCACCCTACCCTCGAGACAATCGCAGCTAGCTTCCCATCTACGGCTGAAACACTCGGGTCCCGGACAAGAACTCGGGTGACAGTAGAATCGCCTTGGTACAGCTGCTCGCAATTTCCGCTGCTGGCGGCTTGGGTACTACGGACAACCTGCAGTGACCGTACCAAGGGAACTTATCCGGAGGTCCCCCGGGCAGAATTTCTCTGAGCTCGGGGGTTGGCCCAACCCCTTCAACTTTCGAGACATGATAACCCTAAACCAGGCGGGTTCGGGATGTAGGGTTTCGCCAGGTGTGTAGGAATCAGACTTTGATGCATAAGCCCAGCATGCGCAATGTACTTCCTGGAAGCCTTCAACCTCGAAGCTGCTGCCGCTGGAAGACACTCAGCCGAAGAGGTCGAAGTCCATCTCCTCCTCCTCTTCCTCCTCCTCGACCTTTCCCAGACATGGCTTCGAAAAACCTAACGCAGAACCATGCCGTACCCCTAACTTCAAAACCCAAGTTCCAGCAATTTCTGTGCAAGGCCCAACATTCCGGATGCTGAACGTCTTGCCCGAAGAAAAGCTACTGGCTGGTGAGGAGTAGGGGGTCGCAGCCTAGGATGCACAGTCAGCCAGGCACCTGCTGGCATTCGCCACTGTACCGAACAGGACACGAGTCTCGTTTCTTTCAGGCTCTTTTGAATGTCAGGTTTCTTTCATCAAGACGACCTCTTGCAGGCCTCAAAGCTTCCAAGGACTTGATACCGAAGCCACAAAAAAATCATCTCAACCCTTAAAGCTGAAGGCCCAAATACGGCCCAATGGCGTGGCATCCTAAGAGGGAAGGAAAGGGTCACTCGCCCTGGCCTTCTTCTCCTCCTTCTTGGCCTCGCCACCACCTGCAATGATGTGCGATTGGGGGGGCAAAAACGAAAGGCTGCAAGGCTTTGAGAGCTTCAAGCAAGGGATGTGAGCTGATAGAGATGCCTCAGTCCTAAACCCTAAACCCTAAACCCTAAACACTAAGATGCTGTGGCCCGAAGCCCTGTAAGCAACCTGGGGGCAAAACCCGCCTGCGCCCGCATCCGCAGCGGCACCTCCAGCGACGGCGACACCGCCACCGCCGCCGCCGCCGAACTTCAGCATGCTGTCCTGAACAGGTTTAGGGTTTAGGGTTTAGGGCTTAGGGTTTAGGGTTTAGGGTTTAGGATTTAGGGTTTAGGGTTTAGGGTTTAGGGAATTTCTGAAGAGGAATCCGCAAGGTGGGGCGTGTGCGAGATGGATCCCCACTCCGCGCCCTCTTTTGAGCTGCTGACAGTCTTCGGCTGCTCTTAAACCCTAAACCCTAAACCCTAAACCCTAAACCCTAAACCCTAAACCCTAAACCCTAAACCCTAAACCCTAAACCCTAAACCCTAAACCCTAAACCCTAAACCCTAAACCCTTTCCTCCGGCAGTGCAGCCGAGTCTCCAGATCCTTGCCTTGGCACAGCTTGGCGAAGAGGGCTGGGAAGAAGGAGTCGATCGAGCCACCAGCAGCCTGCCACAGGAATACATGGTTCCGAGTTTATACCGCTCTCAGGATTAAGATGCAAGGCACCCGAAAAATCCGAAGATATGTGCCTCGACTCCCAATCCCAGACACAACTCGGCATTTTTGGGGGGGAGCTCGTGGCCTTGATCAAGGAGTTGATGCTGTCCTCCGTGATGTCGAGCTCGCTGTCCTCACACTTGAGCTTACTCAGCCATGCTTTCGTCTATCTCCCTCAAACTCAGTTGAGCCAAGAAGGTTTCGCAGGAAAGTGGCCTGCGAGCTTGAAACTACTTTACTAATGCTTTACATCTTTTGAAGTAGGGACCAATGCACGAAGAACCTCTCCCATTGTAGATGGGTTTAGAGATTTCTCCTTGAGGATCATCGCGGCGTAGGCACAGAAGAGCTCATCCTTCTCAGCCTGTCGCGGTGCATCACGGGTTTAGGGTTTTAGGGTTTCAGGGTTCAGGGTTTAGGGTTTAGGGTTTAGGGTTTAGGGTTTAGGGTTTAGGGTTTAGGGTTTAGGGTTTAGGGTTTAGGGTTTAGGGTTTAGGGTTTAGGGGGAAGATCATGTCTGTGACACCAACGATGCCGCAACACATAGGGAGCTCAAGCCTCAGTCATGAACTCACCAGGGCCACTCCCAGAATTCAACCCGCACAGCAGGACACCGAAGCCTTTCAAGCACTCCACCGAAGTTCCAGCAAAAAACAACACCATCTGCCAAACTCACGCAAGTAAGCAGAGTGACAAGAAATAGCGGGGATTTGGGAACTGAATTCGGGTTCCTAAACCCTAAACCCTAAACCCTAAACCCTAAACCCTAAACCATAAACCCTAAGCGACAGCCGACCGGCAAAGGCCTGGGGAACTTCGGCTGCGGGGACTTCGGCCATGGCTGCGCTGCGGGGGCCACGGGGCGACGGAGTTCGAACCGCTGGCGCAATTTTTTCGGCAGGGCTTTGAATCCTGGTGATGCTTAGGTTTTAGGGTTTAGGTTTTAGGGTTCAGGGTTCAGGGTTCCGGGTTCCGGGTTCACGGTTCAGGGTTTAGGGTTTAGGGTTTAGGGTTAGCTCCAAAGGAACTCCCTAAACGACACATCGAAACGACTCAAGCCTAAACCCGAAACCCGCCCAGAACGTCGAGGACAGGGGCTTCCCTGGGCCCTACATGCCTGAACAGCAACATGTGCAAAGCTTCAACGAATGGGCCCACGTCATACCAAACTCCTTGATGGCCTTGCGGTTCCACACGATGGGCAGGAAGCGTGCTTCCCGAATACCTGCCGGAAGCTTAAGTTTGAAGGCTTGTTCTAAGGCTTTGCGATGCTTTGAGGGTTAGGGCTTCAGCTTGGGGACGGTCCAGAGGGATGCGAGGCGTCCCGCCTCGTCGTCAGAACATGGAATCTTGCAGTTGTGGGTTCAAGTTTCGTGCGCTGCAGTGTTGATGCCAACACAGACCCATCTGTGCACCTGCCTTGAGAATGGACAGGCCAGCCAACAGTTGCATGAGAACGATACCATCGCGCAACTTCGGGCACAAAGCCAGCAATATTCCAGAGGAAGGTTTAGGGTTTAGGGTTTAGGGTTTAGGGTTTAGGGTTTAGGGTTTAGGGTTTAGGGTTTAGGGTTTAGGGTTTAGGGTTTAGGGTTTAGGGTTTAGGGTTTAGGGTTCATGGTTTAAGGTAACTCTGAGTCCCCAAGGATCCTGCAGATACATAGCGCGCTCGACACGGCTCCGCTGGGTCACCATACTCTTGTTGTTGATGCAGCCTTCATTGGGACCTGGCGCAAGAACTTGTCGGGTTAAAGGCTGCACGGGCTGAGGTCACAGAAGCTGACAGCCTTCAACCTTCATTGCTGGATTTCGGGTGACGTCTCTGCTGCACTACCGCGCTTGCTCCAACATGGCATCTTTGTGACCAGGTCCCATCAGGACAGGTCAGGGCGGTTAATTAGGCTCGGATTGAAGCCTCATGAACTTTCTGTCTTCTAGCCCACATGTGCAATTGTGGCTCAGCATGTCTCAGCACGTGTGGCTCTGCGCAAGGAGTTCACATTCATCATTATAAACACACGAGGTGACTGTCTTTTCGCCGTCCCACACTGCAATTGTCCCAACCCTACGGGCTTGCCAGGGCTGTCTGAGGTGCGCGCACTGCCAGTCTCCGTCGAAACTGCCCTGATCCGGTCGGGCGCATTGTGGTATCCGAAAACAACCGCAAACATGGGTCATGTCGATTGTCAGGTGGTCGTTCAGCGTCGTAGTCGCAGTTGCAATGATAGTCGTAGGCCGCAAGCGTAGTCGTAGCGGCAGTGGCAGCAATAGTAGTAGTGGCAGCGGCAGCGTCGGCAGAAGTAGCAGCAACAGCAGCAGCAGTAGTAGTAGGAGGAGGAGGAGGAGTAGGAGTAGTAGTAGTAGTAGTAGTAGCAGTAGCAGTAGCAGTAGCAGTAGCAGTAGCACTAGCACTAGCACTAGCAAAGCAGCAGCAGTAGCAGTAGCACCTTTACCAGTGATAGAGGCTGCAGCAGTTGTCGTTTTAAGAGTAAGAAACAGAGCAAGATCACGAGTAGTCAGAGTAGTCACAGTAAACGGAACAAGAATACGAAGAGTAGTCACAAAAATAGGATTTCCAAGAGTGGTCAGAGTATTCCGAGTAGTAAGAAAAGTACAAGAAGAAAAAGTAGCCGAAGTAGCAAGAGTAATAAGAGTAGCAAAGTAAGAGTGGCAAGAGCAGTAGTTGTAGTAGTCGTCGTAGTAGCAGTAGCAGTAGCAGTAGCAGTCGCAGTCGCACTCGCACTCGCCGTCGCAGTCGCAGTCGCAGTCGCAGTCGTCGTCATTGTCGTCGCCGTAGTAGTAGTAGTAGTAGTAGTAGTAGTAGTAGTAGTAGTAGTAGTAGTAGTAGTAGTAGTAGTAGTAGTAGTAGTAGTAGTAGTAGTAGTAGTAGTAGTAGTAGTCGTAGTAGTAGTAGTAGTAGTCGTCGTCGTCATCATCATCGTCGTCGTCGTCGGAGTAGCAGCAGCAGCATTTGTTGTTGTAGTGGCAGCAACAGGAACAGGAACAGAAAAAAGAACAGGGACAAGAATAACATAGTTGTAGAAGTAGTCGTCGTCATCGCGATTGCTGCAGTAAGAAGCAGCATTGGACGTAGACAGTACGAAGGAACTGCGGCTTTGCAACATTACCATCATCACTGAATCGCTTTGGGAATCGCATCGCTTGTCGCCATGCGGGGAAGTTGGAAGCCAACGCGACCTCGAACGGAGTACTATGTCTGAGGTTTCAGGATGCAATCCGCTCAGGACCCTGAAGGAAAAATCATATGAACCCTACTAGAAGTTCAACATACGCATGCTCCTAGCTCCTACATGCACTTCTGCACACCTCCGAAATGACCTCGAGCCCCTTTCTTGACCCCAACCCGCAAAGCCCTGAGCCTGGCCAGACATGGCAGCCATGGCCTGCAGAGGAATGCTTTGCTTACTGCTGGTTCGTAGGGAATGGGGGAATGAGGTACCCTATATAATCCCTTAAAGGGTATATATGGTATATATAGGTCATTCCCTGCTAATAAACAGTAAGTTGAGGGGCTTTAATGGGACTCAGAGCTTGCAGGTGCGTTGAAGCTTTACTGGAGCTTTCATGAGACGCTTTTGGGAGGGGCTTTCTTGGTGCTTGATGGAACCCTTTGCGGGCTGCGGGCGTTTCCATAGACCTCCGAAACCGGGAATCTGAAAATCCAACCCGAAAGCCCACTGAACTGGGGGGAATCATTAGGGAACACAGGCTGCCAGGGTCCTTCTGGAACACAGCATGGCGACAGCAACATGGACGAATCCTTGATGTTACATGCTTCATGAAGCTGCAGCAGCGTAGTCATGAGGAGGCCTCAACAAAGAAGTGCCAGGTTGCTACACGGAAAAGCAACATTTCGAAGCACGGGATAGGGTCAGTTGGAATCCACATTAACACCTCGCGCAGAACCTGCAAAGGTTTCGATCTTGCTGGTGGCAGAACAATGAACATAGCGATGGTGACAAGTTCGTCTCGGAATCAACCCCTTTCCTTCCGCCCTATTTGAGCCTATTATTATCATGATTATTATTCTCATGATTCTTATTATGACTGTGACTATTATTACTATTAGTCTTACTATTATGTTAATCGCTGTTTTCCCCAAATCTTGCGGGAGTTTGGCCTGTGCAAAGCCGGCGAAGTTGGAAAAGTCCATGCCACCACCTCCGCCGCCACCTCCGGATGCCTGACGTGCAGAGTCAATGCTTGGAGTTCGAAAAACTACTATTCCTACTATTGCTAATATTATGACTAAAATTACTACTGCTACAAGTATTACTACTAATCCTACTATTACTAATCTTTCCACTATCACTCATATTACTGCTATTGCCACTATTACTACTATTACGATTGTTCGCTTTCACCAGTGTCTGTCCAGAGGCATGCATAAGAATGTGAGGGCACGGCATCATGGATTTAAGCTGCTCTGCTGTTCAATTGCTGGATGCGAAAAGAATACTGCAAAAAAAGGGACCTGGTTTTTTGGGATCAAGGCCACTGCACCACCACAATCAAGAACTTCAAACCCCAAGCTCCTGCAGCTTGTGAGGAACCTTGAAAGAGCCTGTCGCCCAAGCCAAGAAAGAAATTGACATCCGAGCTTGTGTCTCAAAGTTTTGGCTTGTGCTCTTGGGATGCCCATGAATCAGGCCTACTTTGACATTTAAGAGTTTAACTGCAACCCAGTCGCACCGTCAAGACCCAACCAAGAAGAAATCTCACGCCACGGGACGGGGGACAAATCTTCTTTGGCGTTGCCGAACTGAACAAGCTGCAAGTACAACTTCAAGCCCATTAAAAATACTTGGTGGAAGCTGCTTCTGCATTGCATTTGCTGGTCGGACATGCTCACACCACATCAAATCACGCTAGCTCGCTATCAACAGGGCATACGCCCAGCACACAACAGACAACAGGCAAGTTGGTGGACTGTGGTGGGGCACGATTTCGGGAAGAAACGCGCACGAAAGCCTTGAGCGACAGCCACGGAACCGGCCGCGCAGCGGACTGTCGAGAATGCACGATTGCGAGTAGAAACGTATACAAGCCATTGAGCACCTTGAACACGACCCCATCTAATCCTTGACCATGTAAAACACTCACGGTGCAAACTGGCCTGGCCTTAGAAGCCCCACATTGAGGACAAGTCGCCTTCCAACTCTGCTTTTGGGGGAAGGAGGGTTGATATGTAATATTGGCTATTCTCACCGAGAATGACTTGACAAAAGACCATGAACAAAAACATAACTTCGCACCGCACCGTCTACACCAGTTGGGGAGCATGTGAGGAAGTCGCTACGGTAGTCTGAAAATTCAAAAAGATAGACATCAAGCCCGAAACTGAAGCTTGAAGGGCAGACTGCTTCGTGACTCAATGCTTCGCTCGGATCACCAGCTCACACGATGAGCCACATGCAATAAACATGTCAGTGAACACACGGTAGCTGAAGACTCCGTGCGAACTTAATGTGTTCGAACTTAACCAATGTGAACATTTGGGCCCTTGTGGTGTTGAAACGTCTTGTTTAGTGGAACGGACGTTGACTGGACAAGATGCTTCAACTGACGAGAAGGGTTTGGGGCGTGGCAGTTGGATTCTAGTCTGACAGTTGCTTTTGAGAATCTTTTGTGCTGGAGGAGTGCGGCAAAGAGGTGCACCAAGCATGGTCAACCTAGGCTGATCATGCTACCCTTAAGTCCTACAAATCCCACGGTCTGACATCATGAGACCCTACTTCATGCCGACTTTCCACGAAGCCCAAAAAAGTTTGTATGCTGTTGTCAGGGTTACATCAAGGTAAGGATTGAAACTTAGGTCTTCCAGCCACCTCAATTTGCAGCTTAGGACTCGCAGATGTGGGCTATGGGCTTCTTGCAGCTCGGAGAGTGGGAATCTGCAACTGTACTTTAAACAGGAAACAGCTGCAGCGACATGTGAGAATGTTGCCACACTGTAACCGAAACCTGACCACTTGCTACCAAAATCCCAGAGATCCGACTACTCGGCGTGACCGACATGTAACTAAACATTGAAGTTTTAGAAAGAGATGCTCAACCACCTTGCTTATGTTACGACTATATGGCGGGTTGCGAAAATAGGGGTACCCTTTTGGGGTTCCGAGAATAAGGACTATACTATGTTGGAGTATATTCAGGGTCCCCCTATTCTTCCGGATGCATGGTCTTGTGTCAGGAATGTTACGATGCGGTCTCCAGGACAGCCTCGGTGGCAGTTCCAAAGGGCCCGCTTGCCCGTTCGTCATCAGCAAATATAGTAGCTGGATTGGGATGTTCCACCTTATGCTAGCAGTCCTTAATAAGGACTATAATAGGGGTACAACAATCTCTATCAAGGACTGTTAGTATAAGCGGGAACATCCAGGTTTGGGATGTCAGACGCAGTGGAAGGATGATGGGATTTTAGGCCATCATCGCCCCGACAGAAAGAACTATTTCCTAGTACCTGATGTGTCATGTCACAAGAGTGAGCATACCGTATTGAAAGAGGCTATCACCCCAAGCTTACGGTATGGGACACCACCCCACCGCATACGCACCTTGGAACCAAAGACCAGCCGCGTGTGGTTCACACATCCCGTATTTGGGCACCTGCAAGGCAACAAACAACCTGCTCAACTCACGATGCTAGCATGGAGGCCCTCCTCCCTGAATGGATGACATGGATATTGGAACAACTGTACTGACCCTGCTTTGGGCCACACCGCTTCCTCAACCCGACATGGAAACTGAAACCAACAGGTCGGAATCAGGACCATCCCCATACCATGCAACGGCCAAGCGCATCATACTGAACTGCAAAATGAAACGTCGAACATACCTGTCCATCCAAGTCTGGACTTGCCAAACATTTCAAGCAAGCCGCGACCAATCTTGATTTCCAGCCATGACCTCAGAAAGTAGGAAATTTTCTTGACTTCCGACACAGCAGAGTACGATCAGGTCTAGGATGGACATCTCCAGTTTGGCAGACTAAGTGGTTGCATCAATTTGATACCAACATGCTTCGGAGCGCAGGGTTCATGGTTTGCTGCACATGTGTACGACTGCACACTTTGGCTGCGAACTGTCCTCGCGTGCACCCAACGCTCCTCAAGCCCAACCCCCCGCTTCAGACAAATGTCGAACCCTCTTGTTCCTAACAGCTTGAAAGTACAGGTCTGAATTGATGTGTTGGAAACTTGCGGCTTCGGGATTTGGATCTCATGTTGTGCATAACAAACCTGAAGCCACGTTGCACCATTCTTCCCCCAACCCGTGCACGGTCACAACAACCGAGGCTGCGACCCGCAATGGATGCTTGCGTACGCAAGCCCTGAACAGCACCCTCCGGAACCAAAAACGAAGCAAGCACAGAGTCAAGGCGTTGAGCATCGCGGAAGGGATCTTGCGCAACTTCAAACATGTGTCTGCAGCACAGAAGCATGATGATGTATATATAGATGTGTGCATGTTTTTCATTTTTACATGTTTCTATTTATTTGAATCTCCGTACAAAAAAGACGGGAACACCCCTCACCCCCCTGACCACTTTTTTTTAATGGAAAGTGCGTCTTCCCAAAAAACACAAAAAAAAATGCGCACATCCTGCTGAAAATTGCAAATCCAACAAGAGAAGGACTAGTGCCCGGACTTTGGCTGCAAACCAAAAACGGTTTGCATTCACAATGGATTTGGCATAGTTTCTGGGGGTGCTGATCGCTTAAGATGAAGCACCGGGATGCACCCGCGGCCCTGGGAAGCCAAGATGAGGGGCGGTGAACGCTTACGCTGAAGCACTGGGCATCCATCTTCCGCAGGTGTGGCCCACGCCTATGGGCGTGGCAGAAAACATAGACTGGAGGCAAAGCAGGATCTACCGGCTAGCGAATTTGATATCCTTTGTTCCCGGTTCTGGACCATCGGTCCCCCGGAAGCACGTTCCAAAGCTAGCCAACGCCAGGATTTTTTCCCGAAAGCATCGCGAAGGGTTCTTCCGTGCGGAGCCCTCTGACCCAACAACATAGAGTGAAGTACATAGAGTGAAGTGCATAGAGTGAAGTGCATAGAGTGAAGTGCATAGAGCGCAGTGCATAGAGCCAAGTGCATAGAGTGAAGTGCATAGAGTGAAGTGCATAGAGTGAAGTGCATAGAGTGAAGTACACAGAGTGAAGTGCACAGAGTGAAGTGCATAGAGTGAAGTGCATAGAGTCAAGTGCACAGAGTGAAGTGCACAGAGTGAAGTGCACAGAGTGAATTGCATACCTTCGTACCCAGTCCTAGATTTCTTAATTCAAATTACTCTTTCTAAGGCGGCGGGCTGGGTTGACATCGCCAATCGGGATTGCAACCCTCTGCGGGTTTCGGCGTGGTCGCGGTGCTAAAACCGTCGTTTTTTTACGTTTCTTTGTGTCCGCGGACAACCCTCTGCGGGTTTCACCGTGGTCGCGGTGCTAAAACCGTCGTTTTTTACGTTTCTTTGTGTCCGCGGACAACCCTCTGCGGGTTTCACCGTGGTCGCGGTGCTAAAACCATCGTTTTTTTACGTTTCTTTGTGTCCGCGGACAACCCTCTGCGGGTTTCACCGTGGTCGTGGTGCTAAAACCGTCGTTTTTTGCGTTTCTTGATTTGCGCGGACAACCCTCTGCGGGTTTCACCGTGGTCGCGGCGCTAAAACCGTCGATTTTTTACGTTTCTTGATTTGTGCGGACAACCCTCTGCGGGTGATCGCCGGGTCGCGGTGCTAAAACCGTCGTTTTTGGTACTTTTTTTCGTGGCCGCAGACAACCCTCTGCGGGTTTGGGCGTTGGCGCGGTGCCAAAACCGTGGTGTTTTTGCGTTTTTTGACATAGAAACGTAACCCCTCTACGGGTTTCGGCGTTGGCGCGGTGCCAAAACCCTCGTGTTTTTGCGTTTCCTGACATACAAACGTAACCCCTCTGCGGGCGTTCGCATGGTCGCGGTGCTAAAACCGTAGTGTTCCGTGGCTGGAAAGTCGACTTTTGTAGTACAGACGTAGCGCGCCGCGGACACCCGGAGCTTCCGTGGCTGGAAAGTCGATTTTTGTAGCACAGACCTAGTACGCCGCGGACACGCGGAAAGTCGACTTTTGTAGTACAGACGTAGTACGCCGCGGACACGCGGAGCTTCCGTGGCTGGAAAGTCGAGTTTGGCAGTACAGACGTAGTACGCCGGGGACACCCGGAGCTTCCGTGGCTGGAAAGTCGACTTTTGTAGTACAAACGTAGTACGCCGCGGACACCCGGAGCTTCCGTGGCTGGACAGTCGACTTTTGTAGCACAGACGTAGTACGCACATCGCAAGTACCATGGTCCATCCATCGCGAAAACCATGGTCCCCGAATTCGCTGTTTCCAAAACCATCGCAAATACCACGGTCCCCGAATTGGCTGTTTCCAAAAACCCATCGCAAATACCTTGGTCCCCGAATTCGCTGCTTCCAAAAGCATCGCAAATTCCATGGTCCCCGAATTCGCTGTTTCCAAAAGCATCGCAAATACCATGGTCCCCGAATTCGCTGTTTCCAAAACCATCGCAAATACCATGGTCCCCGAATTCGCTGGTTCCAAAAGCATCGCAAATACCATGGTCCCCGAATTCGCTATTTCCAAAACCGTCGCAAGGAGCTTCCGTGGCTGGTTCCAAGACCATCGCAAATACCATGGTCCCCGAATTCGCTGCTTCCAAAACCATCGCAAATAACATGGTCCCCGAATTCGCTGCTTCCAAAAGCATCGCAAATACCATGGTCCCCGAATTCGCTGGTTCCAAAACCATCGCAAATACCATGGTCCCCGAATTCGCTGGCTCCGAAAACCATCGCGAAAACCACGGTCGCCGAATGGTTCCAAAAGCATCGCAAATACCATGGTCCCCGAATTCGCTGTTTCCAAAAGCATCGCAAATACCGTGGTCCCCGAATTCGCTGTTTCCAAAACCATCGCAAATACCACGGTCCCCGAATTCGCTGGTTCCACAAGCATCGCAAATACCATGGTCCCCGAATTCGCTATTTCCAAAAACCGTCGCAAGGAGCTTCCGTGTCTGGGTTCCAAAACCATCGCAAATACCATGGTCCCCGAATTCGCTGGTTCCAAAAGCATCGCAAATACCATGGTCCCCGAATTCGCTGCTTCCAAAAGCATCGCAAATACCATGGTCCCCGAATTCGCTGGTTCCAAAACCATCGCAAATACCATGGTCCCCGAATTCGCTGGTTTCAAAAACCATCGCGAAAACCATGGTCGCCGAATTCGCTGGTTCCAAAAGCATCGCAAATACCACGGTCCCCGAGTTCGCTGGTTCCAAAACCATCGCAAATACCAACCGTGCAGCGGAGCGGGAAAACAGTGATGTCGATGTGGAGGGAAGGCAACCAGTCCTGCGCTCAGACTCGTCTCTCTGTGGGAAGTGATCAAATGTAACATGTTTGGGCGATGTCCGATTTGGATGTCCTGGGGGGCGAAGACGTCAATGAAGGGGAGAAGGCATCCCGCACTGTGTGTATGTGCTAGCGTTCATGTGCTGCATGTCTGTTGTTCTGCACTGTTGCTGCGTGTAGGTGGTGTTACGACATCAAGATACACGAGAAGGCATCCTGCGCTGTCTGCGTGTGCCGCATGCGTAGAACTGAATTCACGCTTTGACGTTTTGCTGCGTTGACCACCTCATGATGCGTTGCTCTACATGCGTGCATGCTAGCTTTGGCCCGAGAGGCGCTGTTGAGTGAACCTTGGCGCCAGCTTGGACGGTGCGCTTTTTCCCGAAAGCATCGCGAAGGGTCCGCGCGGAGCCCTCTGACCCAACAACATAGAGTGAAGTACATACAGTGAAGTGCATAGAGTGAAGTGCATAGAGTGAAGTGCATAGAGTGAAGTGCACAGAGTGAAGTGCATAGAGTGAAGTGCATAGAGTGAAGTGCATAGAGTGAAGTGCATAGAATGAAGTGCATAGAGCGCAGTGCATGGAGTGAAGTGCATAGAGCGCAGTGTATAGAGCGCAGTGCATAGAGCCCAGGGCATAGAGCGCAGTGCATAGAGTCAAGTGCATAGAGTGAAGTGCATAGAGTGAAGTGCATAGAGTGAAGTGCATAGAATCAAGCGCACAGAGTGAAGTCGCAAATACCAGGGTCCCCGAATTCGCTGTTTCCAAAAGCATCCCAAATACCATGGTCCCCGAATTCGCTGCTTCCAAAAGCATCGCAAATACCATGGTCCCCGAATTCGCT
This sequence comes from Symbiodinium natans, assembly GCA_905221605.1. Taxonomy (NCBI): domain Eukaryota; class Dinophyceae; order Suessiales; family Symbiodiniaceae; genus Symbiodinium; species Symbiodinium natans. The sequence continues at coordinate 153,068 of CAJNDS010002655.1, forward strand.
GCTTCCAAAAGCATCGCAAATACCATGGTCCCCGAATTCGCTGTTTCCAAAACCATCGCAAATACCACGCTCCCCGAAAATACCATGGTCCCCGAATTCGCTGCTTCCAAAAGCATCGCAAATACCATGGTCCCCGAATTCGCTGGTTCCAAAAGCATCGCAAATACCATGGTCCCCGAATTCGCTGGTTCCAAAAACATCGCAAATACCATGGTCCCCGAATTCGCTGCTTCCAAAACCATCGCAAGGAGCTTCCGTGGCTGGTTCCAAAACCATCGCAAATACCATGGTCCCCGAATTCGCTGGTTCCAAAAGCATCGCAAATACCATGGTCCCCGAATTCGCTGTTTCCAAAAGCATCGCAAATACCATGGTCCCCGAATTCGCTGTTTCCAAAACCATCGCAAATACCATGGTCCCCGAATTCGCTGGTTCCAAAAGCATGGCAAATACCATGGTCACCGAAATCGCTGGTTCCAAAAGCATCGCAAACACCTTGTCCCCGAGGCCGCTGGTTCCAAAGCCATCGCAAATTCCATGGTCCCCGAATTCGCTGGTTCCAAAACCATCGCAAATACCATGGTCCGCGAATTCGCTGGTTCCAAAACCATCGCAAGTGCCATGGTCCCATTCGCTGGTTCAAAACCATCGCAAATACAGAGTCTCCGAGTTCGCTGGTTCCAAAACCATCGCAAATACCATGGTTCCCGAATTCGCTGGTTCCAAAAGCATCGCAAATACCATGGTCTCCGAATTCGCTGTTTCCGAAACCATTGCAAGAAATTTCCGCTGGCTCCAAACACCATGGTCCCCAAATTTGCTGTTTCCAACTTTTTTCATTATTCCATTCAGATTTATTATTTGCATCTACATAGACTAATTCATCTATTTGGCTCCATGCCTCCAGCTCTGACAGACTCTGTGACTCTTGTCGCAGAATCCATCCAGTGGGTGGTGCTGGCCACTTGCACTGCCGGGCAACCGCTAAAAGGCGATCACACTGGCTGCGGGTGTCAGCTGTACCAACCTCCTGCTTAAAGACGCACGACGTGCTACAAAAGCCGACTAAGTGCAACGCACTACATTTGTACTGCCAAATTTCGAATTTCCAGCCACGGAAGCGCTTCGGGCGTCCTTGCGCTACTTTCTACTACAAAAGTCGACTTCCAGCCACAAAGCTCCAAAAGTCGAATTTCCAGCCACGAAAGCTTCAAGCGTTCCCAGCGTATTTGCACAACAAAAGTTGACTTTCCAGCCACGGAAGTCGGCTTGGAGACGGCAGCTCGCGATTGAGAGCACGGGTCGCCTTGCGGGTGGAAGAGTTGCGTTCGCCCGTGCTTTGATGTGCGGTTTGCAAGTTTGGCATGAGTGTATGCCATGTGTGTGTCGGGTTCAGCATTTGTGCTGCGCGTTGACACTTGGTATTCCCATTCGCGAAGAAAAGCGCTTCTGCATTGCTGTGTATTTCTTTGAAAAACTTTCTGTCCGACTGACGTGTCCCCCGTCCTGCTACTGTATGGCAATCTTAAACTGCGTCACTTGCATCCGCTTGCTGTAAGAGCTGTCCTGCTTCTGCAAAACAAGTCTTTAGTCTCAATTCTCTGTGCGTTCACACAGTTGTCAACCTAACTGCCAGAAGGTACTGAGTGCTATGCCACTGCTGCGGCCCTGGCGCTTGTGTGGGGACTGTCCTTGCACGCGTTGGGCAGTTCAGGTGACGGAGGTTTCTTGCCTTGCAGCCTACCCACTTTCGCTTAATGTCTGCACTAGACGTGGCGCAGCATTGCTATGGGTGACGGGAAGTGATTGGTGCCGGTAGTTTCTTGTTCGTATTGGTCTCACCTTGCTGGTCTTGCGTTAAGTTGTCTTGTAATAAGGGCTCTGCGCTAGCGGTCGCTTTAGTCACGACTTCTTTTACTGCGGGGGCACTCAAACGTGTCCTACGCTTCTTGTGTCTTTCTGGGGTCGGATTTGGCTTCACTTGAGGCACATTCTCCAAACCCCCAGCAAAGGGCCTACCTTGTCCCAAATCAATAAGTGTTGTCGAAAATCCCCTTTCCCCAATGGCAATGTTGCAACACGTTGGTCATGTCAGACCGACCTTCGGCATCCAACATTGCCATTGGGGGCTCGGGGGCACACACAAGCATCCTTTTCCAGCAGCAACCTGCAGACCCTGCAGACCTGCAGCAAGCATGCGGACTCTGCAGCAAGCCTGCAGGCCCTGCAGCAGCCTGATGCAGCAAGCCTGCAGACCCCTGCAGCAAGCCTACAGCTGCAGGGTCTGTAGGCTGTCGGCAAGCCTGCAGACCCTGCAGCAGCCTGCAGGCCAGCAGCGCCTGCGGGCAACCTGCAGACCCTGCCGCACGCCGCCCCTACAGACCCTACAGCAAGCCTGCAAAACCTGCTGCCTGCCTCTCCCCCAGCCCGCATGCCTTCCAGTCTTCAATTACTTGAGCATTTTCCTGCATTCACACAGAGTCCATTTCCCCTTGTAAACACAAAGGCTTGAAGGCCCCAGAGTCTGCAGGAAGCTTGAAAGCCCCTGACCTGTAGAACTGCAAATTAAAAACCAGGTGTCACATGCTCCGCGCTGTAAAAACCAGGTGTCACATGCTCCGCGCTGTAGGAAAAGCTGGATTTTTCCGCCAGTCTAATTTCATGAAAACTAGTACTACACGCTCCGCACTGTGGGAAAAGCTGGATTTCGCCTCGGGTGTAATTTCATCAAAACTGGTACTACACGCTCCGCGCTGGGGAAAAACCACAGTGTACGACATGAATGCACAGTTTTTTCAAAACTTTAAGGTTCATGGAATGTTTCTACTTGGAATCAAGGTACTACACGCTGTTTTCCCGCATTTTTAAGTGTAGTACTCGTGTACAGGTCTGCTACACGCGCTTTCTCAAGGGTTATACGGTTTACCAGTCTTTCAAATACTTAAGTAAGGCCTCACAATCCCCTTCAAGGGCTCCAAAACCTCATCAGAGCCTCCCAGAGCCTTTTTTCACTTGGAAAAATCGCTGAAAAACGTGGTATCGCGCGGGTCCACATTCAGGACCGACAAACGACGAGAAACATAGGACGCAGAGTACCCCCCCAGTGGCTGAATGGCGCCCATATGAATAAGTAAAGGCCCACCACCGACCGCTTGCCACGCAGCGGTGCATTTTTATTGTCTTATGTCGGGAGCGGTCCTCACGTCGGGCAAAATTTCGCGAGCTTCAATTTTGACCTTGATTTTAAGGCAGAAATTGGGTCCCATAGGCTTTGCTTTGGGACCTAAAAACAGGACCCCAGAAAGGGCCGTAAAACGTGGCAAGTGTGCTTTCTATTTTGCGGAGACACGCAAAGCATGCACCACTGTTTGGGTTGGGCAAAGATTGCTTCTGACTGTTGGCAACAGCGTTATAATGGAACAAGTGTTGCACATGACAAGCTGAATTGCAACTGCGGGGGCACTTAAACGTGTTCTACGCTTCTTGTGTCTTTCTGGGGTCGGATTTGGCTTCACTTAAGGCACATTCTCCAACCCCAGCAAAGGGCCCACCTTGTTCCAAATCAACACATGTGTTGAAAATCCCCTTTTCCCAATGGCACTGTTGTTATGTTAGACCGACCTTCGGCATCCAACATTGCCATTAACTTTTTGACTTTGATTCGCAACGGGTCAGTGCATAGCAGAGACATGCAGACGCTGGTGGACCCGCGTAGCGATAATGAGCCAGCATAGGGATGCCTGGCAGCTTGTAGCTGCACTTGCATAAGCAAGCCTCAAGAGTGTGAAACCACGAGGCTGGCATGCCGGTCCTAGGACCCAGCACATGCCTATGAGAGATTGGCCTTCCGGTCCGAAGACCCAGCAAAGGCACTACAGAAACACGACAAAGAACAGTGCTGATGATAGAGCAACATAGATAAGCCAAATTCGCTGAACATCGTGGCCAGCTCTCCGGGATTGAAACACTACGTGCGAGAAGATGATGCAGCTGGGGAAGTCGATAAACCAGATAGTTAGGAATAGATTCGATATCCAGTGAACATGAGAGCTTTGCTGCATCGATCGAAGTGGCTGTTGGAGCTACTAGTTGGCTGCAGAAAGGGCTTGTTCCAGGACAAACAGCATGAGCGTGATACCAAACTCGATACCCAACAACAGCAGCACCCTACGAACGTGCCCTTCCGTCGATCTGTGATTTGACAAAAGATCACCTGTAATCGAGTGCAGCGGGCGAGTATCCACAAAAACAGTGCAGGTGAAATGGTATAAGTCAGAAAGCAAAAAGAAGAAGGATCAGTCACCCACTAGTGCAAGGAGATAAAAATTCCGCATTAGGACCTCAGCCTCGTTTGAGGAGAGTTCAGCCACGCTCACACCATCATCAGAAGTATATCTGCGAATATCGCCATCGCACCCGGATTGAAACTCATGAAAGAAGGCTCGATAATGACCAGATTGCGGACTGTTGCCCAGATGGTATACCCCGGATACAACATGATAGGACCGCAGAGCTTTCCGATTTTCCACCAAGGTCGGTATGAGAAGACTGTCGGGGATCTTGAGACGAACATTGTTCTTCCGGATCCGGCCATGCTGAAGGGAGAAACGCATGACCTGTAGAAAAAGAATCCTTGGCGGATGTATCAGAAATTGCAGCCCTTCTGTTGTCTGATGCCATTCCTGTATCATGGCGGGAAGGCTTCGGTGTCGACCAATGTGAAGTATAATTGGCGCTGAGGTTAGATCAATCACATCCACCAGAGCGGAGGTCGGGTCGTATGAATGAATTGACCCTCCCAATCCAGGAATCGTGACATATTCCAGGAGGAACATCAAAAATTCAACCACATCCTGTTGTGTACCCGGTCTGCCCCATATGGCCAAGATTCTTGACCATTCCTCTATATCACACAGCCTGCCATTTGTCTCTGCAACCCGCTGCTGAACTGTAAGCAGGAGTCCTCCCATCGATTCATGAAAATGCCGGCGGAGCCACCATATACACAGAAGTAGTGCATTCTGATAGCATGTATTGCCAGTGTTTTGCAGAATTGGGAGGGCAGCTGCAGTCATCAGGCGTTGTCCGGGAGAAGCTCCATGACCCGGTTCGCCAGGGGGTTCCGCTGAAGACGATCCCGTCGGAACCGTCCCAGTACCATCTTCCACACCGAGAGGTCGCACATGTCCCGAAGATGGCGGTGAAGGTCTTGCTCCGCTTCGCCCACGGTGCCGATCTCGAGGAACAGAGCCACCTGGTCGCCCTCCATGTTGGCCGTCAGCTTCCGGCTGGGCTGACATCGTAGAACCGTCTCCCCCGTCAGAAGGCCTATCACACTCTGCATTTTGCGTTGCCACCGCTCCAGCTTCATGGGCTCCCGATCCTGGTTGCGGAGTTCCTGGCGACTGTCGGGATCCCATTGCAAGTAGGGCCAACACGGATCGTCGTCCTCGTCCTTGACCAGCAACTGTGCCTGCACCGCGGACCGCATCGCGTCGTCGTTCTTCATCAGGATGTCCACGCGAGATTGCAACTCCCGAAGCACTAGGCTGACCAGGATCACCCGTTTCGGATACTTGGCTTTGCCCATCTCCTTCTCTGTGTCGAACGTCTGTGACGCCGTGTACAGGGGGGATACGAGCGACTGGAGCTCCCCTGCGGATTTGATTTGCAAAAACATCACGTAGGCTTGATTGAGTCTTTGCGCCGCCAATGCATCTTCGTGTCGAATCGATAGTCTCGCGATGGTGTGCACCAGATTGGTGAGCTGAGATTGCGATGACTGGGAGGTTCCGGCATTGGTCTTGGCCTTGCCCTTGCCCCTTCCAGGTCCCTTCTTCTGAAGCTTCGACGCTGCTTCCGTAACCAGCATTGGCGCCGTCTCCTGCGCCACCTCCTTTCTTTTGGAGCCTGCCATTGGTTCCATCTCCATCCCTGTTGCCGTCGATGGGGGACTCTGGTCGGATTGCTGAATCATCCTGGCTCCGAGACCCTGGAACGCTTTGGAGTAGGTGGACAGTTCGCTGCTGGTCGGGGGCTGAAATTGTAGCTCGGTCATGAAAGATCAGGTTCGAAAAGTAGACCTGCAGTAGAGTCGGGCACTTGTGTTTAGTATGCATGCTGGCCACTCCACCGCAATATATACACGGAGCTGAAAGTACAAAAGGAACTACCAGCTTGGTGGCCCGCGTGCCGTACTTTTTCCAGAGGTCCTGATGGGATTTGACAAAGTGGGATCCAAAATCGTGCTTGTTAACCAGCCATTGCCTGCAGACCGCGCAGTGATGTTCAAGCTCCTGAAGCACGTCCTTGTGCCTGCAGAGAAAGCTCAGTCCACCTTTGCGAAATGATAGCTGAAAGTCATAATCCGACGCGACTGGAATTTTGTCTCGGACCTCAGTGGCACCGTGGTCGGGCAGGGCAGGAGGGAGGGCTACCGTTGAGCCTGTGGGAGCGGTGCATCGATTGAGTTTAATGTGGCGTCCCAAGCTACTCCAGGTGTTGAACTTGTTCAAGCAAAAACAGCATTGCGGCATGCCATCAACCCCATATCGGCGTATGTCTGCATTGATATCAGCAAAAGACCCCGTAGTGGCATCGCGCTCATGGTCAGTTGAGTGTTTTTTTGTGACGTGCTGTCGCATGGCTGCCTGAGTATTAAAGTATATGCCACATTCTGGACATGAGAAACCTTCCTGCAACGGGATGTGCACTAGAGTGGTGTCGTGTTTTCGGTGGTACGTAGCCTCCAGGGCGAGCTGTTGGAACTCCATAATCCGGTCATGCAAAATGGCCTCAATCATTGGGTCTTTCATGATATCATCTGGCTCAATCTGTCTGTACAGTTGTTGAAGATTGAGAAGTCGACTTGATGCCAGCTTGTGCAAGTGCTGAAGTGGCTCTGGGAGGCCCACTCTCTGTAATAGATCCAACGATCGTTCTCCCGTAAGATGAACTGGTGAATTGGATATGGCCCGAATCTGTTTGATCCATGCAATCGCAAACATGTCCGCTGATGTTTTGGTTAGGCCCGTACTCAGTAATCCGTACGTCATCGCTGGAAGAATAGCACAGCGCCATAGTCGTATTCGATGATGTAGCCGAAGGATCTTTCGGGCGTTGACCAGTTTTCGCAGCCGATCGTAGTTCGCCCTTCCAACCGCGATACGGTGGCGCATGGTTTGTTCTTCGAAGCTCGTGTACGACAACACTATACCCATGTAGTGAAGCTGAGATACCAGTGGGATAAGCTCCTCTGTCATAGTGTTCTCTTCGCGGATCGGTACCTTCAGATGTTTTTCGTCCTTGACAAGTTCAATGCAGGTGCGCTTGATCCGTTCGGAGCCTTTTCCCTGCACATGCAATATGGCCTTGGATTTGTTGGCATTGACCTGTAAGCCAAATTTACGAAGCAGCTGAAGGAGCTTACCCAGAGATTGAAGGGCATCATGAAGATCAGTTGGTGAGGTCAGCTCCCAGCATATGTGTTTGTCGTCAGCGAACATGGACAGCATTCCGGTGGGAGAGTGCAAGCCACCAATAGCCTCAAATTCCTGATAGAGGAGTCCAGTGAATACCGACCATACAATCGGCGAGAGGCAGCAGCCCTGGCGAACGCCCCGTCCTGCATTAACTAGGAGTCGGGTGCGTTTGTATGTGAGTTCGTATACCGTACCCTGGATCCATTGAGCAATGGCAGAGCATAGGCCGTCTGGAGCACCGGTTCGACGAACGGCTTCCATAACCAAGGACCATGGGCCTGTGTCAAAGGCTTGAGATAAGTCCAGGGATACCTGGAGGCCTGCTCGAAAATCTGTCGTGCTCGTCCCTTGTCTGAGATGATGCAGGTTGTAGGCTTGACCTTGTATGGTGGTACGAACTGATCGACAGTGTTGTACGGCACGCATCAATGCACACATAACATCACGGCCTGGGAGATATGCGTATTGCGGGATCCTGCGCAAGTATCTCAAAGCATAGGGTTTGAAGTGCTGGGCCAGAATCGACGTGTACGCTTTGGAGAGTGGGTCTTGTAAGCCAATGGGACGTAGAGATGTAAGGGGGCCTACTGGCTTGCCAGGTTTCTGAAGTAGGGCCACGGAGGTCATAAGCCATGATGTAGGGTATCGAATGTCCGCCGTCTCGATGCCTTTTTGTCCGGCTAGCCACTGTCCAAGTGCTGGTGCAGCTATTTTCCAGAAAGGTGCAGGAGGAAGGTGTGGGCTGACCGCTTTGCGTGGGCGAATCGCACATACGGCCTGTTGGATTTCGTTCGCCGTTATACTGAAAGTTGACTCATCACGTGGTAGAACCGCAGCGGTGCACAACGGGGGTGATTCCCACTGTAGTGGAGGATGCCATACTCCCTCAAAGTGCTTCCGAAGATGTTCTTCTTCGTCGAGTTCTGAAATAATCATTCCTTCTGCATCCCGTATTTGCACTTGTTGACGTCGAGACTTGGGAGCCAGTTTGCGAACGAGTTTGTAGAGAGCCACCGTGTTGGATGCATTAGCCGCCTCTTCAGCCATCTCCAGATAAGTTTGGAAACGCTCTCTTTTCAATCTTCGACCAACCTTTTGGGATTCCTTGCGCATTTTGTGGTATTGCACAAGGTGCCTCCAGCGACGTAGTAGTCCACGGAGTGGCGAGCCCATCATAGCGCCTGTCTTGGCTGCCTTGTAATGGCCCCACATTGTTTTGATGTATTGCTTCAACTCAACTTGTTGTGGTGTGGGTGGGTGCCTCTCTGGAACTGTTAGAAAATAGCGGCTGCAAAGATCGTGCAACAGTATCGGGATGTCATCACACCGATCGAGGGGCAAGGTGCTGAGTGACTCCTTCATGTGGGCCTGGATGGTTTGGGAGATCACACCAGGGTTCTGCACCTCCTGCAGGATGGCCGTAATATCGTATTTGGGACTGGTTCGTTGTTGCCAAGTAGGCTTGGGCACGTGAACTGTGCCCAAGACGGGGTAGTGCTTCGTGTCCCTCCAAGCGCCAACAATGAAGTCATGTTTAGGCATGGCTTGCTTGGCTAGTCCAGTGGCTTGGGACTGCCTGGTAAATACAGAGTCAATCTGAGTTTTGTACTTCAGATGGGTAAAGGTATGTGGCCGTCGTCCGCGCCATGTATTCAGTGCACATAGTGCATGTTTGCGAACCACCTCCAGAAACTGCTCGACATCTTTAGCAATTTGGGCGTCCAAGGGTGCTCGTAGGCAGGTGGCCGAGCCTACGTATGGTTCTTCTCTGCGAAGTTGTAAGTTAAAGTCACCAGCCACCAAAACTTGATGCTCAACCGCCAGGGAACACAGGATCTTATCCAGGTTGCGATACAGTTGTGATCGCTTGAGATAGTGGGATTCCGGTTGTTGAAAAGATACTGCTTGATTATAGCAGTTCAGAATGTCCAGGATGCCCTTGCTGTGCGTGATACGAATATGATCCAAGCGACCCTGAAGTACACGGCGTACCCGAACCTCCTTGGTGGTCACATGTGGTATATTGATCAGGGTCAACAGTCCTGCTGATTTATCTTTTTCTGCATGTCCCGAGGAGATATGCATCCATCCTTTGGATTCCCATTCGCTCGTAATACTCCAGTGGGACTCCTGCAGAAATACAACATGGGGTCTTTGCTGTGGTGGTAACTCGTCCAGCCACTGAATAAGTTCTGGTAGCAGCATGTTACCAAGGCCACTGCAGTTCCATGTCATGTATCTCAGCGTCATGTGGCCGGGCCGACGACTCCAGTTGTGTAGCGGTCGTCTGCCTTCAGTGAAACTACGAAAACAAGTATTGCGCATTCCGAGACTCTGTGCTGTATGCAATCTACCCCTGTACATGGTTTCGCCAGCCTTTCCCTCGGAAATGCGTTTCTGCACTCTCATCCTCGCTCTTCGGAAAGATCGTTTGCAGGCCTGCGTGTTTGTGAAGCTGACAGGACGATCATAACCGAGATCGTGCACGTTCCCGGGTCCCGGAAGACGAGTACCCGGTTCAGCCTCCCGGACGGAGGAGGCCACCCTCGGTTCTACGACAGCTGTTGCAGCATATATACAAGAAGAAAGCACGAGGAGCCGCAACCATGCACCGCAAGTAGGTAGACCTTGAAAGCTGTCGCCTCGGGACTTGGGACCCGAGCGGCTCTTACTCTGGAATCCTCCTGAGATAAACCATTGAAAGAAACTTGTAGTCTGCTTAGCTTCACGCGTGGAGCATAAGGCTGTAATGATAAGAATGTACGCACCGAGCTGGCCGCATGCTGCCATCATGTAGTACTCGAGAAAATACCAGACCTTACGCGCTCCGGCTGCGAGAGTCGATGCACAATGCTGACGCTGAGGGAAACCACGTCTCATACGCCTCGTACATGCTTTATAGCGGAAGCGGGCCCATGGATGCGATCTGCTTTTTACTCCCCATAGCCGATCAAGTGCTCTGAAAGTGGTCGTCTGCCACCTCGTGGCTCTGTTAGTCCTCAGCACGAGGCGGGGTTCTCTCTGACGTGATCTGCGATGGCATCGAGGTTGTCGACATTGGCAGCGATGTTCCCCGAACCACTCTGACCGGCTCCAATACCACGTCGTGATGCGCTGTGAGTGCTCCATCCACATTGTGCACAAACCCCTGCCTGAGATGGAAGAACCAACTGCGTGTCGGTTGCCCGGCGACGGATATAGTCGGACCCTCGTTGAACTCCAAGTGCCAGGTTTGCAGCCGTTGCCCCACATCCGCAATTGGTGGGTGGCCCACTCCGAAGCCCACTGTACCCGGAATCGAGAGTGGTGGCGCCCCTGTTGGGGGGGGTGGCCCACCGCGTGATAGGAAGGGTCGTGGCGTAGTGGTCGAGGTGACTGGTCGCGGATTCCAGGGTGCTTTGGCCGGTGTAGAGGGAGTCGTGGCTTGTGGTATATCGGCTGAGGCTCCCCGTCCCGTGCTGATGCCGGAGTCCATGCTGGCTGTCTCGGGCCTGGGAGTCGGCATGGAAGGTTTGGGAATATCGGCTGAGGCTCTACTCCCCGTGGAGGTGCCGGCCCCTCGTCCTGCAACGTGGTGTCTGGAGGTGGCGTCGCCATCTTCCGCTGGTGTCTCCGAAGGGCTGTCGAAGATTTCTCTTTCCATCCTTGCGTAGGAGTCATCTGAGATGTCGTCTTCACTGAGTCGTGACTTCCTTCGCTTCGATGGCGGGGTCGCCGGGTGGTTCGCCCTTCTTTTGGGGGACATTGTGCAGGGACGGTGGTAGAAGTATAGGCAGCAGTCCTGGCTACCGGGCTGTCAAGATCAGTTTGCTGAGCCTGGTATATTGCGAGGGGAGAACCGGCATTGGCGCGCTCACACATGATATGATAATGATATGAGTCAGCAACTGCAATCATCCGACATACTGGCTGCGGCTGCACATGGTCGTTGGTGCAAGAGCTTGGGTCCAGACCATAATGTAATCTCGCTGTGTGTCGAGATGATTCCAATAATGTCGGAAGCGTTACCTGGTGCAATACGCAGTGAAGTGGCAAATACTCGCATTCCGGAAGCACACGGGACCTGTGATAGTGGGACGGACTGCGTCTGTAGATGTTACCCGCCATGAACTGGACGTCTGTCCTGCAATAGCATGGAGTTGTGTTCACATCGAATACCCTTGCGCGTATGGCAGCCAATGCATAGTGCACTGTAAGTGCGGTATACTTTTCCGGCTGGGCAGAAATAAATCCATTTGTACAGATTCCCCAGCTTTATCCGATACTGCGTTGGTATCGGCCGAGGTCTGGTTGTCCGAGGATGCTGGTTGATCTGGGGCTGTAGCATCGACTTCCGCTTCCGCCTCCCGTTCGACTGAGTTCCCATGATTATGGGCTGTAGCGTCGTCCACCTTTTCTTCGACACCGACATCCGGGATGGTAGCTTCCGGTTCAACGGAGATAGTCGCCCCATCCCGCGCCTCACCGTTTTCCAAGTTCGCATCCTGCTGGACGACTTCCTCCGCTTCCACAGGGCGGGGTGGTCTCTCATCAGGAGGTGTCTCGGCCTCTGTCGCTGAGGTAGCTTGAAGACGCTGTAGTTGACGGAGTCGTCGTTCTTTAGCCTGTTGTTGTAATTCCTGTAGGGACAAAGCGTAGGCCTCAGTCGGAGAGACGACCCGACACTCCTTGTAGCCCCTCGGCTTGTTGGAGGTGATCAGCATGGTGCCCGTGGGAAACTCCTTCACTCGAGTGCGCTCCTTTGCCTTGGCTTTTGATTTCACTCTGGTCTTCTTCACCGTCTTCTTCGGGACCGGGCGTACTTCTGTTTCCGACACTTGCTTGGCCTTCTTCTCATCCTTCTGCTTCTTCCTGTGTGTAAGCATCGTAGAGATACTGGCCAGGCGGCGCTCCTCCGCCTCCTGTTCGACTAAGGCAGTGCTCTGGCGGCTGGAGGCTGCGCCAGCAGAGCCATCAGGTTTTCTTCGCTCCTTGCGTTCCAGAGGTCGTACACGATGAATGCGATGAGGTCTGATCCCACCTGGTGACCTCTTCGCCGGCTCAGGTGCCACTAGCTCGCATTCTCGCGGGGGCTGTCGCGCCTCTCGAAGAATCACCGGAGCTGCCGGCTCCAGGGAACGGTCTCGTGATACTGATCCAACAACCCTAATGATAGTGGTCGAGGAGCTGTTGCTGGAGGAAGAGGTTGTCGGTGAGCGAGCTGTGTTATGAGCACAGGGTCGATGCCGTGGAGAAGGTGAAATAGGCCGTAGTGGACATGTGTGTCTCGGTGATGGTGACTGTGATGGTGATACCATAACTGCTTCCATCGAGGCCGGGCTAGGGTCGTTGTCGAAGTGTATGCTACGAGGCCAGCGAAAGAATCCACCATCCTCACCTGTGTGCAGTTCTCTAGCATCGTCCGGTGTTGGTGACTGTGAGGGTGTTCTTTGCCGGGCTGCCCTCTGTGGTCGATGCCGGGGTAGTGGTCGTCGTCCTGGTGCTCCACATAGCCTGGGTAACGGTGATCGCACCGGTTGAGGATCTCGGCGCCTCAGAGGAACTCTGCTTCTGGTACGGCTTCTGGAAGAATCCATACGTGAGGAGCGATACCCATGGCGAGGTAGTGGACTGCGTCCGCGATTGGCCATGGTATAGCGCTCCAAGGTATATGGGGATTGAGAGATGGGAAATAATGCATACCAGGACGATAGGTTACACCAAATGCCAGTTGCTTTGCTTATATGAGGGGCTTTGCAACAGCAACCGCTTGTTTGCTTTGAGCAACTGATACAATAAGTCTGTTGTGTACAGTCCATGGCAGAGAACGAAAGCTGTACCGTGCAGACGAGCTGTGAAGCAGTTGAATTGCAAAGGTCCTGCCGCTGCTCAATAGTTGTCCACCATGTACTTCCATCAAGTCGCCCCATTATACCAGCACGACGCCTGAAGCAGCAGGAAGCGTGTGTAGTACCAGTACCATCTTTGTGATTAATCGTTGTCCCCACTGAGCCCGTGGCAAGTAAGGCATAAGCTCGCGACATCATCGGGGTGGTGCCTATACATGGTTGCCAGATAGCGCATGTATAAGTCTCTGTCCAGCACCTGTTCGGCAAAGTGAAATAATCCACTGACGTGCTCGCTGTCCGTAAGAGCTGAGGCCAGGGCTTGTACATAGTGCTGACAGGACTGGCTGGTGCCAACATACGCGTCTGCAATAATCTCCAAGAGACATGCCCTGTACTGCCATTGCTTGCTTGTTGCAACAGTTGCATCACCACCAGATATTTAAGTGGCCGGACCTGCTTGCCATTGCCATGGCAGGATCATAATACCAGCCCATAGAGCCAGCATCATGTTTTCCAGAAGCATGCTCGCCATCCATGAAAGAAAATACAGCAGCGGCGTGTGAAAAAGAAGGACTTAAACAGCGCGCCTTCTATGGCAACAATGCAGTAAGACGGTGACTACTTCACAATGAGGTCGCATACTGGAAGAACCCAAAGACAGCTTGACGAAATAGAGTACCGGACACTGTAGGAGCAAAGTCGAACATGCAAAAGACCCAGTTCTCGGAGGAAAGCGCAAAAAATCGAGCCGAGAACCTTCATTGCCATTCAAGGCTCGAAGGCACAGACAAGCATCCTTTTCCAGACTCTTCAGGCTTCAAGTTCTTGCGATTTCAAGGTGGCTCTTCAGGTCGGACTGCGCTGCGTTCCACAGAGGGTCTGTGCAGCAGCCCTGCAGCAGCCTAATGCAAGTCTGACCCTACAGCAAGCCTGCAAAACCTGCTGCCTGCCCAGTTTCTCTTGTAAACATGAAAGGCGCACGGACGACAAAGAACGACGGAAGGAAACTTCTTTTAGGAAGACCCTTCAAGGGGAACCCTTGAAGCCCCCTTGAAGCCCCCTTGAAGTCTCCTTGAAGAACCTTTCGCTGAAGGGGACCATTTAGAAAAACAGCGTGATTCAGTGGAAACATGAAATAAACCCTTGAAGTTTTGAAAAAACTGTGCATTCATAGTGCACTGTGGTTTTTTCCCTCTGGGGCCTTTAACTGGAGAAGGATAGTTGAGAATTATCTTTCGAGTTCTCCCGCAGAAGGAAATTTTTTGTCTACACCCTTCTTGAATCTTGTTTTGCCCTGTGAAGTGAAGCCCCCTTTGAAGCCCCCTTGAAGCCCCCCTTGAAGCCCCCCTTGAAGCCCCCCTTGAAGCCCCCCTTGAAGCCCCCCTTTGAAGCTCCCCTTCAAGCCCCCCTTCAAGCCCCCCCCTTCAAGCCCCCCTTCAAGCCCCCCTTCAAGCCTTCGACCCTTCGCCCCCCCCCCCCTCCCCCACCCCCTCCCCCTTCACCCCCTCCCTTCAAGCCCCCTTCAGTCCGACCCTGCTTCAAGCCCCCCTTCAAGCCCCTTTGTACGAAGAAGGCCGGCCCAGCCCCTGTTTTCCCCGCATTTTTTAAGTGTAGTACTCGTGTACAGGTCTGCTACACGCGCTTTCTCAAGACGTTTTTTCGGTTTACCAGTCTTTCAAATACTCAAGTAAGGCCTCACAATCCCCTTCAAGGGCTCCAAAAACCTTATCAGAACCTCCCAGAGCCTTTTTCCAACTTTGCGGGCTGCCCGTTGGAAAAATCGCTGAAAAACGTGGTATCGCGCGGGTCCACATTCAGGACCGACAAACGACAAGAAACATAGGACGCATCAGAGCCTGTACAGTTGACTCTCAATCGTTGTCTCTATTGCAATAGACTGGCCTACTTTTCTGCTGATGTGGTAAGAGGCATCCTTAAAAAAAAAATGCAAGTTTTCGAATCCCCCAAATTTGGTTCCACGAAATTTCGAAGTTAAAATTCGATGTCGAGGAAATTTCAGTTTCCACGATATTTGCGAGGGTTCCAAGTTTTCAAGAAATTGGAGTTTCCACAATATTTGCGATGGTTTCGACATTCCGGAATTTGAGCTCCGCAACGTGCGGAGATGCAGAGCACAGAAAGAGGGGAGAAGACAGCGGGTTGCGGCTAAACTGTCGTGTTTGATTTTGCGCGGACAACTCTGCAGGTTTTTTGCTGGTCGGAGTGCTAAAACCGTAGTGTGTTTTGCGTTTGTTCCGAGAGGTCATTTGTATGTTGAGAAACGCAAAACATAAGAGTTGTTGAAAAACGCAAGACGGTTTTTTTGGCGCCAACGCCAAAACCCGCAGAGAGGGTACGCACTCCTGGGCGCACACTGACAGACCTCGCTGCCTCCGAGCCCCTACGACTTAAACCCAAACCTGGAACCTCTGTGGCGTCCGACTCGCCGACGTTGAAGAGGCATGTTTTTCAGTTTTGGATTGATGCGTTTCGCCTTTGCAAACAGGGCTTAGGGCATCACGGGCCTATTACTGCCACTACTACTACTGCTGCTACTACTACTACTACTACTACTACTACCACTACTACTACTACTACTACTTCTAGTATTCTAGTATAATTACTACTAGTACTACTGCCAATACTAGTACTACTACTACTACTACTACTACTACTACTACTACTACTACTACTACTACTACTACTACTACTACTACTACTACTACTACTACTACTACTACTACTACTACTACTACTACAACTACTACTACTACTACTACTACTACTACTACTACTACTACTACTATTACTACTACTACTACTACTACTACTACTACTACTACTACTACTACTACTACTACTACTACTACTACTACTACTACTACTACTACTACTACTACTACTACTATTACTCAACTACTACTACGACTAGTACTGCTGCTATTAGTACTGTTGCGACTAGACGACCATTGTCAATTTGCGGCACATGAGGGTGGTGCAAAACCGCTGCGGGAAGGAATTCAAACAAATACTTGCGTGCTGTTCCATAGATGAGACAACTATACGAGAAGTGTTCGAATTAAATTTCAACATTTAAGGTTTAAACATGTTAAAAACAGTCCAAAAAGTGTAACCTTGTTGTGCAAAAAATGATCTTGAAAAGTTTGGATGTCTAGCAGCTTCCAAGATGCATTTGGCGACTGTTGGTGAATGACAACGGCGTTATAGCAACTTGACAGATGCATGTGGCGACTGCTGGGGCAAGGGACGACGGCGTCATGGCAACTTGGAATAGACACATAAAAGTGTTCCAAAAACTTCAACATTTTTTCGAATCTTTCCAGGCATATTTTTCACTGACACGTATGTAAACATTGTTGGTATCGGTATATCAGCATGATCTCATTTCGTCTAGTGAAAGCTCCAGGAGCTTTCAAACAGTGGTTCAGGGTAAATACGCGCGGGACCCCAACGAAAACACGAAAAACCATGGATGCAGAGTGCTTGGTTGTTTCGAACTGCAACTTTGTGCTGCTGGGTCGCGAGGGTCACGAGATGTGTTCGCTTTTGTTTGCAACTTGTGCTTAACAAAGAGTTGGCCATGCCTCCTTTGAGGTAAACTTCCGTCGGATACCTTGGCACCCTGCTTGCAACAGTCCTACAACAGCTTTCAAGCAAGCTGCACGGACTACAGCCTGCAGAAGCGCCTCTGCTGTGACTCTCAGCCACGTGCGTATTTGTTTTTGCTTTTTGTTCTTTGGGTGTTGTTGTTGTGCTGATGCGTCGCTCTTACGAGCCGTTCATTTCCCTTGCCATACCGTGCAGGATCGCCCAATGGGCAACTAACGCTGTAAAGAGGCTCTCGCGCAAAAAGGAAATCGAAGCCATGTGCGTATGACTGCAACTCTACCGTTTCCCCACATCAGTTTTGACTGCCTTCCCACGGCAAACATTGTTGAAAATCGAGAAATGGAGCGGCGCTTTGAACCACCTGAAAACTGAAGCCGACAGCTTGAGGCCCGTGGCTGTATGCACAAGTTGCGAGCCCTTGTGAATGGATAGTTGAAACGTTTAAGCGTTTTGGAGTCATTCCAGCCTTTGGCAGGCGGAAAGGAGAAGAGCTCACCTCACTTTGGACGTGCAGGTTCAAGAGAAGCTTCTGTAAGATCCGGAGTAGACGCGTTGTCGCGGTCTGTTCTTGAGGTTGCATTGATTGTGCGATGGAAGTCATGGATGCATTCAGCTGGGTTATACACCGACACCGACGTCTTGCTTCAGAATCAACCAAATATCCCGATCAAGATCTGATCATTGGCCAGTTCCGTGCAATCTTGGACCAGGCACAGCTGTTGAACGGAAATCAGCTCGAAGCGATGGTTGTGACGCTGGGGCTTCGGATCCTTTCAGCGAGGCATGTGCAAAGAAAGGTTAAAACATAATGCATTCTCTTCGTCGCGTTTGGCGTCGGATGTCTCGGATATCGTACCTTTTCGCATCTCTGGCTCCGCAGAGGCAGTTTCCTTCGTGGACAGCCGCAAATGAACTTGAAAGCGTATGCTATTGCCGAAACGGCCGACGTGCTCAGTGAGCGTTTGCTGCAGGCGCCGGTTGAACGAGAATTGACACATGAGCCCTCAAACCAACAGTTGAAATCCGACGTCGAGGTAGCCGTGAAGCGTTGGTGCGTGAGTAGTTCGCGTAGGAGGGGCCTTCAGAAAATCCATGTCTGTCTGTCACGCAATGTTGCTTCACATGATTTAGCTGCAAAGTGCAAGCAATGGGATTTAACCTTCATCCACAATCAGAACATGCCGCGACGTGGCATGCTACCGGAAAGTGCATGTGATGCTGGATAGAGATAGGTGGTCCTGTCTGTGTTTCGGCTCAGCTGAAATGTCGCAGCTCTCACCAGTTTCATGTTGATCCCCGGCTGCAGGAAATGCTTTTGCGAACAGAGTGCTTGGGAAGAGGACTTGAAATTTCTAAGGACTGCGAAACGCATATCATTCCGCACGACATGCATGTTGTGTTCCTCCTCGCTCCTTGGCATGTTGACACTGTTGGAGCTTTTGGTGCTAAAAACCCGAATCGAAATTTCATTAGGCCATCGCCCCGCTGCTCCATGCAGCTCGTATTGACTTCAAGGACGGAGGGAAGTTCGGAGAGGTTCAGTGTAAGTCCCAGCATGTCAGTTCCTAGTTTCGGTTCTCTGTTGCGACAATGAAAAGGATGCCGCCGCTTCGCCCGAAACCGCAGCTGAGGAGATTTCCCTGCGAGCTTGCATGACTGGTTGAATTTTTGAGGCGTTGTAGTTTCTCACGATAGTACAACTTGTCAAGCTTGCATGGATGCCGGGATAGAGCCAGGACCTGATGGGAGGAAATGCAAAATTGCAGCGGCTGAGGGCATTCAACGCGACTGGTTTTCGCATGCTCCGAGAGGGTGCCGACCTTCCACTGGTGGCAACGAGTTTCGCCGAGACGGACACTGCCAAAGATTTGCCGTTGGAGTGGAGATCACAACTGAAGATCGTAAGCAAGCTCGGAGAGGGCTCGTTTGGAACAGTCTACAAGTGCCAAGTCCTGTGTGCCAGCACACCGTCATACGTAACAGTGAAGTTCATAGAAGGAAAATCCTCCATGGTGAAGAGGGAGATCAAGCTGCTAAAAAAGATGAGCGGAGTTTCAGATTTCTGTGTTTCAGCGATTGGCTCGCCCTCTTCCATTGACACGGAGACCGGCTACTGGATCATGACCCTGTGGCTGACATGAAAGCGACTAGTAACTTTCGGAAGGGGCTGCCATGCCCTCAGCTAACCCTAAACCCTAAACCCTAAACCCTAAACCCTAAACCCTAAACCCTAAACCCTAAACCCAAAACCCTAAACCCTAAACCCCAAGCCCCTTCATCCTTGAGCTCAGGATGCCCCTCATGAACAGCGGCGAGCTTCAAGACTTGCTCCTGCGGTGCGAGGCAAGCACCTGCAGGAACTGCAGCAGTACCAGGAACTGCTGGTCCAAGCTCAAGGCGTGGCCTCTGCACTTCTGTGAGACTCCTGGTGTGTGCATTGGGGTGGCCCTGCAGGCTCCTTACACGACTCCCTACATGCTCGCGCTCTTTCTCGACGTCGTCAAGGGCGTGAGGGCGTTTCATGAACAGACGGGCTATCTTCACGCGGACTTGAAGTCGGGAGCCCTAAAGAAACAGCCTCTTAAGTCAGAAGCAGCCGGAGGCTTGAAAGTCGCACTTGCCTTTGAGTTGAGGCCCGAGAATGTGATGATCAACTGTGGCTTGGATGAAAGCTATTCAGGATGTCTTCTGTTCTGGGGCATGTCGTTCCGGCCAATGTCTACTGAGTTCCAACCAAATGGCATGTGTGGAAGAAAGTATGCTTCTGAGGTGAGGCTGACAGCTGCTTCGCGGCGGTCATCGACTTGGGTCTGGCTTGCGATCCCAGAAAGCCTCGCCAATGCGGCCGCCGCGGCACTCCCGGGTATGTTGCCCCTGAGGCATCAAAAAGGGAGGGGCCTACTTCTTCGTGTCAGTTTTGCGCTTGTTCTTTTTTGCCAGGTCTCTGGTCGCTGGTCTGATTCGATTTGCTTGTCCTGTCGCCGGTTGGTTCCCTTAAAAAAGATTTGCACGATGCCACCACAGAATTCAATTTGGGTGGCACGCCCTGAACCGTAAACGCAGATGGAAACCACAACCCCCTAACAAGATGCTAGGTTGCCAGCCGGAAAAGCTCCAGAAGTAGACTGTCATTTACAACTCATACTTTGAGCGATGATACTGGGCTAACCCGAAAAAGAAAGGCATAAGTCGAAAAGAAGTCTGTCATGACAAACTCGAAGAAGATGTTCGGGCTGAAGACTTCAGACTCTTTAAACCTTAGAACCTTAACAACAATGTGCTTCGCCAACCCCCTCGCAACCCTTGTTTTTTTTTTCCATCCATGGCTTGCAACCTTTGTGTGGGTGGGATTGATGGGCGTCGACCTGCTCCGCAGGCTGTAGCAATGGTAGAAACACTCGCAACGGTTGTGATCATCATATGAGGTCATCATCTAGTGAGTGGCTTGCAGTCATTAACCATTGTCAATCAGTCAATGAAGGCAACCTTTCCAAACGATTTGCATCTGTGGATCTGTGGAGGTCTTGCTCTAGCAGAACCTATGGCATGCAAAGCGGAAACCAAACCGCTCAAAACTCTGTGGAGGTGCCAAGCCACTGGCTCACTAAGCCAAGCGAAGCCGAGCGCATATCACGACTGACCTGTCGGGACTTCAGGAATGCTCGCAACTGTTGTAATCAAGAGATCGATGAAACTTTTAGTTGCTCGGATATGATGTGCAGTCGTGACGTGAAACAACGGTTCGACTCGCGCGACAGCATGCCGGGTCCAACCAAACCATTCAAGACTTTCTGCAAAGTGCTACAGCGCAGACAAGCCACATCAAACGCAACCGCTGAAAAGCTTGTTGATGTCTGTCGGCCCATCCCGACCCACGTGTTAATACTGCCCAATTCTAGCTGATGTAGCACCTGCTCCAATGGGGATATTTGCAGCTCGTAAACGCATATTGCAACCTGGAGAAGCCGCCAAGCCTTCCTCCCAACACTCCGCCCAAGCTCAAGCCAAGCCAGCCGAATGCCCAAGCAAGATCAACCAAGCAAACCCCCCCTTTTTTTGGATTTTGTTTTCGATCCATGCCTTGACAGGCTGCCTTGACCATTGATTTCCTGTAGCGATTAGAAGACAGTGTTAAGAAGGCCTATTGAATGGAAGGAACGTGATAAACTGTAAGGGGATGAAGGTTTTCGTGTTGAAATTAAATAGGGTGTTTGACTCCTTGACGCTTTTACCAAAGCAAATGCAAAAAAGTGATCAAAACAGCCTCCACCCTCCAAAAAGCGATGCCCAGACTTGTCGATGCTTGCAAGAACATCTGTCCCGTGCAGAGGTGTGGAATGACGATTCGCGTGGTGCACGGTTGCCCTCGCGTGATGTTTGGGCATTGGGCGCCATCTTGTATGAGGTGGTTTACTCACACCTCCCTCCATTCTACGCAGATCGCAATGGCAGCAAGGCGGGCGGCTGGCAAAATCTGAATGATGATGATGCACTGCTTGAACATGCCATGACATGGCCCGTTTCCTGCTGACTGCCAGGCGACAGCGTACAACCCACATGATGATCCGAACATTCCAAAGCCTCCCAAAGCCATCGACGAGTTGGTCATTCATATGCTGGAGCCCGATTTTGAGCAGCGCCCGAACATGAGCGTGATAGAGTCGAGCCTGCAGGCCAACGGTTGCAACCAGAACAATTCCCGAAGCCCAGACGTAGACACCTTGAGGCCCGCACACGCTTGTTCGAGGCCATCATTGAGTCGACGAGTGACCCTAAACCCTAAACCCTAAACCCTAAACCCTAAACCCTAAACCCTAGACCCTAAACCCTAAACCCTACATGTTCGAGGCCGTCATTGAGTCGACGAGCGACTGGCGTGCCCGGAACATGGTTGCCGAGTCATCGTCCGAGCGGGGAGCAACTGCCCCGATCCCGAGCTGCCTCTCAGAGCTGCTCGGCACCCTTTGGTCTTCGGGTTTAGGGTTTAGGGTTTAGGGTTTAGGCTACAGCATCTTCACAACGCGAACCCTTTACGGATCACAACCCTTGCGATGCCTGAAAGGATCCATCAAGTTCACGATGTGGGGGACAGCGGGTTTGGGGTTTAATTTCATGGTTTGGGGTTTCCCCCCTCCCCCTGTGGTTCGTGCTGGGTGTATGGTTGGATACCAGGGGGCACCCGGCAGCTGCGAAACCTTAGCCCTGCAGAAGCTGAAATGGAAGCTGTTCACCTCCTCAAGATGGTCAGGTCTCATGCTGACCCGTGATGCCCATCAAGTGCATGTGATGCGTCCAGACGCGCCTGAGAACCGGTCGAAAGACCTGCAATGATATTGCACCTAGCTTGTGCAAACGCCAACCTCTGCAAATACATCGTGTTTCGTTTGTGCCTTTACAATCGCACGCCAGCCTCAAGCAGCCAAATTGCCTGCTGTCCAGGCCCGTGTGCAATTTGCCTCATAGGAAAGACTTGTGCCTTCTTTTGTCGAAGTGCAAAACGAGATCACCCGAGCAGATCTTATATCATTCAGCCTACGCATAACCTGGTTAAGGGTTTAGTCCAGTCGGCCACAATATGGTATGTCACGTCGAGGGTTGCTTTGGCCACTGTCGTCGGGATTCCCACAGCGGACAATCAAGTCGAAGCCGCCCGTTCAGTGCAACCCATATGACAAAGTTCTCGGTGCCCGTCGGATCCCTCAGACATAGGTGAACTTTCATGCTTAAAAGCACAACAAAGTGATGGGAATTTTCGTTGGCCAAAGTTCCACGTGGAAGTGCTCTGTTTCAGGTTTAGGGTTTAGAGTTTAGGGCTTAGGGTGTTTGGATAACTTTCTCAAAGTTGCACTGAATTGCACAGCAAAAGATAGATCTGTGGGCGAGTCTTGGCCATCCGGGTAAGATGCCAGTATCGCTTGAAAGAGTTCCGCCCTGACGGCAGACACCCTCGCCCGAATAACAAAAAGTTGCTTGGTTCTGTGTCTTTCGGCTCCACTCTACATTGACAGTGTGGGGTGTTGGGTTCTTGGCCAGATAGCTACGCTGTTTTATTGTGCAAATTTTGAAATTTTGGATGCAGCAAGATGTGATAGTCGTGCTGACAGAAGTTGTGGCAAGACGTTCGGGTTTGTCAGTACGCACGTTAGCATGTTAGCATGCGAAACAGTTTTTGCGCATAGGATTTGCCGACATTGCAGAAAGTCGCATGGCAGACTCTGATCTGGAAGATGATTCGTACAGAGTGGATAAGGAGGAGCGGCATCGGCAAGCGGCGACCGCAACTGCCTGGGCATCCGTGTCCTTGATCACCGGGGTAGTATTGGTCTATACTGCCATGTCGGGTTCGAAGTCCGAAGCCATCTATTTGATGGACAAGGTGGTACGCTTCGACACAGCAGGGCCGTACGGCGAGGATCTTGAAGGGGCGTCCCAAGTGCTGACAGCTCTGATGCTGGTGCGCATCATGCTTTTTGTGGGCTTGGCGGTGGTCGTGACCAGCCTCATCGGCATCACTGCAAGCACTGGCAAGCATAAATGCCTCGCCGCCACGTACGGCTCCCTCTCTGTGGCTTGTGCCGGCGTGATGCTGGTGTTGGCCATGCAAGTGCTGCAGCGGATATGGGTGGTGACGCCTCTGGTAGAAAGACAGGCGCCCTCCACGGCTCTTGCACTCCAATGTTGATTTCTTGTCCTTTACATGTAGTCACAGCATGTTGCCACATACACGACGACCCTGGTCCTTGTTGAAGTTGTTCTACTGATTCCAAAGTTGCACCCCAGCTTTAGACCTTGACGCCCGAAATCCGAAATCCTTATATAGATGGCCCCCAACCCAACCCCAACAAGCGGCGAAGTTTTTTAAACTCTAAAGCGGGCCCCCCTGAGGTGGACCATCTTTGCAATGCAAGCATCTACCTTCAGCCGGGGCTGCAGGGGGAGGGCTTATGGCAGTTCTGGGGGGTTGGGCTGACCGCCCGCAGGTGAACCAAGTACTTTTGGCTTTCATCTGTCCGGGATGTCCGGGCTTGTGGTTTGATGTCTGGCTTCAAGATGACGGGTTCATGGCGGTGAGGGTTGGTGGTTGACGTTCAAGTTGTAGCGATGCGGTGACGTGTTAGGGCGAGGTGAGGAGACACTGCAGGGCATGCAAGGCGCCAGGTCTGGTCGTAACCATCCAACAGCATCCAAAAGCAACAAAAACTCCCACCCCCCCTTTTTTCCCGAGCTGCTAAGACTCCCTCTCCCAAGTGCAGTGTGAGACATGAGTCCCAAGGCTGGGTAATGCCTTGGACTGCGGCTGGGCAGCTCGTGTTGGGAAAGAGGGCGCGGCTCAGCCGCATGAGAGCCAGTCAGCCCTGGTCTCAACTGTGCCTGTACTCATCCATGGTTGACAGCGCTCTGCGGATGCTGATGCTTGCTATCTTACAAGTAGTCGTCTCCTTGAGGGCACCTGATCAGAACGAACCGCTGTCACGGCCTGGCCCCTTTGACGGAAGCCCTTGCCACCTGCACTTGGAGTCCCGAAGCCATGAGCCCCTAACGTACTGACCCCGGTCAGATCGACGAGTGTGGTGCCGCTTGCCGCTGGAAGATCAGCCTGCTGGAGGACGTACAGGCAGGAAGTTGGAAGTGCGTCTTGTGCTCGCGTGCGGCTGTAGTCAGTCATCCGTCTTGTGCCACTTTCCATGCACCGAACAGGTTTCGGTTCCGATGTTGGCCGTAGTTTCCGCTCACTCTTCGAAGAATAATAATTGACCTTCACCCCAGAAAGCGTGAAAAGAGCTTGGGCACCAAACGCTTTGAGCCTGAAGTCCACCTTGGGGGTCGTCGAGTTGGGCCGCTACCCAAGTTGAGGCAAGAGCCGAAAGATGCCGAAAGAGCCGAAAGATGCCTGGGGTTTAGGGTTTAGGGTTTAGGGTTTAGGGTTTAGGGTTTAGGGTTTAGGGTAAAAAATCCAAGGCTGCAGTTTCTGCAACCCTCTCCCCACCAAACCTGACTGCCGGTGCACAGCTGTACACGTGGTCCCAGCTTCGACAGAAATCCCGTATTGGCCCTGACTTGCAATTGGCCA
This sequence comes from Symbiodinium natans, assembly GCA_905221605.1. Classification (NCBI taxonomy): domain Eukaryota; class Dinophyceae; order Suessiales; family Symbiodiniaceae; genus Symbiodinium; species Symbiodinium natans. Next base: position 178,078 of record CAJNDS010002655.1, read on the forward strand.
AGGGTTTCATTTTTCCGAGCCCATCAGGCCCTGGCCATTTCGACACAGAAAAAGTCCCTAAACCCTAAACCCTAAACCCTAACCCCTAAACCCTAAACCCTCCCGAACAAATGAGCTCTTCTGAGCCCTGCAAGGCATGTCGGCTCATGCCTCAGCTGTGCGAGTCGTTCTTGTACAAGGCCGTCTCGTGGCGTGGCATTTGCGGTTGAAGGGTTTAGGGTTTAGGGTTTAGGGTTTAGGGTGTGTGAGTATTTTGAGCCCGCCGGGGTCTGAAGCTCATGTTTTTGTTTCTGTGTGCTCCGTTCGTCGCGACGGTGCATGCAAGAAGCCCTAACTTTGCCAAACCCTAAGCCGGACGGGTGGCTTAGGGTTTTATTGTTGGGGCATTGCAGGGAGTCGCAGCAGTTCACCGGAACTTGCAAAAATCTGCCCTGACGGCGAACTGCTGTAGCAAATCTTTTTGTCGCGCTGTGCAAGTCGCCTGATCAGTATGGGTCCGAGCTACTGGGCGGCCATTCACATCGAAGGTCTCTGAAGCTGTTTTGTTTTCACTTTCGGTCTGTGCTCTTTTCTTCCATAGTATAGTAAATCTAAACAAAGTCATAAAGCATAGAAACATAATGATATATAAGTCGTGGCCTGAGGCTTCAGAAACTCCCTTCTCGAGCCCGCCGCTCTTTTGTGCCGTGCAAAGCTTGCTTTAACCAATGTGAACCCTTTCCAAAAAGAGCATTGTGTTTGCCAAGGCTGGAGGGGTATTGCCCCCCGACCCCCAGCTCTTTGGTGCCGTACAAAGCTTGCTTCAACCATATGAATCCTCTGCAAACCCATCATGCGAGCATTGAGTTTGCAATTACGGGGAGCCTGCGCGCCGCCCCCCCCCCCCCCCTCTCCTCGCCCCCCCCCACCAGCTTGCTTGAAAGAAGATCGCGCCATCAGTAGACATTCCTTCACATCCGGGATTTGCGGGCTTCAGGATTAGATGCAACAAGAGCGACATTGAGAGGTTCATTGGTGTCGATGTGGTAGTAAGTACAAAACAATAAGCGCAAACAACTCCCAACAAAACACACAAACACACCTAAGTTCATTTTGCACTTTTTGCCCACAACCATCCTTCACCCCACGGCCGAAAACCCTAAATTTCAGCACTTATTTCGATGGTGAGCAAACTGGCGCCAGGAACTTTCAGCCGACAATTGCTCAGCTCTGATTCGTGTGGCGCTTGGAGTTGACATTAGCAGGAGTTAATGTTTAGGGTTCAGCAGCTGTCGCATGTTGTCACGTTTGCGGCTCTTGCCGATGGCCTTCCCGGTAGCTTGATTTCTAAAGGCTGAACGCAGCTGCCACTTCCACTGTTCCGATTGTCTCGCATGGTTGGCATTCGAGGAGTGCATAGAATGAATGATTGAGGTTGTTTGTTCTGCACTCAAAGTCGCAAGGGCCCTTCTGGCAACGTGGTTCCGGCTCGGGGCTTTGTGTTTCGGGCAAACCCCATGGCAGTTCCCCATTCGAAGGCCACACGACTTCAACCCTGCAGAAGAGCCAAGCCACCACTTGCAAGGAAGGTCAGGCTCACGTCTCCAGTGGCCGCTGTTTCGAAAGCGACCGAGCTACATGGGACGATCCAGGAAAGCTACAATGAACTTGGGGTGAAACTTAGGAAGGCCCAAGGCAACACTTTACAAGCTTGATTGGCTGTTATCAGACGTTGGGAAACTGAGTGAACGAGCCTGGTTGTCGCTGGGCCAGGTGCTCCCTTCTCTGCCTCCCTTCCCCTCCTTCTTTCGCCCTTGCCCTCTCGGAGCTCTTTCTACATATGCCATCTTGGAACGAATTGGAAGAGCAGGAAGCGAGATGCCTGAGGTGTGCTGGGACTTTGTGGGTTTTTAAGTAAGACCTCCCGAGCCATTTGTGCAGCCTTTCCCGCCAAGCTTTGCAGGCTGCCGAGCCATGCAGGCCCGAGTAGGAACAAGTACCTGTCCACTTTCCGATCTAGATTGAGAAACAAAGTGGAGATCGCGGTTCGTATCAGGAGGTTCACGCTGCTACTTATGATGTTTCCGACGTGTGCGGTCTAGAAGACCACGAACAGTCGTCAAACAAAATGGTTTTTGACAACATTACATGCCTAATGGCCGCACCAAACCATGGTTGTGAGGCTACAATTTTTCCCTCGAGGGCAATCCCGCATGAGGAAGAACATATTTAGTGAGTCTACAAAGCTTGCAAATAGGAGGGTTGTTTTTGCTTGACAGAGGTTCAAATAGCCGAGCATTGCAAGATTTATGAGTTGTGTTGTGCTTCTCCTTCATTTCTTCAAGAACAACTTCTAATCTGAATCTCTCGTGTGTTCTTGTTTCCTCTCCCTTCCAGGCGTCTCAACGTAATCCGAGTCTACACCCTAACTAATTTCGGTCTCTGTCTCCAGGTAGAGGTGAGATTTGTCGTTTCCGCATTTGAGCTGGTCGTGTTCCGTATCGAAGGGGTGTCAAGATGAAGATGTACTTGCTCTTGATTGCGACCCCAAAATTCTGCGCTCAAGCCCCAATCACCTGCACCTCCCAAGCATCCCATGCAGAGGACATGCTCAACAAGAGAAAATCATGACTTTTTCCCCCAATAAATCAAACCCCGAAAAGTGTCTGAACTGGTCTAGACCCAGGCGCCGCGTCTTCAGGGGCCGAGACCCTCTTTGTGGCTTCCCAGCCGCGTGCGGCCTGCAGGTGGACTTCTTGGAGGGGTCAATGTGTCAAGGCAGTAGCAGTGACACGATGAAGCGTGACTCATGTAGCGCAAAGACGTGCCAGAAGAATTCTTTTGCCAATGTCCGTAGGTCAGGGAAACGACCTCAGCAGACAATTTGGAGTTCTTTGTTGAAGTTGGATGTCGAGCAGCATGTGCTTCCATGGTGAGATGCTCGTTGAACACCCGCGCCAGTGATGCTTGCGACGCGGACATCAAGTGCATGGAGTATTCCCACAGTCTCGCGACTCCGGCAGGGGGCCGAGTTAAGCTTTCAAGTCCATGCTTCAAGGCTGAATTTACGGATCTGTTGATGTGTGGTATGTCCTCCAAGTCACGCGCTTCAGGTTTACAAAACACATGTGCAATTTTTCTGCATCAAACAAAGAGGTTCGCGATTCAAGTATGTGCGATTCAAAACTCGTTTCCAGCCAGAAAAAACTCATGTGTTGGCAAGTACAGGGTCCGAAACAATCGTGGTTGAGACCTCCAAATTAGGGCCGCCAAAACAAAGCCAAGCTATACATGAAGTTTCGCAAGAGAATTCCTATGCAGACAGGCTCGTCCGGAAGTGTGCATGCTCTACAGTGGCTTGGCCGGGGCCTTTTTGGCTAGGCCAGCAGATTTCAAGGATTCGGTTTAGCACACGGGCTAGTATCTATGATTCGGTTTTGATCGTTCAGATCTGCAGTTGCTGAGAATCTGGATGCCATCAAGAATTTGCGGAGCCAAGCCGGCAGGAAGCGGCGGCCGAGTGTGAGGCAGTATCAGATTTTGTCAGCTGCCCCCATTGAGCCCTTTAATATTGGTTGACGACAAGGCCTACTTTACAGTTCAAGTGCCAAGCTGAAACAGCCCGAGTCCCATGTTTTCTCAATCGAAATAGCAAACCTCAATCGGGGCTTAGACCTATCACCCTAGTTAATCCCTGAACCCTCAACCCCAACCCTAAACCCTAAACCCTAAACCCTAAACCCTAAACCCTAAACCCTAAACCCTAAACCCTAAACCCTAAACCCGAAACCCTAAACCCTAAACCCCAAACCCCAAACCCTAAACTTACAGCTCAGACGGCCCTCCACCAGCCCCCGGCCTGGTCAACGCTTGCGCCATGGCAGGCCTGGAAGAAGTAAGACATCGTCTTTTGGGTTTAGGGTTCATGGTTTGGGGTTTAGGGTTTGGGGTTTAGGGTTTGGGGTTTAGGGTTTGGGGTTTAGGGGGGTTGCAGGCTGGATCTGGAAGGGGCGGAGCGGGCGCAAATAAGGATGGGGGTTTCAAGACATTTTCTCCTAATATCGGTTGAGAAATCCTGCTGTCAACATAGGTCGAGCAGGCAGGGAACTTGCAAGTTGATCTTTGCAGGAGCTCTGAAGCATAATCGTAATCAGGTCAACAGCACCCACCTCAATCTGCTGCGCGCTTGCAAGTATTTGTTATGAGCACTGCTTTAGTGTGATGCCAGAGTTGCCAGTGCACCATGGGCTGTGCTCACGACAAAGGTTGCATCGCATGCAGAATGATAACTTTTTTTCAGGTGTTTGTGTGGAGTGCCACAATAATTTTCGGGATGTTGCAGTGTTCGCATGCTGTAGGCGTTACTCTGCCAGCAAGTTGTATTTTGAGTCAAGCTGCTCAGTGTGTGCAGTTAAAGACGAAGAGCTCACGGCATCAACTGTCGGCTTTTTGGCTGTTTCGCGATCCCTACATTCTCCATTTGAAGCTTTCCGTGGTCTTCTTCTACCTAAAAGATCGGTCCCTGGAAGCTTTTGTGTTGCACATGTCCCTTGCTCTGGATAAGCTTCATAAGGCTGACAGACGAGAGTCTGTGCGTATGTGCGTGCCAACTGTAGGTGAAATCGTATCTGGGTGAAGGCGGCGAGACGAAGTGCTGGAGGTGCCGGACATGAATTGCAAGATTGGGTTTAGGGTTTAGGGTTTAGGGTTTAGGGTTTCGGGTTTAGGGTTTAGGGTTTAGGGTTTCCCGCGCCCCATTGTTCTTCATCTTTGCCCTCATATCATGGGCATGCTGGCCAGCAACGCGCCGCTCCAACGGCTCGCATAATCCTCGTGTCATCAACCTAAGCAAGTGAACAAGTTGCCAGGCGAGGAGATCCCACTGTGCTGAGCAGGTGCCACGCCTAGCTGCCGGAAACCGGGTCCTGTTCCCGGGTTCTTGTAGAATCGAAGGGGTTTCAACGCGGTTTCTGTGTTTTTAGATTTGAAATTCGGGGGTTTGTAAGGGGTTTGGCATCTTGCGGGGTTGAAGCAAGAACCGGAGCTCAAGCACCGAAACCCTAAGGTTTGCACCCTAATCGCCGAACCCACAAGCTTCAGGCGCTCGAACTAGTCCATGACACCAGCATTCGCTGATAGAGGATGCTAGTCCGAGACCTGATCTAGTGCTTGGCAGTCTCCAAAGCAGCTCGCGTTGTGGGATCTCTTCGTGGGAACATGACTTCGGAGTTGCGCTAAGCTCTGAAGCCCGAGCCGAAAACATCAACCTTAGTGCCTAAATTCTGTGAGCCAGACCCTGGACATCCTCCTTGAACACTCGCCGAGGTTCCAGGCCCAAAACTGGCGGATTGGCATTTGCGCCATTATTCTCGCGGTGATCCTCCTGGCGCGCCCCTGTTTCCGAGCCAGGGCATAGTTGTCAACGCGTGCGTTCGTTTTGGTAGTAGGAACCTTCCGCGAGCCTCCCAGAGGCTGTCCAAGGGCTTCCCAGACATCTCACAGAAGACCCGGCGAGATTGGCTCTGTTGATGGTGAACAGAGGCTGAAGCTAGGTGAGGAGGCCGCTGAAACAACAAAGAGGTGTGCAACACCTTGCTAAGGGCCCTTTCGCCCTGTGCCACCATGAAGGCCACCATGTGTTGTTATGTCATCCCGGTGACTTTCCAAAGCCTCCGGAGTCAGGTCCCCGGTGGGTAGAGGCAGACCCACAAGTCAGAAGGATGCTCTGTGGTTGTTGGATTGGACGGTGTGGGCGTGTGAGATTCTTGTGACAAAATCCTGGTCCCAAACGCCTCTTGGCCGGAGGCCCAGGTTTAGGGTTTAGGGCTTAGGGTTTGGGGGTTAGGGTTTAGGGTTGAGGGTTTAGGGTTGCAACTTGTAGTTGCCCTATAGGCCCGAAGCCTGATCGACAGTCTGTGGTCCATTTGCTATGTCAGGTTTTTTTTGGTTAACCCCTCGCTCGTCTCACGCCAAATCTTCACATACAGGCATGGGGAACACCTGCTGCGTGTCAGTGGCAGCAGTACTTGCAATGAAGATGTGCTGTCAGTCTTTTGGGGTTTCGAAGGTGTTTTTCGGGGTCCACGGGGTTGCATGTTTCGCTTTTTTGAATGCTTCATGCCCACCCACGGCCTTGCTGCAAACGAGCTGGCTTGACCAGGGGCTCGCTCTTTTGCAGCAGTTTGCAGGGATCCCTCAAAGGTGCAGGGATGTGGGGGACGGGACGGTTGGGTGATTTCCCTTGCCGCCACGTCGTTGTTATGTTTGTTGTTGGGGGGGTTTCTCTTCAAGTTCTCTCCAACACGCCACCGAAGGGCTCAAACTTTGAATTGGCGTGGGACCTTGCCTCCGCGCAGATCACCGTCAGCGCCTCCTTCACATTGATGTACAACTTGAACCACAGGCCAGGGGCTGTTCATGGGTTTGGGGGCGATGGAGGGCTGGCAGTGGACGTCAGCAGGGGCCTTCGAAGCTCCAGGGCTCAGGCATGATGAGTTTTGACCCCGAAGTGAGGCCCTGAGGCCATTTTTTGCGGATGCTGCTTTCAACGTCTACGGCTCCCTAGACGCTTTTTTTCGATTCGAAGCCCGAAGCCATCCTTCAGCCCCTCCTTGAGCCCTGGCCATCAGCTGTCGGCTCTTTGAGCCGTAGCTTGGGATGCTCCCTCCTTATACTGACAGTCCTGAATAGGGATTCTAGTACCCCCCTTTTATAATCCCTGTTAGGGACTCTTAGGTATAAGGGATTCTAGTACCCCCCTGAATAGGGATTCTAGTACCCCCTTTTATACTCCCTGTTAGGGACTGTTAGGTATAAGGGGGGACATCCCGAGCTGCAGCTCACTTTCTGGCAAGCGCTCGGGCGTGTGGAGGCGAAGCCGCCTAACAAAGCCCAACGGCTCGGAGCTCTGGATGATGATGCTGGGGGCCTCACCAACCTTTACCGATAGTTGGCGTGTTGCTTGGGATCATTTGGGTCTTAGGGCCGGTGTCTAGTGCAGGTCGGCTTGATTATGCTTGATTCCAGCGTGGTGTGGAAGGTGTCGCCACGCAGTCGTCACCATACCTGGTGGTCATGTTTGCTGCATGTACGCAACATATGCGCCGCGTGTGCACGTTTGAAGCCCCAAGTTTACTTCCGATCACCATGGGCCCCATACAGGCCCAGACTTCTTCCCAGATTCTCCAGGCACATTCAGAACACCTCCAAGCCCAAGTCCAGACACAGGTTTTGCCCCTGCTGCGTCGACCACCTCCACAGAAGGCCGGATCCTAAGGGGCCGGGGACAGGTCAAGGAAGAAGGATAGTTTTGATTCGTGGTTGTGCTGAAGTGTTGAGGCACAAATCGAAACAAACCCCTCCCCAAAGACCCCGAATTTCCTTACCAACCCCTAAACCCGAGTTAACCACCAACTACAATAGTAAGCTTTTTGCCTTCTGTACTCAGTTATTCCTTCAGTCTTTCTGGTGAGCGTTAGCACCAAGGCTTTAACCCTAAATCTCCAAGTCTCCGCCTACATCCACCACCTTGAAACTCCAAGAAGCCTCAGCAAATCTTCCCAAGTCTTGAAGCCCCACTGGCCCCTCACAAGGTTGGGGGGTGGGGGGGGGGGTCGTAGGACATCCTAGAGCATGAGATCGCTTGCTGGGTGGGAGCCGAGGTTCCATCGTGTCGTGCTCTCCGACGAGAGCTCGTCGGAGAGCAACGAGTGAGTGATTCAGGTCACGAAGTAATTCGGCTAATTCGGAAACGTGGCATGGAGGCATGTGCTAAACCCGAAGCCCACCCAGCCACATCCTTAACACCTTAACAAAACATCTCGCGCCAAGAAGATTCAAGCTCCCTAAAACCTAAGCCCTAAGCCCTAAGCCCTAAGCCCTAAACCCTAAACCCTAAACCCTAAACCCTAAACCCTAAACCCTAAACCCTAAACCCTAAGCTCCAGCATCCTGCAATTGAACGCTTCGGCCTGCTGCGCTGCGCTTCCCAGCCTCGCGTTCCAGGGGAGGGCGGACCTGCCGAGGCCACATCAGAGACAAAAGCCATTGGGGTTTAGGGTTTAGGGTTCAGGGTTCAGGGTTCAGGGTTCAGGGTTTAGGGTTTAGGGTTTAGGAGCTTCCAATTGAGAGGATCGATGTAGTGCCGAGGGTTGTGAGCCCGCCGCCCAGAAGCCTCAAAACATCTCAAAACTCTCCAAATTGCAACTCCTATCCGCGGTAGGCCGCAGAAAGCGCGGGGGCATTGAGGACTTGGCATTGGTTCAGGGCAGGGAAGGGTGTCATTGTTGTCAGCTGCGAGTTCATTTCTGCTTGATTTGTGTCTTCATTCCACCCTGCAAGGTGGGCAAGCCTGTAACCCGAAAAGGAGGGAAGCTGATCAGAAAGGAAGTGAGCAAGTGACACGTACGTGACAGAAACGTCTCTCTTTCTTCTTCTTGTTTTCTTTCTCCCTCTCTCTCCCTCTCTTCTCTCGCTCTCGTCTCTCGGACTCTCTTTTCTTGGTTCCTAGCTCGCTCTCGCTCTTTCCGTCTCTCTTTCTCTCGCTCTGTCGCTCACCGTCTCCTGAGAGACTCACGTGTCTTCAAGTGTTCAATGGCTCTGTGTTCGGTACAAAGGTGGCCTGGGACCTCGCTCAGCTGAATGCCCCAACATCCTAAACTCCTAGACTTTCCTACGCCTTCAAGCCCGACCACGCCTCAAAACTCCTCAAAACACCTCGCAAACACCTCAAAACACCTCAAACACTTCAAGACTGTCAGTATTTGTAACAGCTCCGAGCAACTTGATGCACGTTCTGGGGGGCTCGAAGCGGTCGTTTCCACTCGTCCCACGCCGCGCCGCTGTGATCACTCCCAGCACTTCAGCGGAGAAATAGATGGTGCTGAATCGAGATGGGTTTCTAGGGTTTAGGGTTTAGGGTTTCAGAGTTTAGGGTTTAGGGTTTAGGGTTTAATGGAGGGGCATGGAGTGTTCAACAGTAGCAGCTTGGGAAACTTGGGGGTGCGACTGTTGTCTGATATGTCGGGTTCGGGTGTTCCAGGGCTTCTTGGCGAAGGCTTAAGGTGTGCTTTTACGGGGCCTTTTGGCCTTCGGCTTCAGGATGCTGTGGGCTTGTTGGGGGATTTTGAACTGCGATTCTTTTGTTAGGCGGCAGCAATTCAGAGTTTCAAGCGGGCTGCGAACAACTAAAACATTTGCTGAGGCTAGAAGACAACAGGCGCCAAGAACCTGAAGCTTCTCAAGAAGCTTTCGCTGTCTTGTGAAGCATGTTTTGCACTCTTCGTCATGCGTTCATTGTTGTGTCTTTTACTCAGACTTTTGCTCGTACGTTTTGCTGTGTGGTTATATTTTATTGTTCCTGTTTTTCGTGCTTTCTGTAATGCTTCGGTTCCTTTGTTTCTCGTTGTTTTGCGTTCGTCCTTGAGCTGTGTGTATGTGCCAGGGCACACGTCCTTTTTCAGGAGCGCAAAAATGCAACCACCCAGGAAGGGTGGCTCAACTGGCGCCAACCGAGACATGACCCGGGGTGACTCGCGGACTGGCTTTGAGCTAGGTTTAGGGTTTAGGGTTTAGGGTTTAGGGTTTAGGGTTTAGGGTTTAGGGTTTAGGGTACCAGGAGTGAAGTCAATTTTGACCCTTGCTGCATCTTGTCTTATCGGTTACCCAAGCCAGCTTGACACTGGCCCCAGCAACTCCCTTCAACGGTCCCTGGATCACGTCCAGCCTCCGAACTCTTCTAGAATTGCTGTTCCCTGCAGCAGCTCTCGCAGACGATCCGTCGGACACTCAATGGATCCTTGCCAAGCAACTGCGACGTCAATGAGTTGCGCCCTTCCCCTTGCAATCCTAAGAGCAAGGCCTTCAACTCAGCTTCAGATCAGCATCTGCCCCAATCTCACTTGAGCTTTGAGAAGCCTATCGCAAGATGTCAACGCCTGCTCAAACGCAATCGTCTCTGTCCTGTCCCCGTCCTATCACTACCAGTGGACTCTGCTTCCTTGTCGGTAACCTTAGCAATGTCTGGAGGAGCGGATGTTTGCTGCTCGTGCTTCACCGAACTCGGACTCCAAGACTGAGTCAAGATACGTTACCGGAACTCTCATCTTCAGCGCTCCTGAGTCATCCTTTGCAAATCTCTCTTCCCCGGTTCTAAGGACATCCAAGAACCGGCCGTCTCAAGACGCCCTTTTTAATCTTCAGCTCTTGCATCACTTGCCTCCTAAGTTTCCCTGATTGCTCGGTTCTACTTTGCTTCGGACCCAGCTGGGAAGCCGCGTTCCGCCAGCTTCTCGTTCTATGCTCGTGCGGCAGACCGAAGCCCATTCACAGCCGAATCCCAAACGATCACCGGTCACATGGTGAGGCGAACAACCGGTCGTAATCATGGTAGCAGCGTGTTTTGCCCTGTGTGTATGTGAAGTACATATGCACATATATACATACACAACGAAGTACGTAGGGGAGAACGTAAAGATGCACCGCCTTGAGATTGATACATTTTGGTACCGGAGGTTTGGAATAATTCGGTTCTGATGCTTTGTGGCAGATGCTTCTGCATCACTTCTGACACAAACCGACCAACCTTGTCCTGATCCAAGGGCTTGAACTGCCTTACGTTCTTCACACCCATAATCTTTAAACCCCTAAACCCTAAACCCTAAACCCCAAACCCCAAACCCTAAACCCCAAACCCTAAACCCTAAACCCTAAACCCTAAACCCTAAACCCTACGGGGTCCTTTGTGATCTCAGAGCCCAGGCAGGCATCGACATGAAGACTTTGCTGACCGAGGCGGGGGTTGGAGAGGGACCTGTCTGGAGTTTGGGGGGGGGGGGGGGGGGGGGGGGTTTGGGGGGGGGTTTGGGGGGGGGGGGGGGGGGGTTTGGGGAAGTGTTTCTGGTTTAGGGTTCCGGGCTTTAGGGTTTAGGGTTTAGAGGAGCTATTGGGAGATGGTGTTTGGTGTAAGAGTGTCCATGTGCGTCCTTGGTTTCTCCAGGAAATCCTGAAGGTGCCGAAGGGTGCCTTGGCCATGGCCAGTGCGAAGAAATCTCGGAAGCGTTGGCGCACTGAAGGGTTTGGGGGTGTAGTGCTAGCGGTTTGCAGGGGGTTCAATGTTCAGAGTGATGTGTTTGGTAGGTTGCTTCGAAGTTTTGGATTCGTTCAGGCTTCGGCATTAAGCTTAGAGCGCTTGCACCTGTATCTTCACCCACAAACCTTGCTGTGGTAGGACCCGTGGATCGCGTCCCAATGAACAGCCACCGTTTGCAATGTGCATATTTCAGGAAGGCTTAACCCTCGCCCCAAAGGCTCAGCCCCCTGAAGACCACTCAACCCCGAGTCCGAGCTCTCTCAGCTGTTCCGGCATCAGGATTACAGTCGTCTTACTACAGGAATGATACAAAAGCAACACAGAACTACCCTAAACCCTAAACCCTAAACCCTAAACCCTAAACCCTAAACCCTAAACCCTAAACCCTAAACCCTAAACCCTAAACCCTAAACCCATTCTTCTGGCGATCCTGATTTGTTGAGATCGTCCTTGCTTGATGGACAAGTGGGCTGCGCATGACCGCGGTCCGCAAGCAACAAAACAGTGAAGAACTTGGGATGTTCCCCCTTAGGGTTTAGGGTTTAGGGTTTAGGGTTATACTAGCAGTCCTTAATGGGGATTAAAGTACCCAAATACCACATACGGGTCGCTTGTTCTGGTTTTCTGGCTCGTTGTGATCGTGCCCTCTCGCCCCACGCGGTCGTTCACCGCTCAGGCGTGAACATCAAGATCAAGTCCAAAGTCGTTGAGGTGAGCATTCTTTAGCGGCCAGTGACGGCTTGGTCGGCTTGAGGGTTTTCAAGTTTGCGGCTCGACATTCTTCGTGATGGCCCGGAAGTATTTGTCGATGTTACAAGTAAGTTCTTCAGAGACCTGAAGTTTTGGGGAGCCACTGTGGTTTCAGTCGAGTAGACAGGCAAGGTTGACGTCGTGCCTGAGGACGTGGTTGAGGGCGTGAAGACTGCTGCACCGTTCTCCGTTGCAACAAAGCCACACCTCAAGGATGATGATCGACCTCTCTTCCCCTAAACCCTAAACCCTAAACCCTAAACCCTAAACCCTAAACCCTAAACCCTAAACCCTAAACCCTAAACCCTAAACCCTAAACCCTAAACCCTAAACCCTAAACCCTAAACCCTAAACCCTAAACCCTAAACCCTAAACCCTATAGCCTAGCTCGAAGCACAAGCGGCCATGCTTTGCAGGGCTGCTTAGGGTTTATGAATGACCTGGATATTTAATCCCATCTCAAAGTAGGAGAACTTCAGAGAAGAGTATCACAAGTCTCCGAAGACCTGAGCCCCCAAAGGCGTCCAAAAGTCAGGAAGCTGTAAGGATTTGGGATGGTGGAGTACGCGTTGGAGGGGATCTGCAGGTCAAAGGCAAGCATGGCGAGCTGAAGCGCGACTTCAAGCACCTGCCCATTGAGCTTCTCCTGGCTGACGGTGGCAAGAAGGCCTGAACTGAAGCCGATGCAGAAGTCTGGGGGTTTTAGGATTACAGCATTTTGGGGTATATCAAGGGGGGGACCTTATGTTGGGAAATGCCCATACAACGGCGGGACAGAGGGCTTTTGGTTGAGGTTCATGTGGGTAAGGCCCGGGGTGCGTCTCCGAATGGAACGATTTTGGATTCTTCAGGAGTTCTGAGCCCTCGGGCCTCGCAAAGCCCCAAAGACTTCCTAGGGTTTAGGGTTTAGGGTTTAGGGTTTAGGGTTTAGGGTTTAGGGTTTAGGGTTTAGGGTTTAGGGAAGCTTGAATCAAGAAGCCTCAGAACGTGGCAGCTTCGGCCGCTCCTGCGCACTCCTCGTTAAGGTTGAAGCCTGGGATGTGCTGTAGAGGCTTGGGTGCTTCCTCTTCAGCTGAGGGCATTTGGTTTTTCTGACTTCCAGGGCTTAGGAAAAACCGAGAACCCAACGGCTTGCGGCCTCTTCGAGGCTTTTTTTTATTTTTTTTTTCTTGCAGGTGATTGCGCGCATGTACTTCGCCAAGAGCAAGCAGTGCTCTATGCTGAACAGTGCTCTTTGGCAAGCAGTGAGGGTTGGGGCTTCAGGTCTTGGGATGTGTTACGATTCCAGTTTGTTTTTTTTTGACACCCCCGCCCCCCCCCGTTCCCTCGGGAAAACCTTGAATCGCAGTGTGGGTGTTGCTAGACTTCTTGAAGAACTTACTGTTGGTTAGTAGGGAATGAGGGAATGAGGTACCCTATTTCCCCCCTATATATATATATATACCCTAAACCCTAAACCCTAAACCCTAAACCCTAAACCCTAAACCCTAAACCCTAAACCCTAAACCCTAAACCCTAAACCCTAAACCCTAAACCCAAACAGAACCCTCATTCCCTACTAACCAACAGTAAGAGAACTGGCCCAAGAGAGGTCTGCAGCCACATCAGCAACCTCTTCGAGGCCGTTCTGGGGTGGCCTTCAGCTCCAGCCTGGTAGTTAAGGGTTTAGGGTTTAGGGTTTAGGGTTTAGGGTTATCGATTCCCTAGAGGTTTGGGTTTTGTTTCTGTGTTAGGGGGCTTTGGGCCTGTGGGCGCCTGGGCCAGGGCGTGGCGCACAAGTTTGAGTACAAGATGCGCCTCGTGTACGCGCACTTCCCCATCAACGCCAACATCATCAACGGCGGCAAGGCAGAAGTGCAGCAAGGGTTTAGGGTTCAGGGTTTAGGGTTTAGGGTTTAGGGTATGTACGTTCCACTCTTAGGCTCAAGCACCGTAGGCAGTCAAGAGCCTAGCACCTACTTTGAAGCAATGAATGAAGCCGGAGCGCAACCACATGAAAAGCCACGCGAGTGCAAATGATTTCCTCATCAGTTTCAGTGGAATATCACCCGGACGATCAAATCTTCTTGGTACATCGTCTCCCTGATGGTTCAGAGAAACGGGAACTCACCACGTCCATGATTGTTGATGCGATGTTCGAGGTTAAGAAACGCGCTGCAGTGTCCAACTTATCTGACATTAGTCAAATTACAGGCACAGCGCCCGCAGGACCCATCAAAGAGGAGGAGGTTGATTATTCCAGTCTGGAATGGGGTGACATGGATCCAAACTATCGGCGGGAACTCGAGAAACGTCCTGAAGTTAAGGCAGCTCTTCAACGATTCAAGCGGCAATCAAAGGCTGCACGGCTCACGCCGTCAGGAGAGTTTATGGAGTTTCATACAGCCGAAATTCCCGCGCCCGACAACCCGCCTACTCTGGCTGAGGATTTCAAGCAGAGGGAAATGACCGGGGACACATTGGACTCTGCAATCAAATTTTATCATGAGCGTCATGTGCAGCCCAGTTTCAACATGTTAGCGGATGCCGTGACGGCTATGTCCAATCGGAAGGCGCCATGCGTGCTACAAGCTTTGAATTTACACCAGATGCAGTTGAGTAACCTTGAGGGCGAAATCTGCCAACGCACGGTTCTCTTGCATAACATCCCTCCGTTCGCGAATTATTCTTCCATACAGGGAAACCTGCAGTTCCTGTGCGGGGTGGCTGGTCTGGATTTTCACCATGCAGTCCAATCTTGCTCAACCCACATTCTCTCCCCGAATGCCGCGATCCTGAGGGTTGTCTTTTTGCAAATGCAGGGAAGCCGCGAGTTTGTCATTGCTTTTCGGAAAGGCGCAAGGTACTGGCGAGACTACCAGGACCGGGGCAATGATCGAAAGATACGAGTTGAGAAAGATGTTCCTTTCTCAACTCGTTTGGAGAGGCAGCCGTATTATGCCTTGCTGGACATGCTTTCGGACATTTCTCCACCTCCTTATGGCTCCACCTCCTTCCGTACAGATTTGTCCTCCCTGCAGATAAAAACCCCGGAGGAGTGTGACGAGGATATGGTCTTGGCGCAGGTTGTTTACCTTCCTTTCCGAGGGGAGTTTCGATGCATTCTGCTTGTCCAGCCCGATCTTGTGACCTCGCTACAGTCATCCTTTGGACGTCATTTCAATGAGCGCATGATGAGTACACTCATACTCCTGCAGGCAATTACTCACGCCAGCACACACACAACCACACTGGCTCGATTCCATCACACATCATCATTCGACTACTCCAATGTCGGCCCAGAGGAGGCCTTCCACATGTTCCCGTATTCTATCGAGCACAATGTTCTGGACCCCGCGCTGGCAGATAAGTTGAGGACAGACCCCGGATTTATTCACAAGGGGTATGGAGGGCTGGGTCAGGTCGTCAATTCCGCGCAGTTTGCTCGCGGCACCAACCCTGCAGACTACGGGCCGGGTGTGGGATCTCATGGTGGAGACAAGCGCAAGGGTTACGCGAAGGGTAAAGGGAAGAGCGGCAAAGGAAGAGGCAGCTCCACTTTTCATGATCCGCAGATGCGAGACAGGGATGTGGACATGGAATTCCAGGGCTCTCGAGATAACCGCAGACGAGCCAGCAATCATCGGGAGGAGTATGATGAGGACTTTGGCTCAGACGAGCGGTTTTACCGACATCAAGATCGGAGAGGTTTCCGAGATGTTCGTGATGCTCGCAGAGATGTTCGTGATGATCGCCGCGACGTTCGGGATCGCAGCCCCTCCCAGCACAGGCAGCCCAGACGTTATCAATACCAGCGTGATTGGTGACTATATCTTTCGCTCAGTCTATGTATGCTCCTTTACAGCTTACCCGCACCTATGATGCAGATACGGTTAGATGCACCAGATACGGCTATGAGCATGCGGCTTCAGTCTAATGCGCTTGCACCTATGATGCAGATACGGTTAGGCGCGCCAAATACGGTTATTAGAGAACGGCTTCAGTCTTATGCACATACGGTTACGACAGTGAGGCTACTTGCCCTGGAGGGGCGGAGTGGCCAGCGCATTCGCATGCCCATCCTTTTTTCTGGCGCGGCGTGTAAATGGCACGCCGCGGCCACGCGGATCTCAGCAGCAACACGCTCCGTTTGTTTGAATGATTACTGCTCTCGAAAGAAGCGAAACAGGATAATGCATTCTCTCCGCGGCAATTGGTACACAATCCGTGACTGGCAGAAGCCGCACTACAAATCGCGAATGTGGCAGACTTGTACTAATCTTTACAACGGAATGAAGGTGTTTAAGTTTGTTGAGTATTCTGACTGTTTTGAGGCTTTCGTCTATAGACGAGGTATATACTATGTCTTTTGTTCCGATTCGTATTCTTCTCCAAAGATGTATTACAGCCTACGGAAAGCGGTTACCTCCAGTCGGGGTGAGCCGGGATGCCGCCGTCGTCATGCTGATCCACTCCTCCATTCAGTTATCTCATCTCTTCGAGTTACGACGAGCGGCAGCGAAAACCGCAATGCTTTCGGGGGACATAGTCATAGGGGTTTCCGCAGTGCGGAAGCAGTAGACAGAAGGCTACTGAAATACAGAAGCTCTCGAGCAGAGGCTAGAAGGTCATACCGTGCACATTCCAAGGGCTGGGGTAATGGTAAGGCTGACCACCCCTTTTTGATGCCCCCCCCGCCACAGCCGCGTGCAGCAGTTTACGAACGAACTCGAAAACAGATCAAGCCTCATCAGCATCAAGCCAACAATGCGTCGCTTTGTCGACTCGTGTTGTCGTCGGCAGTCGCGCCTTGTAAGCTCTTTGCTCGGTCACTCCGCCTGGCGTCGTGGAACGTTGAGGGGCTTCGCGAGATTGCAAAATATGACCAAATCTTTTCCTTCATGCAGAAGCAATCGGTTCACTTGCTTGCAATGCAGGAAACACACGCATCTAACCCCCAGGAGTTCTCTAAGTCAGGGTTTCTGGTCCTCCACAGTGCTGCCCCAACTTCGCCCAACCATGGTGTTGGGTTCATTGTTTCCCCTGAGCTCCGTCCGTACGTTAAGTCCTTCTTACCCATTAGCCCTCGGTTGTGCTCAGTCGAGATCAATACCTCTCCTAAACCACTTCTCGTTTACTGTGCTTATGCTCCTAGTTTAGTTCAGGATGCCGCAGAGGATGTACGCCGGAAGCGGGAATTCTGGGACATGTTCACTGAGCAATTGGTAGATGTCAGCTCGCCAGAAAACCTGTTGGTTATGGGAGACTTCAATTCTAGATTGGACCCTCAGCTCGACTCTACTGGAGTCCACATAGGGCCTACTGTGTGGGGTAAGAGGCTTTCCATTGACACTTCAGAACGAGATAATGCAATTCACTTGCTGGAAGTGTTACAGAGTTTTGATTTGAAACTCCCTCAAACGTTTATGCAAAATCGTCCTGCGCGTAGGGTTACGTACAAAGAAACCACATGCTCGGACCATTTTTTGGAGCGCCCGAATGTCTCAGAGTGGACCACATTGGACTATGTTATCACGGCCTTGGCGCCGGTTTTTGCCGTTGAAGACATCTCAAGTCACTTTCAACAAGCTGTGAATTCTCGGCACTTGCCCATAATTTGCTCCATTGGGGTCGCTCTCCCGGCGCGTCGACCCCCGCCCAGTACCCCACCGTTGCCGGACTACACTCAAACCTCCCAGTATTATGACAAGTTGGAGTCTTCTCTTCTAAGTTTATGTAACCATTCTTTCGATCCGGTAGCTTCGGTGGAAGGGCATGTGTTGGCTTACACAGATGGCTCTTGCCCCAATAACAGGGTGATCTCCCAGACGAACCCAGCGGGTTGGGGGTTTGTGGTCTCCCCCATTCTACTCGCTTTTGCATTGCATCCCAAACCAACTTCGGATTGGATTACTTCCCATGGCAAAGTGAGAACGAACCCGGATTTCCCGGAGTTCGCTGGGGCGGAGGTATCTTCCAACAATACTGCTGAGCTTCAGGCGCTTATTGAGCTTTTCGATTACTTGTTGTACTTTTCGGGCTTTCCGGAGGGACAAAGGATACATGTTTACACGGACTCTCAGTACGTTCTTGATATTTTACGTGCGCGCTCCCTGCCTGCTACGCACTACAGACTTATTTCCAGGCTCCAAAGGTATTGGGTCGCTATGCGCATTACGTTCAACGTTCATGTGGACAAGGTCCCCTCACACGTGGGCATACCCGGGAATGAGTATGCAGACCGAGTGGCCTACTCGGGAAATTTTTCGCTAGGACGTACAGGCCGTTTTTCGCAACCTCATTCCAGAAGTCTCAGGCCCCCAGAGTTCAATCTGGATCTGACGAACTGGGATTCATTATCGGTACAAGAGCAGAACGTTTTCTTGCGTCAGGCAATTTCCGAAGCTAAGGAGCTTATTCCGGCCCTCCCTTTGACTCCGCACAAACCATGGATTTCCAAAACAACTTTGGGACTCATCGCCGAATTGCGCGATGCTGGGGGACTCGCGCCGGAGGATGTTAAGGCCTTCAGAAAACGTATCAAGGCTTCTGCCAGGAAGGATAAAAAGACTTTTGTTCATACCCGGCTCTCCATAGACTATGAGAGCACGCCCACTCAATGGACAACTCTCCGCAACCTCCGGCGTGGATTCACGCCGAAACCTCCAGGCATCCGGGACACGAGTGGCAAACTCCGGCCTACCAAACAACGAGCGGAAGTTTTTCGAGAATATCTCGCAAATCATGTTTGGAAGTGTGGGGAAGAGGTTTTCCAACCGCGCCCGCCCCTCCATCCGGTCATCCCTGAGATCTATCGGTTGTTCACGGAAGAGGACCTCTACCAGTGCCTCAAGGCGCTTCAAACCGGGAAGGCTCCGGGACCGGATGAAATTCCTGCAGAGCTCATCAAAAGGGCTCCTTATATAGTCCGTGTTTTCCTTTTGTCTCATTACAATAAATGCCTCACCTCTGCTTCTATCCCCGACGCGTGGCGCCTGTCAAATGTGGTCATGTTGGTTAAGGATGTGAAAAAAGACACACTGTCGCTTGACAACTACAGGCCTGTCTCACTCAGCGATTGTTTCTACAAAATATACGCCTCTTTATTACAGAAACGTCTGGCTTTCTACATTGACCCACGAATTCGGGATTCTCAGTTTGGATTTAGGCGGGGCCGCTCAGCAGCGCAACCTATACATATTCTTCGACGATTGATTGAAACTCACGAACGGCAAGTCTCGCCGTTGCATGTTCTTTTTCTGGACTGGTCCAAGGCCTTTGATTCTCTTTCTTTTGCTGCGATTGAGCAGTCTTTGGTGAGGCTTGGCGTCCCTGACCCCTTTGTACGGGCTGTAATGTCCATCTACCAGTCGCCGCAGTTTCGAGTTCGTGACTCGGGCTGCATATCGCAGCAGGGCTCGCAGTCGCGTGGCGTGCGCCAGGGGTGTCCTCTCTCACCTTATCTTTTTGATGTTGTGCTCACGTGCTTGTTCCACGATGTCGAGTGTTCTTACGAGCGCCAGTTTGGGGTACTTACAGGTGTTCTTAATATCCCTTCGCGCCTTTGGGACCTCGAGTATGCCGATGATACAGTTCTGCTCTCACGTTCATCTCTTCAACTCACGCGGCTTCTGCATCTTTTACAGCATCATGCTTTGCAGTTTGGTCTGCAGCTCAATCTCGATAAATGCAAGCACTTGCAGCTTCACTCGGAAAACCGCGTTTCTTATGCCCCCGATCCGGGCGCCGATTGTAGCTGCAGTTGTTGCAACGGCGGGCGCCGTGCAGCGACAGAGTACGTTCCGCTAGCGGAGGAGGTGAAATATTTAGGCATATTTCTTGATGCTACCTGCAACAGTAGGAGTACCACCAGTAAAAGGATTTCCAGGGCAGTACACGCTTCCAAGCTGCTAAAGCCTTTCTTCACGCATGCTGGCCTCCCGACAAAATGGAAGCTCACCGTGTACAAGTCTATCATTCTGTCAATTTTGGCATATGGCATGGAATCATGTTGTCCTGCACCCTCTCAGCAAGGCAGAGTTGACTCTCTTCACTTTAAAAATTTGCGTAGGATTTTTCGTGTGAAGTCTTCTTATTATCATCGGGTTTTACAACCGTCGGAGGCTCCTTGTTCCAATGAATACTTGTCGGAACGTGCAAATGCCTTCACAGTACTTCCCACTCCGTCGCAGCAGTTCTCTTTTAACAGGCTAAAGCTTCTTGGCCACATTCTCCGTCACCCTGATACATATGAGGCGACCAGTACTTTTATGCAGTCGAAAGCGTATCGCTTCATCAGCGGAGGGAACAGATCGGGTCGGCCCAGCTTGCACTGGGCGGAAGTTGCTATGACCGAAGCGTATATGCGGCTACAACATGCAGATACGGATAAGACCCCGGCAGTGGCTGAGATTCACCACCCCTACTGGAGTATCCCGTCGCAACAGTTGGTGAAACAGATGCATTCCGCGAGCAGTCTCCCCGGTATGGACAACACTAGGCTCTTCAGACGAATCAACCCAGTCGCTCAAGATAGACATCTCTGGCAACAGATTACCAAACCTACAAGACAAGTTCGCTGATGCTGCTTTGGTTGATGGGCAAACACCGCTTGCCTTGCACTTGAAAAAAAAAAAAAAAAAACGTTCCACTCTTCTGACCGACCCATATGCCCTGCTGGATGCCAAGTCCTTAACGTAAAGCGGTTTGCGTTGTGTAGGCGAGCATACCTGCGATCTGCAATCCTTGGGTTCTCTTTTCCCGTGCCAGTCCGGCCTGCCTACGGAGAAGTGTCGTATGACGTGCATGATACTTGCGACCTTGAATCCTGACCCCGACGCCCTCTTGAGAAGATTGTTGCTTGTGGTTTAATGGATCGCCAGGATTCAGTCTGTGTTTTCTGTGGATGTGCACAGTCAGGCCGCTGTAGCTGCCTGGTTATCTATAGAACTTATCAAAGCAGGTTCATTGTTGCGACTTACCTACCTATGGCTGAAACAGGCCGGAGCTCATGAAATGCTCAAGGCCCAACGCAAGCTTTAACGGGTCCAAAGATGAGTGCTAGAGCCGCCAACTCGATACTGCCTGGCAGACCATCGAGATCCGAAACTTTTTGGGCGAGAAGGTGGTGCGAACTGTGCTGAGCCCAGTACCATCCAGTTCATCCCAGTCCCATCATAAGCCCACATCCTTCGGGCTTTTTTGGCCAGGCTTCTTGTCTGCCAAGGGGTTAAGCTACGTTAAGATGAAAGAGGGCGTCGGGCCGACGTTGACAGCACGATGGGTAGGACTCGGTGCACACTAAAGCCTGAATTAGGTGCACATGCTGCCGGGTGTGACAGTGGAGAAGAGCGCCTCCACCAAGGAGACACTGTTAATATTGTTCGGGTTGGGCCAACACATGAAATTTGTTTTTATTTGCGGGTAGAAAAAATGTATGTACGTATGCCCGAGCTATCGTTTGAAGCTGTCACCCCTGAACAACCACAGTGCACGAGTATGAGCGGTCCATACCCTAAACCCTAAACCCTAAACCCTAATTCCTAAACCCTAAACCCTAAACCCTAAACATACTTGTATGGTCAAGTCCAGGAGCTTCGCTAGCTAGGACCCGGCAGCCCGATTATTCAGCCCCGGCGAGACAGTGATCCTAAGTGTGTTTCACGCTTCATGCGTACACATGCTGCACATCCCGGAACTTTACGCGAGTACCTAAAGTGCATAAGACCTAAGTTCCCCCCTCTCACACTCTTGGTTGCCTTACATATAGACATCCCCCTAAACCCTAAACCCTAAACCCTAAACCCTAAACCCTAAACCCTAAACCCTAAACCCTATTTCGGGAGAACATTTTTTTTGGGTATTTTTTTTTGTTTTTTTTTGGGTGTTTTTTTTGTTTTGCTTGTTTTTGTTCCTTTAAAGAATACCTAAATTAATTCCGGACCCAACCTTAAACCCTAAACCCTAAACCCTAAACCCTAAACCCTAAACCCTAAACCCTAAACCTCTTATGATGGCTCCCCGAATCCCTTGTCGTGCCAATTGAGGGTACCGCACTGCGGGGCCGCCCTTACGGGTTTCTCCGGGGTTCAAGGTACCCCGGGTGCTCTGGTTTAGGGTTTAGGGTTTAGGGTTTAGGGTTTAGGGTTTAGGGTTTAGGGTTTAGGGTTAGCATCATGGGGGCTCTGGGGGTCTTAGGTCTGCAAACGCCTAGAGGGTTCCTCGGGGTCACGGGCACGCATCGTTTTGTTGCTCAGATCCGACATCTCATATCGAAATGATGGGTGTGACCGCAAAGCTCTTCGCGAAGACGGAAGCTCCGCTGGAAAAGGGGCATCCGGAAATAGAAGGACCAACCCATAGGCATTGCCACAAGCCAACATCCTCGGACGTCTCGTTCCTACCGGCTTATATGGGGTCAACGTCTGCAGGGTGCCTTTGAAGGGTCCTGAGCTTCCTGCAAGGTCTGTGGGCCGGAACCTAGGTCCCCAAACATCACTGCTTCCGGGGGGCCCATGGTCAAGGAAAGAAGAAGTTGCCGTTTGCAAACTCGCCGAAAGGAATTCGATTTTTAGCTCTCAGAAAATCATCGTCGGTTTAGGGTTTAGGGTTTAGGGTTTAGGGTCACCCCAGGGTGCCAGCCCGAATCGTCCCACAGGATGAGCTGGTCGTTAGCGGTGCGGACATCGAGCTCACCGGCCAGTCGGCCGCGCTGATCCACCAGCCGCAGCCTTGGAAGCGGCAGGTTGAGAAGCTTTCGGGGTTTAGGGTTTAGGTTTGAGGTTTGAGGGTTGAGGGTTGAGGGTTGAGGTTTGAGGGTTGAGGGTTTAGGGTTTAGGTTTGAGGGTTGAGGGTTGAGGGTTTAGGGTTGAGGGTGGAGGGTCGAGGGCCTTGAGGGTTTGGAAGCCTAGCATGTCGTTGTTGAGTTTGGGGGTGGCTGGCTTCGGACGCCGTTTCATACAGATCGGCAGCTGTTGCGTTCTGAGTTGCCCACCCCAACGCGTATCACTTCGCGTAAACTTGACCGAAATCTTTCCTCAACGATTGCACCAACCTCGAACCGTACTGCCATTCTACTGCCGTACCATGCCGTACCTACTTCGAACCCTGAACCTTACGCCCTAAATCCGACCTAAACCCTAAAGGGTGCTGGCGTTTTGTCCGGGGAAGGAGACGGGAAAGCAGACCACAGGGCTAAACGCCCCACACCAGAGGGAGGGAGGGAGGGAGGCACCCCACACGAGGGAAAGGACCCGGGAAACAGACCCAACACCTTCAAGCCCTCTATGTGGTCCTGGGTCGACGTATACCCTGCCCCAGCCCCTGAACACCTGCCCACCTACCTACCCAAAGCGTACCAAATCAACCTCCTTACCAAAGCCTTTCTTCAGCCTTTCCAAAGCAACTTTCCAAATCAAAACCTTACCTACTTACACCCCCCTGGCCTTGCCTTTCAAGTGGTCCGGGAGCAGCCTCGCACCCAGAAGGAGAAGGGAAAGCAGACCACGTGGCCAAACACCGCACGCCGAAGACTCCACCACAACCCAAACCACAGAGTCACAGAGGAAGGAAGGACGCCACCATGGGGGCGGCTGCCGACCTCATTGTGCTGCTCCCCTAAACCCTATATCCTAAGATCCTTTGCTACCTTGACTTGCAATCCAAGCCACGGCGAGTGGCGGAGGACTGTGCAGTCCACTGCGTCCTTGTGGCAATCAAAACGCCCGCCCACGCTGAGCAAATCGGCGGCAGACTCTCAAACGCGTCTGAAAGCTTGACGAAGAGGCCGAATCCTTTATAAGACCATGCAACCCCAAGCAAGCAGCACACGACCTCGACTCTTACCTCAAAATCAGCACCGCGAGGTCCTGCCTCTGCAAGAAGAAGGATATCCGAAAGTTCTTGGACGGTATCTACGTCGCCTCTCATGGTGTCAAGGAGGCGAGCCCGGTTGTTTAGGGTGGAGGAGCAGTTGTGGTAGTGAGTTTGCGGACGTGAGGCATCTTGGTCCTGTTGAGAAAGGATAGGTTGAAGACTTCCGAATTGTTGGATAGATGAAAAAGACAGGGTTGTCAACGCTGATAGCTGATGGCCTGAGGTGGCCATTGATTTGAGATTCAGCGAGTGGTTCTGTCATGTGAGTGGGTTTTCTGCTCTCCATAGTTACTTTCAAAGCGCAGATCGAACCCTTTGACATGCGCCAGGACTGAGATGTCACCTGGCAGCTACTGGTGCGCGGCGCGTGAGAGTGGTGGAACAAAAAGCTCGCCTTGCTGTGAAGTAGGGTTGTGGCATGTAGTGGTGTGGGTTTCATTAGATTTTATCACGTAGCTTTTTTTCTCCTACACGGCGCGAGCTCCTCACAAAACTGGCACGTTCTGAGCTTGAGAGTCGCATCCATGCCATGTTTTCGGCCCAGCTCAACGGAAGTGGCTCGAGGCACCGGTCGTCGGTAGTCCAATGCGCAGTAAGAAGAACACCTGTTTGGAAAGCTCCGACAGGATCATGTGCAAGCCGAGTTTTTTGTCGGTTCGTCCCGCCATGGGCGACCGCATGCCCTCGTTTGACTTAGCTACGCGTTCTGTCTCCGTCGACAGACCCATCGGTCCACGGAATTCACATTCAATGTGCAGTGGGTAGGCACCATGGTTGATTGTGGACACGTGTCGACACCGAAGGGAATCGTGGACACGTCGGTCACTTGTTCAATTGACACGATATCGAAGGAACGCAGGGAACGACGGGAGGAGCGAAGTTAAGAGAAAGCTTTCACAATCAGAATGGGCACTGGTAGACGTGCTGACGACAAAGTGAAGGACTGCAAATTCGGCACGGAAGGCTCGGAACTGTGCTCTGGACTTCTGCCTGTCTTCTCGTTTCGGGGATCATTGCCGGGTGCCCACGGGGCCGAGCATGTCAGGGCCACTGGGGTGGCTTGTGGTTTTGCAGGGGGGTTGGGGCGCCGAAATGCCTGGCGAGAGGGCCGCTGGCCACTTCGTGATCTTCGGATCCATCACCAATGGCAGACAGAAAAATATGCAGAGGAAAATGCAGGAGCACGGTTCGAGAGTGTCTGTATATGTTTTGGGCCACGGTTGAATTTTGCAACTTGACCCAGGCAAATAGCACTACTCAAGGTTGCCCTTCGGTACCATTCGGTGTCCTTGTTTTTCCTTGATGTTACAGATGAGTTGCATCGCACGTGGAAGGATACGACTCAGGGGCAAAAGAACGTGTGACAACAGTTGACAACATTAGACAACATTAGACAACATTAGACAACATTTGGCAACATTTGACAAACATGTTGCAACTTGGGATAGCTGAGTTGCTGACCGGCGACCCTTAGCGTCTTAGCCAGTATTCAGCAGCTTTCTGTTCGGGGCAATGTGGAAATGGCCAACGGTCGGTGTGCTGAGCGAAGGCCATGCGGCGTCTGCGCGTGAAGAAAATCATACGTCAGCGGGTCAGGAAAGCTAAGTTGCGATTGGCAACTTTACGAAGCAAGGCAAAAGAGCAAGGAGCACTGGCCAAGAAGGCAAGTTCATCATGCGCACTGGTGGCTCAAGCGCCGAGCACAACTCGGGACAGGCTGGTGCACGAGTGTCGAGGGTTGCTCCATTTTCTTTGGCTTCATCATAGCCACCCTTTCGATCGGCGACCAAGCGAAATCATGAAGCGTCACCCTACTGGTGAGTGGGATATCGGTTTTGACTTGTGGTTTGATTGGGACAGCGTGCAGCCCGTCACCCACACAGTCAGTGGAATGCCGAATGGTGTGTGGGGGGACACCAGCAGCTCTTGGTTGCGTGTGGAGTTGAAAGACATGGACGGCCCACCCATGGAAGATTCACATGCTTGGTGCGAGCCAATTGTGGGCTATCATGGCACCAGATGGCCAAAGTTGCCGTGGATTTTGCAGCAGAAACGCTTGCGTGCTGGGCCGCGCATAGCTGGTGGGACGCGTGGCGTTTGGAGCTCCACCAGCTTCCAAGTTGCAGATCTTTGGGCAGCAATTGCGAGCAACACTGCTGAGCAATAGACACCCTCTTAGCTTTAGATGACCAGCCTGCGTTCTTGAGCCAGCACTGATGCTACTGATTGCTTAAGAACCCCCCCAAAAAATAAGTCCTCCTCATAAGCGTTGTGTTTTTTGGAGGTTCTTAAGCAAATAGTAGGATACCCTAAACCCTAAACCCTAAACCCTAAACCCTAAACCCTAAACCCTAAGCCATAACAGGATGTTTTGGGAACGAAGGAGGCGTACGCTTGGCCGGAGCCACTGGCTGGAGCATCCAAAAGGCCCTGGAACCCGTGGACCCCAGATCGGCATTATGGGGTTTCCGAGACTAGAGGTACCGTTTTGGGCTCCTTTCTTTTAAAGGAATCCTACTGTTTGGGGTTCGATTATAGGGGCCCCTCATTTCTGTAAAATCCCAAATCATGCTTGCGGTCTTCTCTTTGATTCAGACGGTGATGTGAACCAGAAAGTTTCAATCACTTCAAGCCCAACTTTAAATTAAACGGGCAACCAACACACCTCTGAATAACCAGCCCCCAGAGCCTGAGCTTCTGGTCCAGGAAGGTAGAAGCAGAGCCGGGTTCGGTGTCTGAGGAACGGCTCCGTGGCAGTAAGATGATGACCGCTCTTGTGGGGCTTGAGAGTTCGTGCTTCTTGCATGGCATAGCGCTTGGATGTAGGGTTGAGGACGGGTGTCAAAGTTTTTGGTTGGTGGTTTTGCATTTCTGTCCGCGTTCTTGCTGTCGCTGCTTTGTCCTTGTCCTTGCCTCTGTCGTTTTGGTTGTGACCGTCAAAACCACACAGGGGTCAATCACAGCGGTCCCGTCACAGTGGTCCTGGGTTTCGAACTTGCTTTTGCTATGGTTACGGTTGCGAGCTTTGGTGTGATTGCAGCAAATATTCCACCACCGTGGAAGGCACCGAAAAACTTTGCCGTCAGCCCGTCCAGCTTGTATCATGTTGCATCCGCTTGCGGCAGGAAATTCATATTGAGCCGGCTTCTGCGATCGGTCACGCGGATTGCAAAGGGTGGGCTTTGCTCGCAGCTGTCGTGTCGCGAACGCGAAAACGCTATTTCTTCGACGCGTTGTTGCTGTCCCTGCCGCATCCTGCCGTCAGTTCACCGTGCGCACTTGTGACTCAAGCAAGCCCACATGCTTGCACCAGGCCAGGCCATCCACATGCGCCGGTTGAGATCAGTTGATGCTGGCAGCCGGTGACAGAGGGGAATGGGGCTCGGAAGCTGCGCAGCCTGCCGCCAGCCATGCACTCCTGGCCAACACCGCGAAACATCTTCAACTGCAGCAGGCGAAATGGCAACAGTGGTGAGTTTGTGATCGCTACCGAGCACCGGACAACCGAGCTGCCATCATGGACGCAAATCCACATGAGACCAGCACAGGGTCAGTGCTGGAGCCAGAACGATGTGTCGAAACACCGGCGGGGTTCGCTGTTTCAAGTTGAAGGTCGGCACAAAGCCACGGATGAATTCACGAAGCTGGGGTTCCCCCAATTAAGCTCGTCCCAGCAGAGCAAATTGATCGCGAAACCAAACTGCGGAGCCTGGAGGATGGATGCCGGCGGCATTCCACGTGGTGATCTTGGAAGAGTTTAGCCGCAGGTGCGCGTGAACGTGCATGTGGTTTTGTTGTTTCCTCGCAAGTCGAGGCGCGCAATGCGCTCGAAGGGCTAGCTGGCCCGGCCGCGATGCAGGTGTCGTTCCGGCAGGCCAAGGCATGTTCTCCCGGCTCCAGCTCCTTTGGTAAGGGCCCGGCCGGCGCAAGGGCAACAGACAAGAAAGCCGGCATCAGCGAGCGCCGCTTTGGTTTGTTCTTGACCCTTTCTCGGTCAAAGATGCATTGGGACCGCGTTGACTGGTAGCAAAAGGGTGTGCAGAGAAAAACACGTTCGAGCCTTTCATTGTGATCCGGACGCCTGCGCTTGGAAACTCCTTTAGTTCGTCCCTGCAATCCGCAATGGCGGACCAGGACGCCCTTGCGGCGGTACTTTCGGAAATGTGTTCTGGCATTTCTGAGGAATGTCAATCAACTGCCGGCTCACATCCGTAGCTCCGTGGCAGGTTTCCATGCATTTGCGAGCGCAGGTGGCCAGAAGAGAAATCCCGATCGCTCTCGTCGTCACCGCCAACACGGCGGGAGCCATCCCACGTGAGTTTGCCGCTCGTAAACTGCGCCATGCATTTCACGGACTGGTGGGTCTGTTGCAAATTCGGGATGCTGATCTTGTGCGTGTTCATTAAACGCGGTCTCCACTTGGCGCCGTGGCGCCGTGTTGCAGATTTACCAGCCGGTGTGCTTATGACGGACCGCAG
The DNA here is from genome assembly GCA_905221605.1 of Symbiodinium natans. Classification (NCBI taxonomy): domain Eukaryota; class Dinophyceae; order Suessiales; family Symbiodiniaceae; genus Symbiodinium; species Symbiodinium natans. The sequence continues at coordinate 206,227 of CAJNDS010002655.1, forward strand.
GACACAGATGGCTGTGAGGCCGGTTTTCCTTGTTAAAAAGTGTTAAAAAGACCTCACATTCATGGCTGGACTCGATCCGTAGTGCCTCGGCTAGATTTCGATGAAGGTGTTTTGCGCTTGCCGTGGATCGCAACCCCCCCCCCCCATATTGTTTGAAGCTTGGATGCCGTGCACGTAGGTATGTCAAGCTCTCACCGTGTCGCATTCTGGAACGATCTTCGCATTTCCATCCAAGAAGTCTTGCAGCCTTACCCTCGGTGTCAATTGCTCTTGGCAGGGGATTGCAATGTCTACTTGGGCGAGGTAGTGGGGCTTGAACGCGCAAACTGTACGTGTCGGTACAGTCGCTTTTCGAGAAGCAGGAGCTTGACCAGGTTCGCGACAAAGCTACTTCATGGGGAAGGCTTCTATTCTGCTCTGGTCCGGTCCACCTAGGCGGCCCGTCTGCTTGGGCACTGCTGGCACGCTGGTACTTGTCGTCCTGCAGATCGGAGTACCTCGAATCCTCTGAGGCTTGTCCGCTCGTCATTGCTGTCATCCCGCGCTCGGCGTCGATCTTTCTACCAGTTCTTCCCTTTGCCTTTGCCTCCCTGCATATAGTCGGGGCGGAAGTTCTCGTGCTTGGGCGGCTTCGCAATCTTGTCGTTCACGACTTCGCGGCCCATTGCGTCCTGTAGTGTTCGCAACGGTGCCAAAAACAAGTTTGTTGCGAAGGGCCATGGCGACGCGCCAAGCTCAATATGTCCCAACAGATCTTCAGTTGCTCGAGGCGGTTTTGCCTCGTTCGCACTGGCGGTCTCCCACCAGTCCACGTAGTGGTGGACGGCAGGTTCGGGCCCAAGCTCGACCAGGACGAACGCGTAACGAATGGCCTACAAGCAACTTTATCGATTTCGGGCCCCCCATGGTGCATGAGGAGCTGGTTTGCAGCTGGAAATCCAGGTTGATCATCAGGACGGTGGTAAAGGCTTGCGGGTGCTTCTTAGCTGGGCAAAGTGGATTGGGGTCTCCGCCTCGGCTGAGAAAAGCCATGCTGCACGAACTCGAGCAGCACCACGGATGTGTGCGACTGTGACTTCATCTCGTTGACGATGCGCGCGAGGATGGCCTCCGTGGCACGCAAGAGCTCCTGCGGGAAGTTGCGGAACTGCCCATCAATCTTTAACAGTCTCATAGTTGATCACTTGCGCCTGCCAATCTCCTGCCGGGAGGTCTTTGGTGGACTTGCAAGTAGACAACGGCGTCAACACACCCACCAGGGCCGGAGCCGGCATCGCTTGCGCAACCACACACTTCGAACCGCGACGCCGCCCAAAGCGGAGCTTGGCTCTGACTGCTGGCACTTGAAGCTCCTCCAAATTCAACACGACACCATCCGGCATTTTGAGCCCTGCCGTCGCAGGCAGCATCAGCGCTTCGTCGACTTCCTGCATGGACGTGGCGAATGAAGCAAAAACTTCCCCGGTGCGCACATCCCTTGCGGCCACATACGTCGCCAACTTGTCATCATTCGCCGTCGTCCCTGAAAAGCTCGACCAACTTCACGCCTATCTTAGCCATGGCATGCGACTTGGGCCGACAAGGTCAGTTCGATTCGGAGTTAAACAAAATCAACAAATCCAAAACCCATTCAACCGAGCAACACGCGACCGGGGCTCAAAGAAAGCAAGCACTGGTATTGTCGGTCGACGGCGTCGGTGCATGCCATGCTGTCCTGTTTGTGTCGGGTCCCCAACGCATCCGACGCTAATCGCATCCCTGCTGTTGTGCGGTTGTTCTATGACAGAGTTGCGGCTCTGTACTCCAGACTCGAGCACACATCTTCACACGCGCGCACGTCCAGCTCAATGCCGGCAAAACCCGTGTGTGGAAGCGTGGCACAGTGCCTGCCGGGTTGCCAGCTGAGCCAAACCTCGCCTCTGTGTGGGTTGGGGCCAGCGACCGCCCAGCTGCCGACCGAGGCCTGCGTGTGCTCGGGGCGTATGGATCCGACGAGTACGTCGCTGGGTATCTCAACATTACCCTTGCCCAGCAACGTGCTCTCCTCCAAGTGCTCCCCACACTCCCCGACCTCCAGGTCGCGTGGCTGCTGCTCCTGTTCTGCGCATGTCTCCGGGCCACTTACCTTCTTGGGATAGTGCCGCCGGCACAGACTGCAGCTTTTGCCGCAGAGCACGACTACGCCATCCTCACATGTCCTGCAGCCCTCGCGCAGCAGCAGGCCGACCCCCTGCCCGATGCGGTTGTGGCGCGCACACCTCGCCTTCCGACATGGCGGGCGCGGGGCAGATGCTGAGGTTGAGCGTGCGTCTGAGCCATGTGCCGCCGATGCGCCTGCTGACGCGATCCCGAGCGGCACCGCCGCGTTGCGCCGTGTCGCTGCGGCGGAGGAGGGTTTGCGTGTTGGCCTCGCCTCTCTGGACGGCATCGACCTCGAGGCGACCCTCAGGAGCCGCGTCCTCACGCTCCAGGGTGTCCCTACCCGCTTGCGAGGCGCCCTCCGCACGGCCATGCGTGCAGGCCTGGAATTGATATCGGAACGCACGTCGCCTCAACTGGAGCTCCGGGGCTGGAAACTCTTCCTTCTTGCCCCGCGCATGCTCTTACATCGCACAGCCGGTGCGACGCGCGTTGCGCCGGGCGAGCTTGCACGGCGCTGCGAAGCTTTCGCACGTGGCGAGTGGCCCGCCCTCCTCCAGGCTGCCTCGCGCACGGCCGCTTGTCCGCAAGAGGCGGCCCGAAATGTTGCTCCTGATCCCGAAGCTCGGGCGGCACGCGCTGCGGCTCTGGTCCATCTCGGCGAGCTCTCCGCTGCGGGCCGCGCCCTGGTTGCTGAGCCGCTTGCGCCCGCCACCGACGCCACCCTCGCAGAACTCCGGGATCCTCATCGCCGTCCGCCCGAGCCGTATGACCCCATGCCGTCCGAGATTGCTAACTTTGCCCCGCATGAGCCGTGCCCCCTTTCTTTGCCAGCGTTCCTTGCTTGCCTGCGAACTGCAAGGCGTGGGGCTGCTGCGGGACCCTCCGGCGCCACTGCTGAGCACCTCCGCATCCTGCTGGATGACGAGGTCGATAGCCAACTACTCCACTGCGCCGCGCAACGTTTGGCGCAGGCCGATGTGCCGGACGCAGCCCTGGCGGCCATTCGGGTTGGCAGAATTGTCGCTTTACAAAAGCCGGATGGACGGGGCATTCGCGCGCTCGTTGTCGGAGATGTCCTTCGCCGTTTGGTCGGGAGAACCCTCGCGCAGGCCTTCGCCCCGTACCTTGAGCGCGCCTGCATCCCCCACCAATACGGGCTAAGCACGTGAGCCGGCAGTGAGGCCCTTCCGCGTGTCCTGCGGGCTGCCACGGAGGTCGACCCGCGTGCAACCATCTTGTCTGTGGACGCCAGTGGTGCCTACGACCGCGTGCACGATCGCCTGCTCCAACGAGTCCCGCTCGTGAAGGACTTGCAGGCTGCCTGGCTGCTGCTGCGCTACTGCGCCGCCCCGCGGGCCAACTACCTCCTTCGCGCTCTGCCGCCCGCCGCGACGGCCGAGTATGCTGCCTCTCACGACTCCGCTGTGACTCGCTGCCTCGCCACGTTCCTGGGCCATGCGGACGCACCGCTGCCCCCCCAGTCGGAGCGAGCGGCACACTTGCCACTACGCTTTGGTGGCTTGGGCCTGCGAGAGGCCACGGCGGACCGCCATGCTGCGTACTGGACCTCCTGGATGGACAGCCTCCCCGTCACTTTGCCCCGCCTGGTCCGTCTTCCCGCAACGACGAACCAGCCGGGACCCTCCGGGGCTGGCAGCGGGGGGCCGCCCATGCTTGCGATGAGCGCGCGCTTGAGACGCACCTTGCTGATTTTTCACCTGCGTCCCGAGCGCTGCTGCTGTCACAAGCTGGACCGCACGCTGCGAGAGTCTTCACAGTTTTGCCCACGTCGGACGTCGTAGCCGTGCCTGACCCGCACTTCCGCGTCCTGCTCTTGCGGCGACTCCGTCTGCCCCTTCCCCTCGGTCCGCGCGCCTGCTCCTGCCGGGGCTTCCTTGACGAGTATGGAGATCACCGCGCCGCCTGCTCCAACTCTGGCGTCCTTGCATTGCATCCCGCGCACTGCCCCTTGAACGCGCTGTAGCCCGGGTTTGCCAGGAGGCCGGCGCGCGTGTCGGGCGCAACGTCGCCTTGTCGGCCATGAACCTCGACGTGCCTGTCCACGACGCACGGCGCATCGAAGTCGTGTGCAACAGCCTCAACTTATGGCACGGCGCGCAGCTCGCGGTCGATGCGACCCTCGTCAGCCCTGTGACGCGCGAGGGGCTGCCGCAAGCCGGGGCTGCCACCCAACCTGGCAGTGCCTTGCGCACCGCTGCGCGCCGCAAGCGGCGGCAAACTTATCCCGAACTTGACCGCAGTCGGCGGTGTCGGCTCGTCGTTTTCGGGCTTGAAGTCGGGGGGAGCTGGGCCTCTGAAGCTGCCACCTTCGTGCGCCTCCTTGCTCGTGCGCGGGCGGCCGGCACCCCCGCCGCGCTGAGGGCTTCTGCCCAGGCTGCTTGGGTCCTCCGGTGGAGTGGCATCATTTCCGTCGCTGCGCAGAGCGCGCTTGCGGCTACCTTCCTCGAGCTCCCCGTCCCGTCTGAGCCCTGTGCTGCTGGCACACCCCCAGCCTTGCACGAGCTCCTGGCTGACGCCCGCTGGAGCGAGAGCGAGGTCCCGGCACCAAGCCGTCTGCCCAGCCGGGCCTAGGTCCCTCGAAGGGAACCCGCGGACTCGACCGACCCGACCCTGACTGCGGCGGACGCAGCCGTGGGAGAAAAAAACAAACAAAAACCATGCTTCTGGTTCCAAGAGAAGGGGATAGCACTTGCTGTGAGCCTCATGCCTTCGCTTGTTTGCACTGCCGTTGCGTTGCATTGATCGGGACTACGCACACATGCTGTCGCACGCGTCGAGCGCCCACGTCCCTCTGGCCGTTCCATGCCTTGTTCGTGTGGCCGTGCAGGGCATCCCCACAGGGGCTATTTTTTGCCGGCTCGTTTCCCGCGCGCACGTTCGCGCGCGAGCTTTTTGATCGTGCTCATACATGCTGGTGGCAAGATTTCCGTGTGGATACAAATGCTCGGCGACCAGGCCTCGGCGAGGGCGACTCGCTCGACAGGTAGCGGTCCACTGCCGATCCTTGGAGGCTTCGGCCACTTAGCAGCTGCGCCGGTGTCACTAGGGCGCGCTGGACGAATCGACCGGACCAGGTCGCACGCGTTCAAGGCGCCGCACGGCGGCTGACGGTGAGCTGGGCCTTGGAGGGCCTGGCTGGCAGTGTCATGCCGTTCTGGAACTTCACACAAAAATCCCCACTTTCGAGAACGCCGGTTGCTCCAACCTTGACTTTGCATCCTCCGTTCCCGGTCTGGTCCGCATGGGCTGTCAGGGCTGACTGGTGCCTGTTTGCAACAAGTACTGTAACACCTTGCGCCGGAGTGGGTCCTGTGTGCGGGTTGATCGACAGCTCGCGAAGGAGGGCCTCCCAGCTGCACGTGGCAACGTTTGGCAAGGCGACTATCGCGCCCGGCGCTCGGCGAAACAGCAAACCGAGGAGGACAGCGATCAGTAGCACGGCCTTGGCTGTTTCTGGCCTGTGCCCCGCCCCAGCCAGCGGGATGGTCCCGACTTGGACCAGGTCCTGCACCTCGCGGAAGCGGCGGGCCCCAACCGCCTGCCGCTGCGCTGACGGCGCTGCCGCGCCTCCGGGGACACACCCATCCGGGGCTGCCGGCCAGTAGGTGTTTGAGACGGCGGCTTCGGCGGAAAAAGGTGCGTGGAAAAAACACGCTGGCTGGCACCCCCGCAACCCAGCCGCCTGCTGCTGCCCCAGCACTAGGCAGCCCCGGGGTGAGCGCCTCCTGTAGGGTCGACCCTCTGACCGTCTGCAGTTGCAAAAAGGCGCGGAAGAAAAAAAAACAGGTCCGGGAAAAAAGGTGGCATTTTCTTGCAGTCGGCAAAGGCCGAGGAAAACCTTGTTGGGAGGCTCAAGGGAAGCAGGCACTGAATCGCCAGATTGCAGAGCCGCAACAAAATGCAACAAAAGTGGTAGCGAAGTCGCGGTCCCCGCGAAGGATGGGACGAATCGCATCAGCCCATGACCCAGTAGCGCGTGACGGGCAGGGGCTGCTCGACCGCAGCGTCCGCCGACAGTCCAAGCAAGAACCCTTCCGCCGACTGGGGGCGCTCGCGCCGTTCAGCACATCACCCCAGGTACGGTGCACCTCGGAGCAGCGTCATTGATCAAACGCCCCGCGGTGAGCTGGCGACAGCCTGCTGCTGGGTGATGGACAACACGCTCCACCAGCAGCGCGCCAGCCCGCTCGCAGAGGGGATGGGGCGCGCTGCACCACACAGAGCCAGGAACTGTTGGCACTCCTCGCTCCAACGCCCCCGATCTCAGAGGCGAGCCGCAGTTGGTTTCGAGCCCGGCCTGGCGCCAGCTCCTGGAAGCCGGCCCTCCCGCAACCGCAAAGGACGAACCTTAGCTCGACCTCACTCGTGGATGGCAGCACCTGGCAGCCCGGGCCGTCGATGACTTCTGCCACCGCGCGCTCCTGTGTGAGCTCGACCCTTCCTCCATCGCCTTGCGTGAGTCACAGGCCGGCCCATAGCTGCCAGGGCACTCACGGCGCGCCCCACTTCCCCGGAATTGACGCTCGATTCCCCCCCCTCTTTCGGATGTTTTTCCTCTGTCGGTGCCGTTGCTAATGATGCCCTGGGCGACCACATTACGGCGTGCCCCCGCTTTGCGTCCTCCGACAGTCGCGGGCCCACCCGAGACATGTCGCGACAGTCACGGTCGCAACCAATGTCCGTGTGCGTGAGCGCCAAGATGAGCGCCGCATCGAGGTCATTGACACCATTCTTGTCTCCCCACTGACGGCCACCGTTGCCCCCCGTCACGCGCCTGGCGCCGTGTTGCGCTTGGCTCGCCAGGCCAAGGAGCGGACATACCCAGAGCTTTGCTGATCAGCCCCGCACACGTGCTCCGCTGGTCTGCCCTCATCACGTTTGCAGCTATGCCTGCCTTCTGCGCCAGCCTCCGTGCTTTCCCTCTTGCGAATACTGGCAACGTCCATGGAAGTAGGGCTGAGACCGCGCTGGACTGGCGCTGGACTTGGAAAAAGGTGCGCAAAGCAAAAAGCCTTCTGTAGGAGACCCGGTAGCTGACGCTGACGGTGTCGTGCTCTCCTTGCACAGCGTTGCTGGGCAACAGCGATTTTGTTGCCGACTTTGCCGAGGAGCCCTGCTCGCCAGTCGCTTTTTGGGCTCCGCCCCTGCGAGGCTTTGACAATTGTGGAAGACGTAAAATTGTAAGTGCCGGAAGGAAGTAATAGAAACTTTGTCATGCGAACCACCAACCAAATGGCAGAAAGAACACGGTATCAAGGTAGCAAAATCGGTGGTACGACTTCAGCCGGTGTTGCCTCAAGCAAGCCTTTACTCGTGGGGTGACCAAGCTGCCCCTGCGCAGAGCATCCGTGTTGCAAAACAGGCCAAGAAAGACATGAAAGGAACCGAAAGTAACAATAGCAATTGCGTGTTTGTTTTTGTCCGTCGTCCAATGTTATATGACACCACGAGCAAGTTTTCGGTTTTGCTGATCATGATTGGTATTCCTGTGGGTGCCTGCGTTCGCGACAATCTAACGAAGTGGTTCAGGCCAAAAGAACAAAACTTGGTTGCGAATAATTTTTGCATTTTTCGATTGAACCCAGGTTCCAAGTTGTTCTCGAGATGGAACTCCGTGAGTGGCGCCGCCACACGCCCTACATTTTGGTAACCCAAGACGAGGTTGGGAACGTTTGCACGTGTGAGTTGGTGTTACACCATTACTCCAGCATTCCTTTTGTGCCAGTCACATGATGTTCAAGCCAAGATCCCAGGCGAAGGCGACACTCAAGGCATCTTGGTCTCATGCAAGTACGGTTGGTAGATGTTTCGCGGGTTTTCGCGGCAATCGGATTTGAAAACACGACAAGAACAAACCGGCTGCAGTACGGTTTCTACAGGCGTAAAGTCAAGTGGAGCTTGTAGGACACACAAGGCCTTGCACCTCCGATGCTGGCGAGAAGGAGCGTTGGACCATGTAGGCCTTCGGCAAGGCGGGGAAGCCGAGGGTTGCAGACGAAAGGCCAAGAGGTGTTGAACACATCGAAAATTCGCTTGCGCCTGCTCCAGGTTACTATCCTTCTAGCTTCATGCCTAATGGTGAGCGGCTGGACTTCGTGCCCGGAGGGTCGCTGGATGCGAGGCCGGCACTTCTGCAGCAGCGAGTTCAACCACGCCAGCTGCCGAAGTTGGCTGCGGAGACTTGCAACAATGAGTGTGATGTGAAGAAGACCATGCGGCTACACGTACCGAACGTTGACATGACCGCGCTGTGTTGGGACTCTGTTGCGGCCGTTGTGCAAGACAATGATGCCATCCGTGATCAGCTGTGCCAGTTTTTGCGAAAGTCTTACACCGTTGCGGTGCAACATGCAACCTCACCAGTGGCATTGCTGTCAGGCCACTTGAATTCCATTTTAAGCTAGCACGCCTCCTTAGTCTTCATGGAGATGTTTTCCTTTTGTGGTATTTTCTTCTTTTCAAAATGATTTCAACATGTTGTTAGGCAACCAAATCTGCATCAACACGTTGGACACGCAGGTTGGGCCACCGAAGTGGCCGGGCGTATGGCGCTGGTTGCTTGGCAAACTCCGACACTCAGCCAGTCCACTGCGCGTGACTTGATCTGCAGGGCTTTGGGTTCTTTGGAGCGGGGTCTAGTTTTTCACTACAGTTGTTGTCGGATGTTCTCAGAAAAGGTAGATTGTTGCCAGTTTTACTACGCGCCATGATGACTACGACCCTATATGTTGTGGAGACCCTTCGCAAGTAGTGATGACATGGACACAAAGACGCCTGGAACAGTCTTTGCAAATCGGTCAGGCGACATCGTTGCCGTTTTGCGACTTGGCGTTTTGTAAGCAGTAGTTCAGAATTCTCGGGTTTGCCAGCATTGTTGTGTGCAACTCAAACCCTCCCCCCAGATCCAGTTGCCCTTTACCTTGGCCTCAGCTCGAATGACCTGAAGCCTGAATGCGAGGAAGCTGATGTTGAGGGGTGGCGCGTTGCCGCCGAGAATGGCAAAACAAAAGACTTGGGATGCAGCTTCTCGGCTTCAGAGCTCATTGGCCGCCGGGTGCAAGAGGTGCAAGGGGGTTCATCGAAGTTTCTTCTCCCGTGGTGGTTGAGAGTCGAGCGTCGTCGAGCGTCGTCGAAAGATGTCAGAAATGTGTGAGGCATCGACCGAACGGATGAACAACAAACAACATGGAGCGAAACAAAACCTCAAGGCGCGTGAACAAAAGCAACACGTGTTGCTGCCACAGGCTTTGGAGGATCAGCTCCGAGACATCCTGGCGGCGCAGCTTTCTGGTGTGCTCCCTTCTGACATGATGATCCTGCCGGAGTAAGCAAGGTCGCTGGCAGCATGTGGCCACGACGAAAGTCATGCCCAAGCGACACAATCCTTTTGAAACATTGCTGGCATTTGTCTGGGTTCTTGCACTCCAGGGTTTTTGTGCAGCCCCGGTTGATAAGATTTTGCTGTGGATTCTTGCCTTTGTCCTCCGTTCTTGGTGCACCTCGCCTCTAGTACGAAGTTTGCAACCTGCCTCCGCCACCTTGCTCAGGCTCATGGCGTCAAACCCCCAACGGGGACCACTTGCACTGCTCTGTGTTCATGCACCCGCTTGGATTCAGGCACGGCCAAGACAATCCAGTGCAGTGATGCATCGTTCAGGAAAAAAAACGTTTATTGCGATTTTGCTGGCTGGAAGGTGAATGTCGAGTCGTCCACGTCCAAGATGTCCAGGGCAGCCGCTTGACTGCAGCAGCTGACCACCAAGCCACACTACGCTCAGCCTAGGAGGGTTCGTTCTGTATCGGGATTTGACTGGGATTTGTGTAGACAGCCACTTGTGCAATGAGGCACTGCTTCCTGGTGCCGGAGGAGAGTGCCATGCACTGCCACAGTTCTGTGGCTATCCCAAAACCCCAACATTCCGGACCTCAAGCAATGACGGAACCAGGGATGCTTCTGCGTGGCCTTGGCGATATCAGCTGAGAGTGCGAAGCTTGTCCAAAATGGCGGCCTCAAAAAGGCTCAGCAAGAATCAGGGTAAGGTGAGAGCTTTACCTCAATAAGTGAAGCAAGCACGAAAGGCCAACAAGAGGGGCAGGGGCATGCGCTTCTGGACGGTTGTGGGCGCAGCTTTTCTTCCAACCTTGACAGCGCTGCGAGTGATTCTAGGCCTATGCTTTGATGATTTCTTCGTCATGGTCTTCGTTTTCCAGGAGTCTACAGCCTTTAGCTGGCCTTTAGGTTCTTGAACTCCGAGCCGTCTACGTCCGTTTTCACCAACAAACCCTCAACTGCACACGGAAAGCCCCAAACCTTCACTTCCCCCACCTTCCCTTCCAAGCTGTCGCCATGTCGCCCGGCCCTGGCGCCGCGCTGTCGGCGCTTTCTGCCGGCGGCGGTAGTGAGGTGTGCGGGGCATGGTTTTGGCTGGGCTGGGCATGAGCCCGGTGGGTCTGGGCCGGCTGTGATCGGTTTTCAGAGTTGCAGAGGTTTGCAAGATTCTGGGTTTCGGGCTTCAGGCCCCCGTCAAAGCCTCTCGCGGAGCGATGGGTCTCTGATCCCGACTACAAAAACAAACCTTGCAGCTGAAGCGTGCAGTGCCCAAACCCGCACCCGGCCCCAGAGCTGTCGGAAGTTGCATTGCCGTAAGTTATAATAGACGGTGAGGTTGCCCAACCCAAGTCGCATCCCAAACTGCAGGCGGTTGTCAGGGGTGAGCTCGTGCAGGCTGGCAAGCTGCAAGAGTCGCGGCCTGCTTTCCCAAGAAACCCACCTAAACCCTAAACCCTAAACCCTAAACCCTAAACCCTAAACCCTAAACCCTAAACCCTAAACCCTAAACCCTAAACCCTAAACCCTAAACCCTAAACCCTAAACCCTAAACCCTAAACCCTAAACCCTAAACACCCTAACCATGATCATCACCCCTCGGGCCCCAAAGTCCAGAACCCAAAGCCGAGCTAACACCCAGAATTTTCAAGCCCGTCCTGACCCAATACCCTAACCCTTAAACCCCTAAACCCCAATCCCTAAACCCTAAACCCTAAACCCTGAACCCTGAACCCTGAACCCTGAACCCTGAACCCTGAACCCTAAACCCTAAACCCTGAACCCTGAACCCTGAACCCTCCAAATGAGTCCCCAGTGCCAGGGCGCCACAGGACCATCCTTCGTCGCGCTGAGGAAGCCTGGAACCTGGCGACGGCTTTCTTGGATGGTGTTGGGTGAATAGACTAGTGGGTAACCTTCCCGTTGGGTTGAAAAATGCCTTATATGTGTGAAATGTTTAGCATCATGGACTGATGTAGTTTTAGTTACCAGGAAGGAGGTGAGTAGTGGCTCGGCTCAGCTCACAGTTGACACCACGATAGTGATGGTTGTAGCATTGGTAGGAACTAAGGCCACATACGAATTCATACATATTTTCACTTAGATATCTATTGGGTTTCTTACATTATGTAGTACCGCCCGTAAAATATGCTATCTGGCCGATAGTCAATGGTGGACACGCTATCGGCGCTTTGTTCAGAAAATATAATATAACAATACAAACAATATAACGCCTTTATGTGAGCACGAATTGTATTGGAACAACCCAATATGTGGGACGGGACCATTAGGGAGTGGGATGCCAGCACGGTACATCGCAGTACAGATTTGCCAATGAGCCAACAAAACCCGCCAACCAATGCTCAATCAGGGCATTGGTTGGCCTTTTGTTGGACGTTTTTCAAAGTGGAGTGCTTCCATCTGGATGGGAGCTCCAAGAGTTCTGCTTGAACCTCTGGCCGGCCTCCAGGGGGGGGCCCCAGGCCAGGGTTGGGCGCACCTTCCGAGAGCAGGGCGTCGGGTTTAGGGTTATAATATATAGACCTAGGTTTCAGAAACCAGTTTGTGAAGGTATGATTGTGAGTTTGGCCCTGGCCGTTTCAAGGATGCGTTGGGGCACGGAGATTCTCACCGAGCGCCCGCTACTCCTCGCCGGGGCCATGTCATGCTCAGACTGCTCAGGTTTAGAGTTCATGTTTTTGTAAATCATATCTTAAACGTCCGAGATCGTCCGAGGCAGCATCAAAAGACATTTGCCTGCTTGAAGTTCTCTTCTTGTATGGCCTGTGAAAGCCTAGCTTGAACCCCTATGTATTCGTGGATAGGATCAGCAGCGAACTCCCGTCCCCAAGGGCGAGCAGCCAAGCCGTTAATTGTTCTAGTCAGTCGTAGCGCCCCAGTGTTGCTCAGCTCTCACAGAAACCTTTCAGCTGCACAAGGTGGATCCAGACACAGACCGTCCAATCCTGAGCGTAACTTGCTTTTCATCCGTGCAGGGTATCACCTGAAAGTGAGGCAATCCTTTAAGGTGGTGTTCCGTATATCTTGTTCCCAAGCCTTGTCAAACTTTGATGAGAGAAGGAGGTCCCAAGCATTCCGCTGCCTTTGGGCCCTCAAGTTTTTGTCAGAAGGCTACCTCCGTGCCACGGACGCAGACCCACGGCTGGTGGAGATCGCCGAAGCGCGCGGTGCTCGAATATAATTCTGATAGTCAGGACTTTGGGGCTTAGGGCTGCTAGGTGCTGCGGTGCCTGGAAGGGCCCAGAGCCAGCACCTCAAAGTCTCAAAGTGGCACCTGAGGCTGGGAGACAGCACCCGCTTGGCCGCCTACGTGGCCTTCCGCCAGCCTCCCGACTTGCAGCAAGCTTTGCTCCCTGTAAGGCAGCCTCCAAACAGGGGGCCAATGCCGGCCCGCTCGGGTCATATTGGATACGTCCCCGAGCCCAAGCCAGAAGCTTGTTTCAGAACGGCAGCAAGATAGCCCTCTGAAATCTTCGTGTCCTTTCAAGAAAGTTTCAACCCCTAGTTCCTTCTTCGCAAAGCACGCAGCCCTTCACAGCTTGACGAACGGAATCCGTTCTTCATCGATGAGCTTCGCCGTGCATTGAGAAGACTGGTGACTGGACTGCCCATGACGCCCAAGCACCTTGAAAGCTGAATCACCCCACCCCCCCCCCCCCCCCCCGACACAAGAGTCAGAAATGTCAAAACTGAACAAAACTGAAGCCCAGGCTCCAGGAGCACAAGCAGAAGGAACTTCTGGCCTTCTGGCGGGATGACTTGGAGGACATTTAACATCCAACGCTTTGCGGCTTAGCTCGGCCTTGCCTTTAGGCTTCTTGCGTTTGGGCTTGGAAGGCTGTTCGGGGTTTGGAGGGTGTGGGGCTTGGTTTCCCAAAGGAGTGCCATTTGTTTTGGATTTAGCTTGTCTGCATCGTTTATAGGTTTGGTTGTTCCTTGGTCTGCTGGTGTCTGCTGGTCCCATGTATATTGTGTATGTTCTGTATGATACGTAAGTATGCTATACATGTTATGGACATGTGATATCTGTTATGTATGTGATAGATGTGATATATATATATATATACTTTTATCTATATGTTATATACGTGATATACATGATACATGAGATACATGTTATGCGTGCGACACATGCTATAGACGTTATAAATGTTACATGTTGATATATGTATACATATATAACACACATGTTGTGAAGTCGACCAGCACTGGACTTGCACTAAGCCAATGCAATCACAGCCCGGTCACGCTGTTTTACGACTTCGCGAGTTCAAGCACTTGTGCAGCTACGCCTGAGTGCGTCCGGTCGGACCGCACAGCAACCTAAGAGCTACTGTACGAAACTACCGTGCTCAAAGGCACAAGCTCGGTACTTGAGCCAAAATATTGGCATTGATGCGAATTGCAAAACTCTACATGCAAAGGAAAACTACAAGGTGGTCTGCCGAGTCCTAATGCATCACAGAGCAGAAGATGCATATGCACTCATGTCAGCTCACATTCGCCCCTCAGCCGAGGCTCCGGTGAGTGACTTCCACAAGGAGGGTGGGCGTCCGTCGCGGCTTTGGGCGCAAGCCCGCAAACGAAGACACGCGAAACGAGACGACCCAAACGAGCGACCCTCCTAAACCAGCCTAAACCAGGCGGTCCGGTCTTTTGCACGACCAGAGTCGAGGCTCCAGTACACAGAGCCTACTGAGTGCCTCGGGGACTGCTACGGCAGACACTGAAATCTATGGTACAAATGGTACACTGTACAAACTACCGGCCCTAAGCTACGGCTACGGCTACTCACCTATCCAGAACTACCCTACGGGCTACCGGACTCAGCGAGAGCCGCGCACATCGCTTGTGCCGCAGCCAGTGCAACTCGCACGCGCTTCGGCGAGCGCACTGCCGCGACCAGGACACGGTCCGCAGCACCTGCAAAAGAGCACCCTCGACAAGAGGGGCCACAGGCAGGGCGGAGAAGAAAAGTGCGGGGAATGCAAAATGGGCAGGCTTCCAACCTGCCGCGGCTTTTCGCCCGCAGTCACGCAAAAGAAAGTGCAAAAGGTTGGCGAAGCAACGTGCCGTGCTGCAACGCCTGCTCTGATAATGCGTGGATGCATACCACGCCGCGCCAACTGGCCGCAGCCTACTCGATACCTTGTGGAGCAGTGTTGGGGGCACGAGTGGCGTTGCCAGCAACGTTGGAGCTACTGGCTCGCTCCAACTGAGGGCGCTTTGCTACCGCCTCATCGAGGGAGAATGCCTCAGCCGACACTCTCTGGAAATCCTCGACGTAGGACTGCGCGACAGGGTGCGTTTTGGGGACCTCAAGCTTAAGCCCTGCCTCCGCATTGGCTTTGCTGCTTGTGGTAAAATTGAGGCTCCCAATCAACACCACCGCGCCGTCAGGCCGCAGTAGGCAAAGGGCCTTGGCATGGTGCAGCCCTTGAATCCCGGTGCCTACCTTAGCCCCGCGGCCGTCGCGAGCATAGGCGTCGCGCAAGGATGTGCCGCAACCCACCTTCACCTCGGCACCTGCGGCCGCCAAGCGTTTCAACGCTTGCCACTGAAGCTTGGTGCGGTGGCATTGTCCCATGTCGGCGACAATCCGAACGCTTGCGCCCTTGCCAAGCGACGCTTCGATTGCCTCGATGCAGGATGGGCAATCTAAGCTGTAAGCCCGGATGTAGATCACATCCTCTGCTGCTCCAGACCCAAGCAGCGTTTGGGCGGCCTGAATGTATGGCCCGCCCGCAAGGAATTCCGCTTCTTTGACTGGAGAACTCCTAGCGGGGGCTGGGCCCTTGTTCCTCCGGCTGGCGTGCGCGCCACAGTGGCAGTGGCGGCACGTTGCACGGAGCCGGACTGTGCGTGGGCTGCGCTCGCTCCATCTGCTGGGGCCGCGGCCAGGTCACGACCCGCGAGCCCCTGAAAGCAGGAGAGCCCGCGGCTCTTGGCCGCGAGTTGGGAGAAACACCCTTCACTGTTCCCCAAACCCAACACCACCTTACCCTTAGCTAGGGCATCGGAGGCGGTACTCCGAATGGAGTCTGTGAGCGCAGGACCCGCGCCTCGCTGGGCCGCGTGCAAAAACCCTAAGGAACGGGCGGTGTCCATTGCGGCATCGCAATGCCCGCAGCGTCCTTCTGCCAGGTAAGCACGACAGCCACAGGCAGCTGTCTCCTCCTTGAGATGCACCCAAACCTTATGGGTCACCCCTTTCTTGGTGCTCGCGACCTCAAACGTCGCCTCAGAGCCAAGGAGTTGAGACAGCCGCGCCTCCGGGGCCGCGGTGTTGCCATGTCGCAAATGCGCAATGCGATTGGCAACGGCACGACTCACGTACCACAGAACAGCACCGCACAAGATCACTACCACGAGAGTGATGGCTGTTCCGGCGACCCACACGGCCCGCCTCGCCCCGTGACCGATTTCCTCGACCACGTCGGCCGAAATCGCTGCAACCGCGTGCATAGAGTCCTCGACAACATGCACAGCCCCGCGGTGCAACTGCAAGGCAATCGGCGCCGACGCTGCAGCCGCCAGGCCCCACCAGCCGTTGATGTTCCCGTTGAGGGCGTGCATCAACCGATTGAGGAGCCCGCGACCCAGGAAAAACGGGGTCCGCGGCGGAAGCGGAACACTCGGCGGCGGCCGGGCCGACCCGCACGGGAAGGCTGGGACCCAGCTTGTGCTTGGGCGGGGCTGGAACGCGGCAATTATGCCCGCGGCGTAAGCGCCCCAGGCGTACTTGCCCCTCCCCTTGGGCTTGCCCTTGGCATCGGACTTGCCTCTGCCCTTCGGCTTGCCCTGGCCCTTGCCACGGGCGTCTGCCCAAGCACCCCACGGGTCGCGGCCCTTCCCGTACGTCGCCTCCTCGCGACGTCTCTTGCCGCCCCTCTTCTTGTGTTTGCTTCTAAGAAGAGGCTGGATCGTTTCCTGATCCATCGCGCGATTGGCCAGAAGGATCTCGTACTCCAGCTCGTCCTGGCTGCTCTCGGAGCCCGAGTCCCTCTCTTCGCCGCGCCGCGGATCCGGGATCCCGCGGGAAACGACCTCTGCCAAGCGGAGGGGCGTGCTGCACCTAAAGCACAGCTGCCTGAATGAAAGGTTCCATTCATAGCAGTTAGGGCACTGCCACCCTGCTATGCGGAGCGCTTCGCTGATGTGATCATCGCGCTCCGCCTTCTCCGCCTGGCGCCGCTCCCGCTTCTTGGCGCGCTCGGCCGCCTGCGCCTCCTCGGCCGCCTGGAGGGCTTCAGCGAGTTCCTCATCGCTGAGGAGCCTCGCGGCATCTGCCCGCGCTTGTTGGTCTTCAAGCTCTTCGGCAGAAAACCTCCGCCGCCATTGCTCCGGCGCGGTTTGGGGATCCACCTCCCACCACCCGATGTCGATCCCATTGATCCATCGGCCGTCGCACGGGGCGCCCGCATTCGGGCCGCCCGCGTGCGTGGTGAGGCACTGGTCCTCGGTAACCGGGTTGATGGCTTCGCAGAAGAAGCACCGCCAGCTGCCGTAGGGGTAAAAGCGGCCTTCGACGTAGGCTCGGTTGGCTGGGAGGGCGACCTCGTCCGCCTCATCCGCGGTGGCTGCCTCCATCTCAACCGAGACCTCTTCGTCCTTGACGACCTCAGCCTCCTCCTCCTGTTCCTCCTTGGCCAGGGGCTCTTCTCGCTCCCGGCCGACGTTGAGGTGGGACTCAGTGCGAACCTCGGCGCGCATCAAAATGACGTCAAGGCTATCCGCGGCTGGGTCGCCCGCGAAGAAGGAGTCGATCTCCTTGGCATGGAGATCGTCAAGAGGCGTCACCAGGTCCGGCGAGTAATCTCGCTTGGAGCGACGCTCAGCCAGGCGTCGCTGGACGTTTCGGCGGCTCGAGGGCCCGCCCGCGCGGAGCGGCCTTCCGCGGAGGCTCGGGCTCGGCCTCCTCCGTGGGCTCGCTCTTGGGCGTGGACCCTCCATCGCTTCCCTCTGAAGCACCAGGGGGGTCCAGCTCGGGGTCGTCGCGAAGCCACCCCGGCGGATGGCTACCACCATAGATGTGGTGCGATCCATCCTCAAGCTGGATTCGGTCCCCTCGCCTCAGGAGCGGGACTCTCGAGTGATCGTACCCGTTGGCTTTGTGGTACCTAATCACTCGGAGCATGGGCACCTCCCCATACCCACCGTCCTTTCCTCGGCGGAACAGCCGTCCCCGCCAGTCCTGACGAAAAGGGTCAAGAGGTGCGGAGGGGCTGATCCCCAGGTTGGGCGGAAGAGAGGCGCCATGGCAGGCCGCCTGATGCAAGTGGTACTGCACCAGCGACTCAAAGGCTAGCCCGCATCCCGGAGCCGAACATCCGTAGTGGCCGTCAGCGTTGGGGCGAGGCTCCTCTGAGGCTGGGGCGGACTGGGCGGTCCCGCCTCCCGAAGGCCTGGCGGAACTGCTCGACCCCGCAGCCCGGGGGCGTCCTGACCATCGTCAGACACCTCTTCCCCGTCGGCGCCTTCCCCGGCCGCCCGACTCTCTCCCTCTCGGCGCAGCGTTTTGAGGGACTCCTCACGCTTGGTGATCTTCTCCAGCTTCACCATCGCAGTTCCCGCAACCTCCAGTATTCTCGACTGGAGCTTCTGCGCTCTAAGAAGAGCTTCGGACCGCGCGAGGCATTCCTTCGCGCTGGTGACCACAGACTGGCCGAGCACGAGGACTCCTTCCTGTGTGCTCTCGGCCTTGGCCCCACTTGCGGGCTCCTCGTCCTCCTTCACTTTGACCGCGGCTCGAGGCGCCCGCGTGTCGGGAAGATCCGAGCTGGAACTATCTTCCTCGACACCTTCAGCTTCTTGAGCTGCCTCTTCCTCGAGCGAGTCCTCGGGCTCGAGGACATTGGGGCCCGGGACGTTGCGCCTAGGGTACACCTTGAGCTTCGCTGGCACGATCGAAGTCCTAGGGGTCCCTGAGGGACGCCCTTTGGCCTTAGGCGCGGCCTTAGGAGGGGTAACAGGTTGGGCGGCCCCCGCGGCCATGACACGACCCGCAGGGGCCAGCACAACCGTCGAGGAGCTCGCCGCGCCACTGCTGGCCGCAGCAGCTTGGGACGCTTGGACCGTGCCCAGTTTCGGTCCTCGCCCCAACGGCGGGTTGGGGCCCGCACTGGTGTCGCCTAAACTCCTTAGGTCGACACGCTGGACCAACCGATCCACTTCCAACTCAGCTATCAAGTCTGAGTAGACAGGCGAGCCCTTGGGGAGTGCCCAGATGCGGGAAATGCCGGTGGCCCTAATCTGGCCAGTGAGGGCCACCCCATCCGCTCCTGCATAGATGGGCACTCCGGCGTCCCGCAGGACCGCCAGTCGGACCTCGACTATGCAAGTCGATCCGCGGCGGAACCCGCGCCTTCCGTCCTCCCACTGCGTGGGGCAGTGTCCTAGGACGTAGTGCACCCCGAGGCGGCCTCCCGGCCCGCCGCCGGGGATCAGGCCATTCTGCATCAGGCTTGGCACGACATGCAGGTCCGTGCCGTGCCACATGGCCGGGCCATACTGATGGATGAGGTCGTCGATGGCCGTCTCACTTAGGCCCTCCATCATGAACCCCATCGGATGGCCGCAATCGGCAGAGTGGCCTTGGAAGGCACGAAGGAAACCAGCGTGCGAGGTGTCCAACCTCGGTTTCCGCTGGTTGGCGTCGTGCGCGACCGCCTGGTTGTACTGGTTGATGGTGATCCCGAGTTGTTCGATCAACTCATCAACCGGGTAGAGGCCGCCCGGACCGAACCGGCCTCTGCAGCCACCTTCGCCGTGCCGCATGCATCGGACTAGCAGGCGCTGCACGTCGTCTATCGTGGGCGGGCCCTTCCGGCCCTTAGGGCCTGGGCTCTTGCTCTTGCCCCTGCCCTTCGACCCTCCTCCACCCATCGCGGCACTGAGGCCCGCGGCTTTGCTGGACCTCCGATGGGCGAGGGAAACCTGACGCGCCCTTGAGCGGCCAGGACACGGCCCGCTGCAAGGGGCCGGTGTGCAGTAGTGGTAGGCAGCCGCTCCCGCGCGGCCAGGGCACGGCCCGCAGCGGGGCCTTGTGGTTGACCACGAAGGTCCGGGCGACCGATCGGTCGCTCCCGCGCGGTCTGGTCGCGACCCGCAGCGGGGCGCAGTGCACAGGCACGAACGCGGGGAGGGACTACCTACCCTAGGCTCTACAACACACTTGAACCGCTGCGGCGGGGGTTTGGGGAGTTTCCTTAAGGTCTGGGCTTTAAGGCTTCTACGGCTTCTGCTTCGACCTTGGACCGAACCTCTAGGCCTGCATGCAAAACACTGGCTGCGGGACAAACGAACGAAGCTGCACGCGACGAACGACGAAAAATCCTTCTGCCCGCAGACCGGCGACCTGGGAAACGGCCCGCCCCAAAAACACCCGCCCTGAACACAGAAACACCCGAACAGCCCCAACATCCTGAGCATCAGAACGCGCGTGGGGTGATTCTGGTCTGAGCGCGCCGCGTCATGGTTCGCGCGCTTGGAGTTGTGCGCACCGCGAACGCCTAAGGCTTCAAGAGCAGACGACGCGCTCTGCGGAGCCGCGACTGCCCCCTTGGCGCACGCTTCGCGCACCGCCCCCTCGGCTTGGGCATCAGTGAAAAACTGCCCATCAATGACCCTACCTGTCCTAACAGTAAGATCATCCACGTAGGCAATCCACTCCTTAGTATACTTAAGGCGCCTACCTCTGCCGGGGGCATAGGCCCTATCAACCACAAAGTTGAAATCATCTGGGCCGTTAATCGGGCCAAAGGTGAGGCCGACAGGGAGATACTTCCCTGATCTTGCCACAATGGCCAACACCTCGCGAGCACGCTTGGTGTTCCTAATCTGATTAAACCCACTAACCGCATCCACGAAGGTATACCAAACCGAACCTACTGCGGCGGCGAGCACATCGCTGCCCCGCCGACAATAGTACGTGGAGCGCTTAATTCGGGCATTCACACGGCGGTAGTCAACCACCAAGCGTCGCTTCCTATGCCGCTTGTAGCTGGGCATTTCCTTGGTCGGAAACGGCGCAGATCCCCAAGCCGAGCTGCCGCGGATCAACTGACCCCGCTTGCATTCTTCTTCAAGCTTGTCGTCGACCCATTGCGCGGACTCGCCCCTCAGACTGTGAGGCTGGGACGAGACCGGCGGCCCGGTGGGGATGCAGTCATGGGCGAACTTCCTGACCGTGGTCCTGGTGGTGTCCTCCACCCAGAACCCAGCGGCCTTTCGCCGTATGACCTCCCTGACGGCTGCGATGTCAGCATCGGTCAGCCCGGGTCTGGTTGGTCCAGGCTCGATCTTCAAACCCGACCATACGAGGTCTCTATAGGCCTCGGTGCGCCTAGGATCCTCCGCGACCTTCTCGCCCGCAAGAGCATAGACCTCAAGGTCAGCCCGGACGGAATCCCAGTCCTTGGCGTCCGCCTTGGTCCGCCAAAACGCTTCCTTCTCCGCGGCATACTTATCCACCTCCTTATCCAGCTCCGCACGCTCTGCTGGCGTGAGGTCCTCGCCCGACCGCACGTCCGGGAGGGGAACGACTGGAGAGGGCTGTGGCGCAGCCGCGGCGCTATCTGCACCCGCAGTGGCTGGAAAGCTTTCAACTGCAGCGGTGCACAGCTCTTCTGCGCCCCTCAGACCAAGGTCCTGGAGCGAGGCGCAGAAAGCCGCCCCTATGAGGTTGTAGTCGGATTGCGCGCGCTCAACGTGCTTGTGCTGCGCTGCGCCTAGCGCATCCGGCCTACGACACCTCAACCCTACCGATGCTGAAATCGGCGAGCCACAGGGCCCCGCTCTCAACGAGGTTGCTGCGGCCGCTGGCCCGCGCGAACTGGCACATGTCAGCCCGCACGAAAGCCCAAGGCCAGCGTGGCTCTGCGAGCGTCCCAAACAAGGCGCCCCACTCCTCTAGCCGCCAAGGTTCCCACTCGCCTTTTTGCGCCTGCAAACGCAGCGCGACGTGGGCGCCCGCGCGCGTGCGTTCCTGCGCACACCGGACGACTAGCTGGAGGAAAGCCCGGGGCACATTCTTGCCCTCAAGCCCAATCACGAGCACCTTCGGCTCTGTCCGCAGAACAGCGCCGCTAATGGCCTCTAAGTGCTCTTCTGCGGCCAGGTTCCAGGTGATCCCGTAGGCCTGCTTGCCTTGCACAAAGGCGGGAACAACCCTGTACCCGTGCCTCCTAGCCGCGTCGGAAACGACCGCGTCACCCCAAACAACCTCTAAGACATCGGCAACCCCACCAAGGAAATACTGCCGGAACCAACTCTCGACAGCACCCGACTCTGGGGAAGCCCTAGGCTGCAACACGCGGGGTTCCGCGACCAGGAGGTCCGCGAGGCCCTCTTGGATCGAGAGTACACCCGTGCCGGCGCGAGACGCTCGCTCGAGCGTCCGGTCCTGCAACGAATACGCTCCCTTATCCAACTTTCTGGCCGAGGCTGCAGCAAGCACGCCGTCGCGGTTTAGGTCGATTTTGGAAATGATTTCCTTCACAGAAACCGCTTCATGGGCCGGACGGGTCCCTTCTGAAAGCGTGAGCGCTCCGTCCTCGGCGATATATGCAAGCCGCCATTTGACGCGAACCCCGCTGGCGTCGGGGAGATAGCGATGGACGCCGACCTGCGCACGGGCCGCATCCACCTGCGTGACCCGTCCTAACCTGCACACCTTCGGGCCTCCACCTACACCCCGATAGGCAATGCGGTCACCAAGGCGGAGGACGAAGTCCCTCCCGCGCCTGGTCAGCGTGAACTCCACCTGCTTGGCGTCGCCTTGAACCTGCTGCCCTAAGCTGGGGCGAGACAAGTCGTCCCCGCCGGTTCCATCGTCCTCAAAGACGATTCCGCGTCATCTGCATCCGCAGGGACAAGAATGCAGTCTTCTGCGTGCGCCTCCATCGGGCCGCGCCGGGCGGAAGAAGTACCCCCCGACTCCATCGACACGGGCTCCAAGGTGAGCCTGTGGCCCTTGACTTCCAACACGCGCCAGGGGCCGGTCAGACCCGGTTTCCAAGGCACACGCCCCGCCCCCTCTGAACGGGCCCTCGGAGCGTTCCAGACCACTCGGTCGCCTGGTTTAAGGTCCACAGTGCGCCTATGACGGTTTGCAAGTTTCGCCCGCGCTTCTGAAGACCGCGTCCAGTGCTCTCGGACCGCAGCAGCTAGCTCCGAGAACTGTTTGAACTGGCTCCGAGCCCAATCAGAGATGGGTTCAAACTGCAAGGCGTCTCGCAGGACGTCCTTTTCAAGTGGTAGAGCGAGCGACCAGCTCCGCTCTAGGTCCCTCGGGGTATACCCGTGGGGTCCCGGAGTGTTGTCTATGACGTACTCCGCCACCACGAGCCAATCCGACCAAGCTTCGGAAAGGGAGGCGCCGACTTGTCTGACGACCGCCCCCAGAACCTTTTGAACTTCTTGGTGGACTCGCTCGTTTGCGCCCAACTCACAAGGCCTCAAGGGCGCGCTAAACCGCCACTCGGTCCCAAGCATCGCGCTGAGTTCTGCCATGAGCGCGTTCTTGAACTCTGGCCCTCTGTCCGACCTGATGAGGCTCGGGATCGTCCTGCTGCGAAGCACACAGCGCACGAACGCCCTCCTGACTTCCGCATGAGTCAGAGACCTCATCGGCTCGAGGAGGACAGCATGACTGAGGCAATCGAAGTACGTAAGCGAGTACCTATGCCCCTCCCTGTCCTCTCGGTTCGGACCCTCACAGTCCACGCTGACTTCCTGCCAGCATGTCTCGGCGCCACACTTGACCGCACGAGCTTCAACCTTCGTCGGTCGAGAGCGGCCTTTAATGCAGGCGAGACACTTGGCGACCCAGGTCCGCACATCTTTCTCCAAATCGGGCCACCAGACTGCCCTCTCCAGCAGCTTGATGGTAACCTCGGCAGACCTATGGGCCCCAAGGACTCCACAGTGGACTGAATTGTAGCAGGCGCGGCGCCAGGTCACCCCATTCGCGCCCGCAGCCCCGTTGGGAACCACTGGGACGACGACGGTTTGACCCGTCCTGAGGGTCACCTCGCGCTCCAGCAACCCGTCTCCGGATATCACCATCGGCGGCGCTCCGGCTTGCGAATCGAGCCCGCCAATGAGGGATCGCGCCGCTGGCCCTCGTACCACGCCGTACGAAGGGATCCCGTGACTCGGAACTCCGAAATGTTCGCCGCGTCCCTCGCCTCGACCGCAAGCTGTTCGCGACGATTTTCGTCCTCCCCCGCGGCCAGGCTCAAAGACGGAACACCGCCCTTAAACTCGACCTTGACCTTGGTTGAGGAATGGTCCCAAATGCACAGGATAGGGCTATGGCTGACGAGCTCTAGAACCACAGCAGGGCCCTTGTGCTCCTCACCCATAAACGCCAAAACTCTACCCTTCAGCTTGCACTCATTGGCATTCTTCCCGCGACTGATAGCGCCCGCGGCCCAATGCCCTTCTACGCCCTCATTGGACGCAGAGAATTGAGCAAGGACCCTTGACGCCTGCCGGGTAGAACCGCGGGGATCCGAGGCTTCTCCGGTTGCCCGCCAGCCAATGACCTGAGTAACCCTACCCACAAGGGCTATCAGCTTGCCGAAGGAGGGGTCTAAGGCAACCTCTTTGCCCTCAGACCTCCAGAGCACTTCGCACTGCTCATTCACGACATGTCTGTGGCCGTGCCAGTTCACCACTGACGACCAATGCACGACGATGTCGCCCTGAACCGCATCCAGGGGCGAGCAGTTATGCCCCGCCACCACAGCACCATCTTCTCTAACCACCCATGTGGTCCAGTAGGGCTTCACATCGCCCCACTTGGAAAGATCCTTGTGCTGGGAGCCGAGGCTGAGCTTCATGGAATGGCTCTTCTTCCATATTTTCCCACTCAGCATGCCATATGCTGTGGGAACTGGAGCATCTTTGGGCGTAGTCCTGAACCCTACCGCCCATTGCTGGATGGTTGAGGACCGAACCCTAACTAAACCTCCTGTCCTATCCAAAGTTGCAAGGACGGAGTTGACCTCTAGGCCCACCTCATGGGCCTCAAGGTCGCCCTCAAGCGGAGGTTCGGGCTCCTCCCGCTCGGCTATCTCTACCGAGGTATCGACTGCCTCTTTCTCGATGCAGGCTGGGCAGCGAGAAAACAGGTAGGTCCGCTTGCCGCAGATGCACAGACCCTCATGGTCCCAGAGGGGTCTTGACGGTTCGTCCAGCATCCCTCTAATGCTGGCATCATCAATGGAACGAACCGCGTCCAGCCTCAAGGACCGCAGAACCTCCGCCCCCAATGCCTGCTTCCCTACGATCCCAAAACCTCGCAGGGGAGGCTCCGGAAAATCCTTCTTGAGTTCCGGACAAGCCTCGGCCACTTCCAAGTGGCCTTGCTGCGTGCGCCAAAGGCGTGGCCGCACCGCCCAGATAGCCTTGATGCCTGCCCAAGCCTCTCCTACAGCCCTAGCTTCTTTGCGCTGCAGGTTCCTTGCTTGGAGCGTGAGCTCAACAACCAAAGGCCACCTAAGGACGGCTGTGACCAGCCCGCCTTGTCCAAGTCCTACGAGGAACTGCGGACGAAACCCCGAAGCTTCCCTAAGAACCTTGGCACACGAAGTGAGCAAGTCGACCCTGATCCGCTTGATCTTCTTGGTCCCTGCGAGCCTGCCGGCCCCGCAATCAAAATGCGAGGCAAGCCCGTCGGTATCCTCAAACGGACCCCAACAACCCCTGACAGCCACAGAAACTCCAGGGAGGCTCGCTTGGAAGACGCGCCTGATCTCAGTCAGCTCTGCGTCCTGCTCTTTCCAACGCGCGTAGTCAAAGACAACCATGACGCGCACCGGAAGGGCTGCGACGACGCACATCGGCACAGCCGCGGCCTGGACACGGCCCGCAGGCTCTGGGACGGCGTCGTTGCCGACCGCCCAGGGCACGGGTCCGTCACCCTCAGTACCCTCTCCGAGGTACTGGTCCAGGTCGAAACCTCGGAGTTGGCCCGAAAGGCCCTCGAGATCTTTCGTCCTCGCCGCAAGGAGCGCATCCCGATCCTTGGGATTGCGGCTAAAACTGTCACCCAGCGTCGCTGAGCGACCGCTAAGGCTCCTTATTTCGGACCCATCCATAAGGATTTCCGCAACCCACCGGACGAGTTTCGGATCCATTCCGATGTCCGACGTTTGCGCTCGGGTAAGGTTGGCATGATCTGTCCAACACAGAGTCCGAATAGAGCCAAACATGCGGCGTGTCGCCCGCTTTACCTCGAGCTGGGCAAACGCCTCCTGTATCAAGGGCGGCCAGTTCTGCTGCGCGGGGGTCAAGCTCTTCGAGTGCGTCATAAGCACTTTGAGCTGGCTCAAGTCACGCGTCATCTGCACGACGCTGCCCCCTACCGCGATGCCCGACGCATCCGCGATCTGCTCAAGGGGACACGACCCATCCGCAGCAGAGGCCTCATCGAAGGTAGCCAAATTGATGCGGTTTTGCATCATGCGCTTAATCGCTTTAAAGGCTTTGCAACCCTCGGTGGCGGCTGAGCCCAGCCCGCCTTCAGGAAAGACGGCGCCTGGCTTCTGCCACTGCCCTAAAATCTTGGCTGCGTGCCCATACTCAACAGGCAGGTAGCCGCGCAACCAGTTTGCGCAACCCAAAAATTGCTGAATGTGAAGCTTCTCCCAGAGCGGGGGAAAGTCAATCACCGCCTGACAACGCTCTTCGTCAGGCGAACTCCCGTCCCGCCCAATGTTGTGTCCCAGGAGCTTGCCTTTGGAGACACAAACTTCGGCCTTGCTGATTCCAAAGGAGAACCCAAACAAGATTGACTTATCTAGGAAACCCTCTAAGGAAACGAGGTGGTCGAGGAGGTGCGGGCACGCTTTAGGGTGCCGGGCGCGCATATCTGCCGCGAGCTTCTCATAATAGTAGTCCGTTGGAGGCTCTTCGATCATCTTCTCGATGTCCCAGCTCTCCACGATATGATAGCTCGGGCAGCGCGCCGTATCGACCGCGTCTGCTGGGCGCACAGCATCACTTGCGCCTCTTCCAGCCGTGGCCGATCCCTCACGCCAGCCAGCCCAGCGTGGCCCCTTGCGCGTCCTAAAGACCGCGAGGCGTTCGGTGACGGGAACTTCATCGCTACACGCAACGCTTTCCGCCACACGCAAATCCCTCGTGTCCCAGAGACGCCACGCCTCACCTACGCGCTGAAGCAAGCACGTTTCGTAAGGCGCCTTCTCGACCGCCAGAGTCCCGAGGTCCTTCTGCGCAGGGCGCCTACCCCACACAGACGCGTAACCACCCGGCGCCTCCCACCAGCTGTCGACGCTTGGAAGGTGGTCCAAGCAAGTAAGCGCTCCAGGCTCCTCAACAGGGCGCCCAACCGGGCCGCTCCCGCCCCACACCGAAGCGAGAACAGTCACCGCAGCAAGGACCGATAGCACACCGATCCTGGCGCCGGTACGCAGCCGCCCAAAGGACCGCGCACACGAGGAACAACCTTGGAAGCTTCTTGCCGCGGCCCTGGACGCGGACCCGCAAGCAAAACACGGGTCGTGGTCAACCGAGGCAACGGCGACCCCACAATCCGCACATGCCTGCGGAGACGGCTCCGACTCGAAAACCGTCTCAACCGCGCCACAACCACAGGCCGCAGTGCTTACGAGGCCGGAACGCACTTCCGCAACAACCTCGCCCGGCTGGAGAGAGTGATCACACTCTTGGGCTGCGAGCAACACAAACCCTTTTCCCTCTCCTGTGGGCCAAAGGCCTGGCACGGCCTCGACCCCGCACTCCACCGGAAGCACTACCTCGGACAGGGATCCCTCTGCGGAGACTCCGGGCTCCCGCACGACAGGCACCAGCACCCCGTCGCCTGGCGAGAGCTCGAGAGGCTCTTCCCCGTCGTAGCGGAGGAGCTCCCGGCTTCCGCCCCCAGGCTCGGTGCATGACGCGTCGTCCAGGCTCGACAACCGCGCCTCGAAGGCGTAGGCCCTGTCCTTCCGGGTCTTGCTGTGATCCTCGCACCTGGGCATCCTGATTCCCAGCGTGTCGAGGACGTGAAAGTCGGGACCCGGCCTGAAGCCCAGGCCCATCCTTCCGGCGCAGTCCAACGCTCTGCCGCCGAGGATCAGTCCGTGCCAATCGGACGTTCCCCTAGCTGCGATTTTGCATCGCACGAAAATTTCAGTGTTGGGGCGACAGTCGTCCGCCGTCCTGCCTTCCAGCAGCGTGACGCGCAAGACTGCTGCCCCCTTCAGAGGAACGGGGGCTCCCGAAGCAATGCCATGCACATATTCGGGGTGGACCCACTTCTCGAGTCTCACGACCGGGAAGCCGGGATCTTCGGTACCGATCCCCAGCTCTGCAGCCCGGTTCATCATGCCCACCACAAGTTCCTCGGTCACGTGGTTTGCGCCGGCGCATCCGTCGAGCATGCACTCGACCTTACGGTCGAGCACCTGGACTACCGTTCTGTACTGGTAGCCTCCTGGCTCGTTGTCCGCCAGGTTCCACCAGTCCTTCGGCAGATCGTCCAGGGTGGCGAACTTGTCCCGCCCGCCCTTGCTCAACGGAAGCGCGTGCTGCTGCACCGCGGCGCGTCCTGCGGCTCCTGAGACGCCTGCCTGGACGCCTGAGCTGCCTATCTGGACACTGAACGCGGCGAAGGGGTTGGACATGGAAGCACCGGAGGGCGCGGCCCAGTTGGCAGGCAAGGCCGGCGTCCCTCCTGAGGTCGTCAGGTTGTGGACCATGTCGCAGCTGGCTCCTTTCTTGCACGACCCATTCTTGGAGAAAAAGGGGCAAACAGTGCCTGGTGGCTTTGCCGCGCCTTTGGCCGCAGCCTTAGGCTTTGCGCTGGCCTTTGCCTTGCCACCTCCCTTCCCCTTGCCCTTGCCTTTCGCCGTGGCAAAGGTTTGGTCACCCTTCTTGGCCGCGAGAGCTTTTCTGCGAAGCTCCTTGTCGTGGCTGTACGGGCAGGCATCCCCTTTCGGGCAATTCCCGTGGTCGCGAAAGTGGAAGCAGATCTTCTTGTCCGCTCCTTTGCCAGCTCCCTTCGACGCAGCGGCAAACGTCTGATCCGCGCCAGCCTTGGCCGCGGCAGCTGCTCCCTTCGCAGCAGCCTTAGCGGCGGCCTTGAGGCTCCGAATCTCCTTCTGAGCCTCGGCTAGCGCGACCGACGGGTCCGCGCTTGGAGAGCCGGTCGTGGAGTACACAGAGTGGGAAACAGCCCGGTGCGCTGCTTCCCTCTGTTCGTACTCCAAGACGACTTTGTGGCTCTCCTCCCAAGTCTGCGGCCCTCTCAGCCCGCCGTCCTTGGGATCGCCGGGCCACAACCGCTTGTCGTTACGTATCTCCTTTTGGAGATACGGGGGCATCTTGCGGAGGTACGAGAGATACAACTCTCGTGGGGTCTTCCCAAGACCCACCGCCTCAAGGTCCGCGATCGACGCCTCAAACAAAGGCTCGAATTGGTGGCCTGTGAGCTTGCCCTTAGCGAGGGAGGCATGCTCACCATCCACGCGGACTTCTCTTTCCTCCCGCGATTCCCCGAACATCAAGTGCTTGTTTTTGATGCGGTCGTACACTGCCTGTGGGTCGGAGAGAACCTCTCCCGACTTCCACGCTGCGCGGTAGGCGTTCGTGTACGTCTTCATGCGCGAGCCGCGGCAGCGCCCGCGTAGCGCTAGCAGCTTCTCGCGCGCACTCATACCGCGACAGTTGTTGGCGAGCGCGCAGACGTCCTCGAACTCCTCGTAGAACAGGACAACGTCTCGCGCGTCCGACTTGTCGTCGGTCAGCGTCGGCCACGTGAGGTCAGTTTTGACCGTCGTTATGGAGCTTTGCCCGCCCCTCTGCGCTAACGCTTCTTTCAGCGCTTCAGTTTGGGCGGCGAGTGCGGCGGCGAAATCGCCCGCCGGGTTTTGGGACCCGGTCTGCGAACCTCCGCCGTCTGAACCTCGCTTCAGGGCTTCTATCTCCATCTCCAGCGCCGCGAGCTTTGCGCGCAAAGGGGAATCGCCGTCCGTCGCGCCCAGGTCACGGGCCGCGGAAGGACCACCTGCAACCTCAGCAGTGTGCAAACCTCCACGGTCCAAACCTACCCCCAACCCACTTGCAGTCGCAGGCTGTGGGAGCCCTGGGGAACGCGGCCCCACGGCTTCAACTGGCACATCGGACGGGGAGCTCCAAACCTTCTCTTGGCTCGAGCTTTCTTTTCCCCCTAGCGCGAGGATAAGCTCCCCGATGCATTGGATTTCACGCTGAATCTCCTCTGCGTCTTCGGGGTCCTCGCCACCGCGCAAAGCCGCGACCGAGAACCTGGTCCGCAGCCGACGGACCATCTTTGTCGGATGCCAGTCCCCGCCTATCTTCGAGAACTCATCCGCAAGGAGGGTGGCTTTGGTGCTTAAGGCGTCAAGGTCACGGGAGCTCACCGTGACTCCATGCGCTTTGAGCGCGAGGACAATCCGCGAAACGCGCGTCAAGTAGTCCGCGACCGGTTCTTGGTCTGGACGGAAAATCGCGCGCAGCTCCGCCTGCAAGCCCTCTGCGGTGCCTGGCACTGAACCTGCTGTCGACGGCGGACCGGACGGCCCCGCCGGGCGGGACCCTGGTGCTGTAGCAGGGACATAGGCAGCACCGGTAGGGACCATGGCCAGCTCCCTAGCCGTGGCGCTGACATCCACCCGCGGCGGACTGTCGCCTCCAGCGCCCGAGGCCTCAGGGACTAGCTCGGAGTCCTCTTCTTCTTCCTCTTCCTCCTCGTCCTCGCCTTCGGCGTCATGGAGGAACTTCATGACTTTTCGCCAGAGAGCCGCCTCTTGCTCTGGCGTTGTGCTGACCCCATCCCGCTTGGACAACGGACGACTGCCGGTCTCCCTACGCCACTTAAGCCAAGCGACGTAGCTCATCCGCTCGGGATAGGGAACGTCACCACCCTCGATCGCTTCGAGGAGGGTGACGCCCTCGGCCTGACCTGCAACCTCTGCGGACATCGCCGCGCCTTGGTTAGCAGGCCGCAGGCGTGGCACACGAAGCGCCGCGCCTTGGTTAACAGGCCGCAAGCGTGGCACACAGTCCACGCGTCCAGGTCACGGACCGCGACAGACAAGCAAAGCAATGCTTGCCCACTCGGGCCGTAGGCACAAGAGCTGTACGTTTCCCAGAACAGCCCCCAATTGTGAAGTCGACCAGCACTGGACTTGCACTAAGCCAATGCAATCACAGCCCGGTCACGCTGTTTTACGACTTCGCGAGTTCAAGCACTTGTGCAGCTACGCCTGAGTGCGTCCGGTCGGACCGCACAGCAACCTAAGAGCTACTGTACGAAACTACCGTGCTCAAAGGCACAAGCTCGGTACTTGAGCCAAAATATTGGCATTGATGCGAATTGCAAAACTCTACATGCAAAGGAAAACTACAAGGTGGTCTGCCGAGTCCTAATGCATCACAGAGCAGAAGATGCATATGCACTCATGTCAGCTCACAATGTAGATCTTACATTTTGTTGTTGAATTCTACGTCTGTTATATATACAATACCGGTTATACATGTTATGTATGCCAGACATACTGTATATGTTGTACATGTATGTTGTCTGTGTTAGGTGATTTACATACTTTGATTGTGATATATGATGTAAACATGTGCATCATACATTTTCTTATATATGGAAAGCAAAGTGAAAGCGATTAGAAGCGTCTTCAAAATCCACCAAGCGCTCGGCTTTGTTGCGCTCGGTCCCTAAGGCATGGAAATGTGAAGCACTAGACGAGAGCGGAATTTTCGCCCAACATGCGAGCAGGCATCGGGAAAACCATGATTCACTACGGGCGTGCCTCCCGGGTGCGTCGTCGTACTGCCCCTGTTACCCTGCATCTTGGAACCCCTTGTTGAGGCACAGTTTGGGGAATCAACGGTTGCATATGCCAAAACAAAAAACGGTTGCCTATTGACACATAGAACAAATTCTATTCGAAAGAAATCTAAAGCCTCGAAGCCCTTCTCTAGGAGTCCGATCCCCTCGCGCGGGCCATCCACGAGGAGAACCGCCTAGGCCCAGCCCGCCATCCGGAGGTTGCATGGCACATGGCTCTCTTCCGAGCTTCCACCCCGAAACCCTAGGTCCTAAACCTAAACCCAAAACCCAAAACCCAAAACCCAAAACCCAAAACCCTAAACCCTAAACCCTAAACCCTAAACCCGAAACGACTTATAAAATATCTCGAAAGAACACCCCGCCTCACGGCACACTGGTTCAGGCATCGAGGCCTTCCTCCAGGACCACCCCCACTTTCGCAAATTGGCTGGGGGGCCTGGTATAGTAATAGTAGTAACTAATACCAATAATAGTGATACCAATAATAGTAACAATATTAATAATCGTCATAATAGTAGTACTACCAATAATAGTAACAGTATTAGCAATAGTCATAGTGGTAAGTCATAATAGTAGTACGAGTCCTCCAAGAAGCAATAGGGCGGACGCGAATTGCATGTCCATTTTTCCGACCATTTCCGGACCATGGAGCCTTCCGTTCGTTTCGCTGCGCATCTTTCGGAAGCAAACCGGCACCTTTCCGGAACCAGCTCCAAGCAAGCCCACAAGTCAGAAAGAGCCCTAGGCTCAGAGATTTCGATCCGTAATGGGGCTTTGCGATTGCAAGTTTCAGCAGCAGTGCCCTTGTGGTTTCCGTGCGTGGCACTTTGCAGGGCAAGAGGCGAAAATGTGGAAAACAGCGTTTTTGACACGTGCGGATGAGTGAAGGGTCGCTTAGCAAAGGCCATGTACATCTGCCGGCAGGACATGGCCGGTTTGATGTGGGCCCTTTTTCGCACTTTTATTCCCGGCGGCTGCGAGGTTCGCACTGCTGGCGCAATCTGGGGTTGAGCATATGGTCCACCAGACTTGGTGCGGAGTCTGTGTTCTTGCAGTACCAGCTTCACCAGGCAGTTTTCTGGGAGCATAGACCATTCGTCCATGGGGGGGGAAACACCACTTTTTTTTTTGCAGTGCGACACAGTGCGACGTCGGTGGTGTGGAGGGCGTGTGAGGAGGCGCCGAAGGCCAGATGTGAGGTGGTCCCTAGCGATCGTGAATCGAGCAAGCTCCCCAAAAACCGGCAAGAACATGTCCGTGACGCAAGGGAGGCGTCCTGCACGGTTATCTACAACTCATGCCAGCCAAAACTGCACCGGCCCTCAGCAGGGATGAAGCCTCCGACCAGAAAGAAGCGAAGCCTAAATTCTACATCACAATCATAGATGGCGGAAGATCGGAAGCCGGACAGGCGACATGGCAGGGTTTAGAGCGTTCACGGAGCACAAGACGAGGAGCGGAGACGCGGCCACAGACAAAGCAGCAAAGTAGAGGCGAAGGACTGAGGGGTAAGGTAGGATATTCATCAAACATGACAGCACCGAAGACTTTGTCGCACAGTCTGGAAGAGTGCGGCCGTGTTGAAGGCTTTCGCGGGTAGGCGGAAGGACGGGTTTCTGGTTCTTGCCAGCAGCTCCAAACTCGAAGCCCTGAAGCCCAGCAAGTTTGCAGAGAAGTTGCCGAAGACATCCGGACCGAAACGGGAAAGCCACAACCAACCCGCACCCTTGGCTTACCCGTAACTGGGTCCCGAAACTGATCATCGAAGGTGTAAGCAGCGAAATTGCCTCCCCCCCTTGTCCAGCCCATATATATAGATAAATACATATAAAGCGTCCTGACCAACGATGGTAGCCTAAACGAGACCAAAAAGGTTTATTGGAACCACGTGATCCTGGTCGCCTCCATCTTCGGGCGCTTCGGACTCGTTCCCCAGCTGCAGCATCCCCTATACGAACAGGGGTTTAGGGTCTAGGGTTTAGGGGTTTAGGGGTTGAGGGGTTTAGGGGTTTAGGGTGTAGGGTGTAGGGATTAGGGATTCCGGATGCAAAAAGGGTTTAGGGATTAGGGATTCTAGTAGGGGGTTACCATAATCCCTTTGAAGGACGGGTAGACATCACGGCTTGGTTAGTTTTTTCAAGGGTTTTGCGCTAGGCTCAGGCCAACTCCTGCTTTGGAAGCCTGAAAAAACCGGAACTTTATGTTAACGTGCAAGCCTGTGGCCTGGGTTTTTAAGGCTCCTGTGGCTTGTCTGGGGCGCTGGAGCGGTGCTGCGTGCATGAAGCATCATGAAGCTGAAGGGTTGAACGCTTCCAGTTTGCACCAACGAGGCTCCGCATGCAAGACGCAAGTGTCCAGTTTGTTGTTGGACATTTTTGGGCTCGGAGGTCAATCCTGATGGCAGCCGTGCAGTTTACAGCAGCTTGACTGATTTAAACGTCTATGTTTGCGGAGCCAAGTTTTTGGTGCTGCGGAGATGGTGACGGGTGGGCCAGTTTGTCGACGCACAGGGTCTGCAACCCTTCTTGCCCTCCCTGGCGGAATTGACCGGATAAGGAATGAATCCGAAACTCTACCCTCGAAGATTCAGCCCCGGCATCAAGGATAGAGGATGTTTGTTCTCACGATGGGATTTACACTTTCGTTTCTTTTGTAGGTCCAACACTGTTCAGATGTTGCGTGGTGGCACCGCGTCACGCATGCTTTAGTAAGCCTTGGCTTAGCTGTTGCTCTCATGTAAACCCTTTGATGCGATCAGTTACTAAGGACTCTGCAGCCACATACGCCACAGCTGTTGTCCCAACGCAGCCTGGTTCACCCTGCGCCGCATGGCGGAAGTTCTCCGCGTCAGGGTGGGCCTTGAGGTAGCCTTTTACGTGGTAGCCGTGCCGGGGGTTTTGTTTCTTTTGCTGGATGTTGGCTTGTGGGAGGCTTAAGGACTCCTGAGCCACCCTGGGCCTGGCTGCAAGTGTTCCCGTGTAGCAGAAGCAGTGGGTGAGGCAGACTGTTCCGAACCCGAGGCCATGGCTACCCCAAGGGGAAGAAAAAGCCGGAAGCCGAGTGTGGTTCTTGTTGGTGCCATGCAGTCCCGCAAGAAACCGCCCTACATCGAGTACCGGCGAGTACCCAGAACTGCGAGAATTGCGGGCGTGTCGCACCAGGCGGTCGTATTCACAGTATGCGCAGCAGCGGCACACCGGAACACCCCAGAACCCACAAAACGCCAAAGAAAGCGGCAACGCTTCCATGCAGCAACCGATCGCCTGGTGCTGGCAGGCTCCACGTCATCGACTTGGTCCGTCCGTGCTGAGATTGATGCTGTAACGTAGGGCGATGTGGGGGCTTCAAGTACGGGTCTTATTTCTGGTAAGGATATGGTCAGGGCTCATGTAAACCTCTCTGGCTTGCCCCTAAGACTTCACCCCCTGCCGAGTCTGAGTAGATGCTGGCAGCTCCGAAGGCAGTTTAAGGTGTCAGGTTTGGGTCGTGCGTGTTTCCGTCACAGCTGCTGTGAGCCCAGTCCTGCATTCCAGGCTATGAGCCTAAGATTTGGCCGCTGGGCAACACAAAGACCAGCCCCAAACCCGACCCTGCCCATCGCCAGGAGGGAATCAAGAAGCGGGGAGAGGAGATCACCGTGGCTATGGTCGAGGACATGCCGATGGGGAGGTTTTGCAGGGTCTTAGCTTCCGCTTACAGGCTTTGATGGGTTGGGAGCTGCGGGGTTGTGCCAAGTGGGGCCCTGAGACGCGAACTTTCTAAAGTCTCTGAGGAGGGCGCGCTTGGCCTTTCGTAGTCAAGTGAACTGTGTCATGCTGCTGCGTGTGGAGCTTGCACGTGCATTGGGTGGTCGTTGGACCAGGGCCTCGTTGTCAGCCGATCTTCGGCTGTTCAGGGCTTAGGGTTTGGTGTGCAGCACTGCTTGTGGTTGACATGCTCCACCGGCATCAGACCGTCGTGTGATGTCGCTGCTGGCCTCAGTATCCAAGGACTTGAAGCCGGCACTGTTGAAGGGTGTGCGTGTTGGGCGAGCTGTTTCGGCTTGTGGGCTGGAGTGGCACAAGCCTGCCTCCGCCCCGGGTTGAAAAGATAGACTGGTATGTTGAGAGGCCGCCCCTGAAACCGTCGGTCCTAAACGTGTTTGGCAGGATGAAAAGAGTGGCCCACGAACTTAGCCTATGATCTAGAGGCCTCCCTGAACCAACACCATCTCTAACCCAGAGCTTCCTTGGGGCCCAGCGCCTCCTTTGGCCGGCAGCCATGTGGGCTATGCTCTTCGGGAAGAGCTTCGGATGCATCACAGCTCCAAATCCAATAGACCATAGGCGGCCGAACAAGTTCTTGACATGCGATAGCGAGTCATTCCTTATTTGACGTTCCAAGAATTTGAGGCCCGGAACACCCTCGACAATCCTATACCTCCTACTGACTCCAAGGAAGGCTCCAGAGAATGAGCACCTTCTTCACATCCGCTTCACCATGGGTGGCTTGGGCCCACACAGCTTCTCAGACATAGGGCGACTGAAACAGCCAGCAAAGCCCCGAAGCTTGCTTGAACGTTCATGGTACTTACTAACCAATTATAGCTGTACTTATAACCCTACTTATAATACCCCTAAAGGGCCTTATAGGGTTATCCCACTTATAAGTAGGGTTATAAGCCCAATTATAACTGGTCAGTAAGTACCATGAACCTCCAAGTGGTATGCCCAGAGTGAGGCCATGAAGCCTTCCCAGGCCACTGGCGGCCCAAAGCCTTAGAGAGACTTTGGAGAAACAGGGCCTCACGGTTTTTTTTGCGGTTATAGGGCCCTACTTCCCTCATTCCCTGCGAACCAACAGTGTGTCTTGCCTTGGGGTTTAGGCTTTAGGGTTTAGGGTTTAGGGTAACCTTGGCGGGGCGTTTTTTTCTCCTGCAGAAGCCTTGCTGCCAGGTCTGTTCAACCCAGGCTTCATCGAACCCCGGTCGGCGCAGCTTCCCGCCAGGCTGTCTTCAGGATTCTGAAGAAGGGTTTAGGGTTCAGGGTTTAGGGCTTAGTCCGCGCAGCGCGCTCTCGAATGGCATGGTTTTCGTCCCTGGCAGGCAGTGCAGCAGTCCTAGCCGTAAAAAGGGTTTAGGGCTTACCCCTTCCGGTCGAAGCTCGGGACGCCGGACAGTTTGGGGTGTGGGGTCGGCGGTGTGGGTGAGCGAAGGGTTTAGGGTTGCGTTGCGGACTAGTTTAGGGGGCTGTCTGCTTGGACCGTGGTTGCAGGTGCGGGCCGGCAGCCCGCGCATGCTTCAGAGCTGGGGGGGCGTGTTTTGTGGCAGTGGAAATGAAAGGCGTCCGGGCCGGCAGCCCGCGCTTGCTTAAGAGCTGGGCACGACCACAAAACACGCCCCCCCAGCTCTTGAGCAAGGGCTGCCAGCCCGCACGCCCTTCCACTACGACAAAACACGCCCGCCCAGCTCTTAAGCAAGCGCGGGCTGCCGGCCCGCACGCCTTTCATTTCCACTGCCACAAAACACCCGCCCGCCCCAGCTCTTAAGCAAGCGCGGGCTGCCGGCCCGCACGCCTTTCATTTCCGCTGCCACAAAGCACGCCCCCCCCCCAGCTCTTAAGCAAGCGCAGGCTGCCGGCCCGCACGCTTTTCATTTCCACTGCCACAAAACACGCCCGCCCCCAGCTTAAGCAAGCGCGGGCTGCCGGCCCGCACGCCTTTCATGTCCACTGCCACAAAACACGCCCCCCCCAGCTCTTACGCAAGCGCGGGCTGCCGGCCCGCACGCCTTTCATTTCCACCACACCAACAAATCAACCCCCCCCAGCTCTTAAGCAAGCGCGGGCTGCCGGCCCGCACGCCTTTCATTTCCACTGCCACGAAACACGCCCCTGCCCCTCCCCCGGCTCTTAAGCAAGCGCGGGCTGCCGGCCCGCACGCCTTTCATTTCCGCTGCCACGAAACACGCCCCCCTCCCCCAGCTCTTGAGCAAGCGCGGACTGCCGGCCCGCACGCCTTTCATCTCCACTGCCACAAAGCACGCCCCTTCCCCCCGCAGCAAGGGCTCAGAGAGGCCTCAGAGCCATGGGAGAAAGGAATCGTTCAGAGCCAAAGTGCTCGAAGCGGCCTGCTTAAGAGTGGTGGATGCAGAACCTTCTTAACTAGGTGGGGATGATGCTAATCGACCAGACGTATTTCCCGGCTACCTTTGTGTGGCGCCTTTTGCTCGTGGCTACGCCTCCCCTCCAGTTTCTGCTGCCGACTTTTCGGCCTTGGGCAGCTCACCATTCGGCAGCGCAGTGAACAAGTTGGACCGGTTATTCGCTGACATGCGCGAAGATGTTCAAATGGGCATTCGCACCTGTCATATGACCAAAAAAAGTGGGTGCTTTCCCATCAATGTCAAAGATGCCGTGCAACAATGGCCCAGCGTGTGCCAGTGCAGCAGCAACACGCAAGATGTTGCGCCGAATGCCCGGGATTTCATGGGCCAAAGGCCGCTGATGGCCAGTAGCACCTCTCCGCCTTGGAGAACCGTTTAGGGTTTAGGGGTTTAGGGGTTTAGGGGTTTAGGGGTTTAGGGGTTTTGGGGTTTTGGGTTTTGGGGTTTTGGGGTTTTGGGGGTTTTGGGGGTTTTGGGGGTTTTGGGGGTTTTGGGGGTTTTGGGGGTTTTGGGGGTTTTGGGGGTTTTGGGGTTTTTGGGGTTTAGGGTTTAGGGTTTACGGCGCCTGCTTGCTGAAAGTAGGTGCAGCATGTAACTCTCCTGATTGCCTTCCTGTCTTCGGTTCTTGAGCTTCGCCTCCCCGAGCCCGATGTCCGGGTTCGTTTATGCACGCCGTAAAGCCCGAGCAGGCGAAGCCCGATGGCTCCCTTGATGTTCTTGCGCCCGCAGGTGGATGACCGACACAGAGGACCCACAGGGTGTCACTGACACTCGCTTGGAACCCGTGACAAGCTTGCAAGCCGACAAGCGCGGAAACTTTAGTGTTTGGGTAGTCTTGGGCTTTAACAGGACAGCTGACTTAGCTTGGAAATTGAAAGCTTTTGATGTTGTTGACGTGTGCATTACTGCAGATGCATGCTGATCCGGTCCGGGACCTAACATTCTTCACCATGCATCCCGGAACACGCAGTCCTCCCAGACCCTGCCGGGACCCTGCCCATCAGAGAAACCCAGTCCTGGCAGGAGTGGCAGGCCGTGGACTCCTTTGCATGGCAGCGGATCATTAAGGCCATCGAAGAGCAGCTGACGTGCGAGGCAGGCTGGGGCTTTACAAGGAGTGTGTGTGTGTGTGTGTGTGAGCTGAAGGTCATCTTTACACAGGTATGCTGCAGTCGCAGCACAACCCGCTGCACAAAATGAGTCGCAGCCTAGACTAGAGCAGTTGTATATCGTCCATATAGCTTCTAACAGCCGCTATACTTAACATCTGCTGCGTATGCTCCTGCGCCCATGCGGGCGCAGCTGGACGAATTAAAGCCCTTGCCTTTCATTTTCAATTTGTGGTGCCTTTGCATGATTTTGGTTTGTTTCATGCGTGCTGCTCCTGTTGTTTGGCAAACGCAAATACTAAGCTTGGGGCAAGTAAAGTGGAAAAGGGACATCTTCACCAAGGTTGAGCAGTCACGTCTGTGCATGGTGCCGTGGCGATGGTTTCAACATACAGCAGATGCATGCAATTGCAGGGCAAGCCACGCATGGCATGCTTTGTGCCAGCATGCTGCATGAACGTGAACATCCTGTTTCATGACCCATGACACACAAGTGTCATTGATACATTGAGGGTCTGAGGGGGGTGGGGGCTGAGAACTTCTTCCTGTAATGATTCATGATTCAAGGCGTTTGATCTGCAACCAGGTACCCAACCTCTGGTAAAGCAAAGTGGTTTGGAGTCCCGGGCTTGGTTTTGCCTTAAACCCTCCCAAAAGGCCACAAAACTTCGATTTTCGGATGCCGGAAGAGCGCACCAGGAGGAGGTCTCCGGCCCTCCGGTTCCTCACGCCCCCCAGGAGTCGGCAAAGGCCCGGAGATACATCCGCCGCTTCTTCTTGCAGCTTGGGGGGCAATCTGGAGTTGTTTTTGAGTCGTCCTTGGCGAAGAGTTTTTCAAGGTTCATGGGGTTCTTGGGCTTCTTGGGGTTGCCATGGTCTAAGGTTTGACAAGGGCCGCCAAACCCTGGTAGTGAAGGAAGCTCTCTGCTGGGATGATAGGCCACGTGAAGCCACGTAAACCGGATCTGGCAGCCATGATGCATCAGACAAGGCTTCTCCTGATGTGCATGGTCGGCCTGATCTTGGGATTCATGCACCTCGGCATGTCAAGTCTGCACGGTAGCTGTTGGGCACCAGGATGTGAAGGGCGTTCTGTGGGTTTGTTTTCGGGTTGAGAGGGCAGGCTTCGGCGCAATCTTCAGGAACGAGCCCCTTGAAACTCCAAAGGGAGAAATACTAAGAACAATTCTGGTATGAGTCAGATTCCTGATTCAGGGTTGTGTCAGGTTTGTGTTGCGGGTTCAAGGTGAGTGGGCGAAATCTTGCACCACCTACATAAGCGACACTTCTGACACTTATGGTACAGAACCCCGCACCCTCTTTAGCATTGGCACGTGTTGTATGGCAGGTGGTGCAAGATTTTGGTCGTCGGAGTATTCAGAAATGGTGCAAGCTTTCATCCACTCACAGAAGGTCTCGGGATGTCTCGGGGTTTGGGCGCAGATACCCTGAACCCAGGGCTCTGGGCCCTGGACCTTGGGCCCTGAACCCTAAACCTAAACCCTAAACCTAAACCCTAAACCCTGAACCCTAAGTTGAGCCGAGGTGTGGGTTTCTTATGAGCTTCCTGGGCTGCACCGATGGCAATGTCGGCGTCTGTGCTACAGGACTGTCTACATGGGGGTGTACGAAGATAATAAGGACCCCGCCCCAAAACTATATCCCTCTTGGAAATTATTATATATTTTTGTTTATATAAAACCCAAGAGGATATGAAACATATGATTTTTATTAAGGTTCTAAGCAACCTAGAAAATAAACCCCCACATAGTAGGATTCCCTTGAAATAAGGACCAAAATGAGGCACCCCTAATATCCCTAAACCCGCAAACCCTAAACCCCCCACATGGGTCCATTGCGCTTCGAGATTGACACTTTCGGCCGAACTGGTGACCTGCTCAGGGTCGGCGGGTTTTCAGCTTTGGTATGTTGGGGTTTAGGATATTAAGAGGTACCTTCGTGGGGTCCTATTATTTGGGGATCCAGGTTAGGTCCCCCTTATTTTCCGGAAGCCCCCATGTGGGCTTTGGTGCAGGTGTAATCCAGATCTATGCCAGGATTCCAAAGGGCACTGTGCTAAAAGCCGTCGGCTCAAGCCACAAGCCTAGTCCCAAAAGCCCTTAGGCCCAAAAATTACTTCCAAGACTCTTCAACCCCTTGCAAAGCCCTAGGCCCCATAAATTACTTCCAAGACTCTTCAACCCCTTGCAGGACTTACCTTTGCCGGGATCTTTGTTTGCTCAATGGTGGGCCTCTTCGCCAGCTTCTTCGGAATGAATGCCAGAGCCCCAAGGAGCAGCAAGGAGTTCCCAAACAGGCCCTTGGGTTTAGGGTTTAGGTTTAGGGTTTGCTTGGGTGCATGCGATGTTCCGGGGCGTAGATCGCTTGGGAGGCATGGGGGAGCACAATGGAGGGCCCCTATGGACATCCTGTGTCATCCTTTGACAATGCTTTCCTGCGGCTGCCTCGTGGGAGGCCCAAAACCTACAAGTCCCAAACATGGCGCGCGCACCTCTCAGCTTTCGCGTATGACTTGCGAAATCCGCGTTTCTAACCCCCC
The DNA here is from genome assembly GCA_905221605.1 of Symbiodinium natans. Classification (NCBI taxonomy): domain Eukaryota; class Dinophyceae; order Suessiales; family Symbiodiniaceae; genus Symbiodinium; species Symbiodinium natans. The sequence goes on from CAJNDS010002655.1 coordinate 247,408, forward strand.
CGATTTGGTTTTCGTTCGGAAAGGTTTTCGTGAAATTCGTTGCACACACGTAGAAACGACGTACGGGGCTATGGATCATAAAACAAGTCCCAAAGAGGCCCCCCACACCCAAGTCCTGGAGACCCAAGCGAATCAAAGTGCAGGCTTTTGGTGAGTCCGGTTTCCTTTGCGCTTTTAGGGGGAGGGGAGCGCCCCAAGTCAGAGCGACCAAGAGGGGACCATCATGCTGGACTGTCCCAGGTATGGTTGGGTCAATACGGCCGCACAGTTTTCGACAAGACGCTTGCTTTGCACCTGGTGGTGGGGACTGCTCTGAACCTCTTCTCCTCGCCAGGGGCACTACTTGTAAAGCCTACCTGGGCTCCTTGACCTCTGCCTCCCCCTACCCATGAGTCGAGAATGTTCAGTCTTCAGATGTTTCGAAGACCCCGAACACTCTTTAAGACAGTTGACCTTCGGAAACAAGTTCCGATCGGTGTTAGGGTGATTTAGGTGCAGGACTGCGTTTTGAGGCCTGCAAGCAAACCTAAACCCCCTCCCCCCCCTTTATGTTCGACACTGCCGGACAGTGTAACTGTTAAATTGGGTATGTCTGGCCCCACCCCAAAACTCTCACAAGCCTGCAAACCCGAATCTGAAAACTTAGAAGAATGCGGACCGCCATCATGGTACGCCTGAGTATGGCAGAAGCAAAAAGCGAGCAGAGGGTCAATTGCACGTCAGAGATGTTTCGTGGTGTTTCTGTAGGGAGAGAATGGGACGAGGCTGTTGCAGCACCTCCGCTAGCCACCGCATGCCACTGCAAGTGAGGTTGCAAGGCGTGGTGCCACAGCTTGCGGCCATGAACCCGAACATGAAGCTCGACATCATCAACGTGCTGTGGCTTCCAGAGAAGATGTTCTTGGTAGTTCTCAGTTTCAGGGTGGGCTGCTGGGCTTGAGTATGCTGAGGAGGGATGTTAACTTGTTCAGCTGAGTCCAGGCACGAGCATACACTGAGGCTCTGATCAGGTTGTCAAAGAGAAGAGGGTCATGTTAAGCTACGGATCCGTTCACTCAGTGTCGCGAATCAGATCACCCGAAACCAAGTGACCGAGAAATCTCATGACTTGCGCCGGTCCAGGGCTGAGGCTTGGGTCAGGTTTTGGGGCTGGCCTCAGGGGCAGGGATTACCCAGGCGATGGCCGATCTTCTATCTGCCCAGTCTCAAGCTGACTCAAGCATATCACCCCCTAAACCCTCAGAGGTGCAGCTTGGCAACGGCCCGGCCCAGTACGACTTGAAACTCGGTCTTTAAGATCCCCCAACAGATCCCCCAACCCCAAGGAGCCCCGAGCCGCGAAGCAGCAGATGGCGAGCAGCTGAGGAAAGTCACTCTGCGAAAGCCGGGCGAGAGCACCTGGGCCAGGTTAGCTTGTTCATGTGGGCCCCGGACTTCTGGGCTGGGTTTTGGATGCGTTGGGATGTGTCGGATTTCGCAGTCGAAGGTTCCTGGGGCTCTTGTACCGGCCCCGAAGTCTGAAGAGCTTACGTCCGTTTAGGCCTAAGCCCCCCCCCCCCCCCCAGAATGTGGAGAGCGAGGTGCCGCGCCCGAGGAGAAGATTCCGCAGAAGCAGCAGGCACTGGTGTGCGATTGAAACAATTGATCAGAGTGTAGTGAAGCACTTTCTCAGTCAGAGCGTTGATATCAATCAGCACAATCAAAACAGCCCTACTGGTGCCACAGTTATAGGGTTTGGGGCTCGCCCCTCAGCTCCTCGTCTGGGCTTGGTTGGTTTTTTGGAAAGATCTCTCAATAGTTCAATGCGGGTCTTCGGGGGCTTCTCTGGTTTTGCAAGGGCACGGGTCGTATCGTGGGCTGTCTGCAAGTACCTGCTGGGATTCTGCAAGGTCCCCGGGAAGGGCCCAGGGTGCCCAAAAGCCTCGAGCCCTCTAAGAAGCCGCAGGTGCCCACCTCGCCGATTTCGGCTGAGCTTGTGGCCTTGCCAAAGGCATTGCCAGCAAACTGGGCGAACCAAGACATCAGCGCAGGCGGGAGCCGTTGAGCGAATTCGCCAGAGAGCTTGTCAGCTTCCAACTAAACATGCAGCAAAGCGTATCTCGGCGCACAGAGAGAGTTGCTGACATCAACTGTCAACCCTTGTGGATTCTTCAGAGGAGCTTAAGTCCAGAGTTGGACTAAGTTGCTCACGTCCTCAGGTCTGCAATGCGTTTATCACAAGCGCGAAAGCCCTGACCAACATGGGACATTCATGCTTTTAGCTACTATTACAAGGCAAGGTGGGTTGCGAGTGAGCTTAGCTATTCTGACGAGGTAGGCTACCAGCTATGATGGCCTCAAGAAGGATCCAGTAGCTTGTATGGAAACATCTCACAACCCCCACAACTAGGTGTTAGATCCATCTGCGCCGCCAGCCCTAAGCTGCTCTGAAGCCCTACTGCTGTGAAGCCCTGAGTCTTTCCTGGCATATGCTTGGCAGGACACTTCCGCAAGCGATGCGACGTGTCGGGAGATGCGCGCAGCTCACCGGCGATGGTTGGGGCTTGGATTGGTGCAGAGGAGTCAGCACCTTCATGTACACTCACCCAGCTGTTTGAAAGCCACCCTGCTCTCGGATCATTCTTCGACACGGCACCTGCGAGTTCAGTTGAGGCGACATGTTCCAAAACCTGCTGGACCAAACTTTCAAAGTTGCTTGGCTGCTTCGAGGAAAAAAAGGGATACCCCAAACCCCTCAACTCGCTCACCACCGCGCTCAAACCCTTAAATCACTCAATTCGCAATCCGTGGAGTAGCTCTAGTTTACGGTGATGGATCGCATTTGGAAAGATCCGGCCGATCCCACAGCGTGATGGTCGTTTTCCGAGCATTGTTTTGGCGTTGTTCGAAGAGCGAGTTCTGCGGCGTTTGCTGGCAAGCTGCCGAGGCAAAAAGCACGCGCGACCGGCAAGGGCAGCTACCTCAGCGCCTGCGTGTCACTTGGCCATTCCCAGACTGGTGCGATCATAAGCCCGCATTCCTATGCTTCGCAGATAGCCAGATGCTCGCAGTGTCGCCTAGCATCCTTTGGATAAGCATTTTTTGTTCTCAACTTCGGCACCGGTGCTGTGCAATATTCTGATTAAGAAAAAGAGCAATGCCAATGAGATGTAGATGCAACAAGTGACAAGTGACAAGTGACAAGTGACAAGTGACAAGTGACAAGTGACAAGTGACAAGTGACAAGTGACAAGTGACAAGTGACAAGTGACAAGTGACAAGTGACAAGTGACAAGTGACAAGTGACAAGTGACAAGTGACAAGTGGCAAGTGGCAAGTGGCAAGTGGCAAGTGGCAGGTGGCAAGCAACAAGTAACAAGCAACCAGTAACGAGTAACGAGCAACGAGTAACCAGCAACAAGTGAAGAGTAACGAGCAACGAGCAACGAGTAGCGAGCAATGAGTAACGAACAACGAGTAGCGAGCAACGAGTAACAAGCAGCGAGTAACGAGCAACAAGCGACAAGCAACAAAGCAAGTAACAAGTAACGAGTAACGAAGCAAGGAGTAAGAAGTACGGAGTAAGGAGTAAAAGGTAAAAGGAGTAAGGAGTAAGGAGTAAGGAGTAAGGAGTAAGGAGTAAGGAGTAAGGAGTAAGGAGTAAGGAGTAAGGAGTAAGGAGTAAGGAGTAAGGAGTAAGGAGTAAGGAGTAAGGAGTAAGGAGTAAGGAGTAAGGAGTAAGGAGTAAGGAGTAAGGAGTAAGGAGTAAGGAGTAAGGAGTAAGGAGTAAGGAGTAACATGCAATGAGAAACCAGAAACAAGGTAAGTAGTAAGTAATAAGTCGGATGTGGTCGAGTTGAGGTCTTCCAGGCACTCTCTCTACCGTTTAAACTATGTCCGAGCCCCTGCTTCCCCCTAAAGTGCTGTGCCCTCCAAAGCTCTCCGTTAATAGAAAAACAACGAAGTTCCGACCCTAAACCCTAAACCCTGAACCCCAAACCCCGAACCCCGAACCCCGAACCCCAAGCCCCAAGCCCCAAGCCCCAAGCCCCAAACCCCAAACCCCAAACCCCAAACCAAAAGCCGGCGGGGCGGAGGTTGTCAAGTGCCATCGTGTGGAGGCCAGCCCGGATCCTCCAGAACAGCTGAGACAAATACATAAGTAAGTACATGTAAACATATAAATGTGAACAAAGAAGTATACGTATTCAATATTACATCTCGTATATTATGCATTCAATCTCGTATATGATAATGCATACATAACATACATACGTACTTACATACATACACACACATATGTATATATATATATATATACATGCATGTATACTGTATACCCTTAAGCCACCCTAAACCCTTAAGCAAAACACAAGCCTGCAGTCTAGACATTCGGCCCTGGGATGAGTGAGAAAAACAGCCGAATTTGAAGCTACAGTTGAATGGGTACTGCAGATGCTTGAGTATGGCATGAGGCAAGACCCCCACCAGTCCCTAAACCAGAAACGTGATCCCTGATGGTACAGTTTAGAAACTAACTTCGAGAGGCAAGCTGTGAAGCGCCTGGACCTGAAGCCCAATCCCGAGAATACCCGAGCTACCGGACTCCAAACTTTCGTTCCGGGTGGGGAGGTGAGGTGACATGTAGAGGTGTCTGATTTCTGCAGGAATCCAGAAAGTGCCTCGGAAGCGCTTTTGAGAGCACAGTCCCCTCCAGCGCACCTGCAGCAAAAGCAAAACAACCCCATACCTGCAGCAAACCCCCCCCCCCCTTCCCCAACCCTCTCCACCGCGCCCCTACACCCACAGCAAAAATAGAACGCACCCCCGCGCCTGCTCTAGCAAAGTCTGAAAAGAACGTGCCCCCCCACCCCCCCCTTCAAATTAAGAATGTGCGTGGCCCCCCCGCCCCCCCAAATTAAGAATGTGCTCGCGCCCGCAGCAAAAAGCAAACCGCCAAGTCTCACCCCCGAGCACTGGCCAACTGGTGGAGGACAGCGTCCTTTGGTCAACTTACTTGTCTGGCTTGGATGGGCTCAGGCAGCTTGCCACGCCTGAATGGTTTGTGTCCTGAGGGCTGTGAAGGATCCTGAGTTTGGGGTAGTCCAGTTGTGGTTTGAATGTTTGCTCTGTGGATTCACTTCCAGGGGGGGGGGGGGGGTATTGGTGTTTTTTGTTTCTGCGGGAGGGCGCAGAATCTGAGCGATGGCTCTGCAGTCCGAGTGGCGACGAAGAAGTGGTTCTTGTTCAAGGGGTTAGTCTAGTGCCTAATTCGGAGTCACGGTTTAGGGGGAGGTGGGATTGTAAGACAAGAAGCTGGGGGTTCGCTTTTGCCGTGATGCAACCGCTTCCCTGGGATCAAAGGGGCCAGCAGGGTCTGATGCTGTTATCTGTCCTTTCCCCATGGGTTTTTTTAGCGAGTTGCCCAGGAAAACCCGGCAAGTTTTCGCTGACAGGTCCAAGTTTCCGGAGGGCTGTACATCGATCCGCTTTCACTACACAGCCGCTTGCCCGCACATGCGCCGCGGTGCTTTGACAAAGCAGCAGCCATTTATCATCCGTCTTACTTTTGTAAAGCGGAAACAAAGCTGGTCTGCCAGATTGCCAACACTGCGTTTGGGGTTGGACGGGTGAGCAGGCTTTCCGCTCTTGAGCTGCCATGACTGGCATGAGTCACGTCAACTATACTGCGGCTGTTATATCGTAAGTATGGCACGTTCAACTCCAATAAAGTCTCCTTGCATGAATTGAGGCCGACGCCGCATCGCCAGAGGCTCACGGCGGGGACGTGGCTACCAGCCTCCCGACAAAGACAGTGCGTTCTTGACAGCAGCGCTCCAGGCGTGCTTGATGGCTGTTGAAAATCACCTGCCAGATCCCGAAGTTTATGTTCAGAGGCGAGGTTTAGGGTTTAGAGCTTAGGGTTTAGGGTTAGGACGTAGTTTTGATGATTTTTCCAGGGGGCGGGGGCGTGCCAAATCGCCTCGCAACAATTTCCCCTCTTCCTTGCCACAGCTTTTGCGGGTGGCGAATGCCATCACCAGAGCCCGCAGGTTGTACGAGACCCCAGCCCTAAACCCGAAACCCTAAACAAGGAAACCGAACGCATATTCGTGGGCAACAAGCGCATACCAAAGACCGCCGGCTCTACTTGGATAACCTGAGGAATCCGCCAGCTGCAGATGCAGATTCCGCGTAACCTTAGGTCTCAACTGCTGAGCTCCCCTAAACCCTAAACCCTAAACCCTAAACCCGAAACCCCAAACCCCAAACCCTAAACCTCAGAAAGAAGTTTCAAGCCATGCCAGGCCCACTGGCCTGCCTCAAGGTAGTGCTTTTGCCCGGACCCACACAGCCTTAGGTTAGACATGAACAGCTCAAATCCCAAATGAAGGTTTGAAGGGAATATGGATGCCACCTGCAAGTTCAAGAGCCGAACGCCCAAGCCAAAACCATGCTTGAAGATCTTCTCAGTCTTGTGAAACCCAGGCGAGGTACTCCAGAGCCTACCAATCCTCGACGACAAGATCAACGAGCCACTCGCCCTCCTTTCAGTAGGGTTTAGGGTTTAGGGCTTAGGGCTTAGGGTTTAGGGTTTAGGGCTAGGGGATTTGTGGCTTTGGGTGGGCTAAGGGATTTTTGTGGCATGGTCAAGCTTCGGCATCTTCACTGGGATCAGGTGTCCGGGATGTGGGGAGAAAGTTTGGAGTTGTGTCTGCTCTACCTCTGAGCTCATGTGTGACAGCTTCGCTGTCAGTTGATTTGGGCAGGGACTGGGTTGGTCAGGTATCACACATTGGTGGCAAATCACAAAGTGCCGTTTGTGAGCCAGATCTTGTAACCTACAAGAAGAAGAAGATGTCCGCAGTCTGCGCCTTTCAGGGAACTAAGCAGACCATCAAGGCTTTCTTGAAGCAAAGAACGTTTAAGCCAAACCAAGTCCTTGAAACCTGTGTCTTTGGGTTGACGCGGCGTGTGCCCTTTAGGGTTCAGGGTTACGGCTTGGGGAAGCCCTTAGCCCTTTTCCCTTAAGAGCCTAAACAGAGGCTTTTTTCGTTCCATGCAGGGTGGCTGATCCAGCTGGGTGGCACAAACAGTCTAGAACCCTAAAGCCTAAAGCCTAAACCCTAAACCCTAAAGCCTAAAGCCTAAAGCCTAAACCCTCAACCCTCAACCCTAAACCCTAAGCCCTCAGTTAGTTGCAAGTCTCCCGCAGGTTTTACCTTCTGCATGGAACTAGTCCCGGTGGTGCTTTGGGCATCTCAGCTCAGGGAGAGGCTTCGTTTAGGGTGTAGGGTCTAGGGTTCAGGGTTCAGGGGAAAGGGTTTGGGGTTTAGGGTTTAGGGCCAGGTAGCTCCATCTGGCCTTTGACATGGGGGAAGGAGGCAAGCTTGAGGGCCCGGGTCATGAAAGGAGCTTCGAAGCTCAGAGATCTGCAGAGCATGCTGCACCAACCCAAAGTCCGACTGTACCCACAAGTCCCAGGTACGTTTACGTAAGATCCGAGCTTCGTGGCTGTGTAGACGATGAAGTGTGCCCCAAATGCATTCCCTCCGGCCTTGATTCGTGTTCCCAAACCTAATCATGTACAAGCCCTCAGGCATCACGGATGGCGGGTTCCGACTGGACTATTCGGGCTCGCATGCCGGGAGCATGTTCGGGAGTCTGGGCCATGAGCTGTGTACGACTTCGGTCGAGACTTGTGACAAGGGATGTTGCGAGGCAGTCGCATGCAGACGATGGTAAGTTGGGGGTAGCGGGTTTCATTAGACTGGAGAGTCAACCGAGGGCCAACCGACGATATCCAAGACAATGTTGTATTACATTGTTGTATAGTGGAATATACTATATTGTGTGTAGAATTGAAGAACAGTAATGATATTTACAATAATCCTAATGGTCACGAAAAAAGTACAACAAATTTCTATCTGTATCTGTATCTGTATCTGCGTCTGTATCTGAATATCTAATATCTCATATCTAATATCTAACATCCAATATCTAGTACCTAATATCTAATATCTAATATCCAATATCTAGTATCTAATATCTAATATCTAATATCCAATATCTAATATCTAATATCCAATATCCAATATCCAATATCTAATATCCAATATCTAGTATCTAATATCGAATATCTAATGTCTAATATCAAGATTTTTTCTTTGACCGACCCAAGGAAAGGTGCCTACTTCTCGGACGCTTGGCGGAACCGAGGGCCGATTCACGGGCTTTCGAGAGCCGAAGACTGGGGTTGAGGGTTTAGGGTTTAGGGTTTAGGGTTTAGGGGTTGAGGGTTTGGAGTGCAGTCCGGAACCCATTATTATACATCGCCTCACCTGCAGCCCTTCTGCGTTTGGCTGTTCGGGTGATGGCCCTCGCCTAAAACGCCGAAGCCTTGAAAGCTTTCCATGCACCGTGCACCCGTCAGAATTGTGGTGCAGGGTTTGTGGTGTCCTGCCGTAGCCCCGTGCAGTTTAGCTACCAATGGCGTCCCTCCGTTACAGTTGCGGTGTGGTCTAGTGTTTATGACATGTCATGCTGCGTACTATCCCCTCTCCCTACACATAGAATCTTGGTACCTCGCAAACCTTTGCACAAGCCTTCGTAGGAGAAGGGGCTCTGGAGAAGCTGTCTGTGGTTCGCAGGGTTTCGTGGAACCCCTCCCACCTTCGCAAAGGAGCTAGCCTTGACTCCTTTGCCTGGCCACGCAACCCTCCGCGATGAAAATCCTGGCGCCCAGCGCCCGCATCTTGCCCCTCTTCAAGCACTGCTCCTGGCAGGAGTGCTCTTCGAAAGCTGACGAGTATTCGACCGATGGGGACGGCATCTACGAAGGATGGGAGTTGCTTGTGAGGAGTTTTGTCAGGTTGCTTCGTTTGGGTTGGCCCTCGGCAGGTGAAGGGTTGAACAGCTGATGCCTGAACTGCTTGTGCATCTGCGGCTAAGATTTGGGATGCCTTTTGGCCACTGCAGGTTTGGTTGCCGACTCTTGCAAAATGGCGAGGGTTGGGTCTCAAACACGACACCGCAAGGCCTGAACCATCCTCAAAACCCCTGAAGAACCAACACACTGAGTAGAGATGGACGTGCAGCCCCTCACCGCCCTAACCCTAACTCCCCGAAGTCTCATGCAGTTAAACCCTAAACCCTAAACCCTAAACCCTAAACCCTAAACCCTAAACCCTAAACCCTGAACCCTGAACCCTGAACCCTGAACCCTGAACCCTGAACCCTGAACCCTGAACCTAAACCCCTAAACCCCTAAACCCCTAAACCCCTAAACCCCTAAACCCCTAAACCCCTAAACCCCTAAACCCCTAAACCCCTAAACCCCTAAACCCCTAAACCCCTAAACCCCTAAACCCCTAAACCCCTAAACCCCTAAACCCCTAAACCCCTAAACCCCTAAACCCCTAAACCCCTAAACCCCTAAACCCCTAAACCCCTAAACCCCTAAACCCCTAAACCCCTAAACCCCTAAACCCCTAAACCCCTAAACCCCTAAACCCTAAACCGGGCTGTATCCCCAAGCCAGCTCCAAACCAACCCAAAGGAGTTTTTGCGATGATCCTTTGCCGAGTTGCCTGCGGACAGCTCTTGCGCATGCTCCGCGCCCTGCCTTGCTTGGGAAGGAGACCCAGCGATTGGGTTTAGGGTTTGGGGTTTGGGGTTTGGGGTTTTAGGGTTTAGGGTTTAGGATGTTCCAGGCTTCAGACCAACATGCGATGAGCGAGTGCGTGTAGGCCTTACAAGGGTTCGGTCTCAAGCCCTAGCTCTCACTCCAAAGTACGCTTCTTGCAGATGTGTTGAGAGTACTTCAGCATGGCATACGGGAGGAGGCTACTTTTTTTGCTCGGTACGCGGCAGGCCTGGCAAAGAAACAGCACTGAACGTAGACAATGGGTTCGGGAGGTTGCGAAAGGGCAAGCGCTGAAGACATTTCGAGCAGAGCTCTTCAGCAGATTGCGGATGGGCAAGCGCTGAAGACATCCCCTCTTACTCAGCATGTAAGAACCTCCTGGTGTCAACACACTTTGGGGAAGCATTCTTACGGCGAAGGGGAGGGGGGTGACCGAAAACCATCTGGGGTGACCGAAAACCATCTGGGGCTCATTCGAACATTCGGAATCAGCCAGAATGTTTGTTCATGCACTGCGCTGCCATTCCACATCGAAAGGCGGAGGTCAGTCGGTTCCTGCTCTTCGCAGGTGTAAGGTGAGCACGCCCGAACTATCCCCAGGCCCTCAACCCCAAACCCTCATGGGTTTTCCAACCGGCGCCAAGCACTGAGTCAGAGCCAAACCCTAAACCCTAAAACCCTATCGAGCCACGCCAAAGGCCCAGACAGCCGCGCCGTGGATCAAGCGCTAGCGAGCCAGGTTGCCACATCGGCCACTGGGCGGGGAGTCAGTTTCGGACGTAGGGTTTAGGGTTTAGGGCTTTTGCAAAAGGGTTCAGGGTTTAGGGTTCTTGCAAAACCATCCAGGCGAGGACCTTCTGCAAGCCTGCTGCAAAAGGGTTCTTGCAAAAGGGTTTAGGGTTCAGGGTCCAGGGTTTTTGGCAAGAAGGGTTCGGGTATAGGCTCCCCCAAACCCTCAACCTTTACTTACTGTTGGTTCGCAGAGAATGAGGGAATTAGGGCCCTACACATACCCTTTAGGGGAATATAGGGAATATACTGTAGGGTCATCGCAGTCGCTCCCAAGATCCGACAGGCCCTTTGTCAGAGATCTTCCCAAATGTTTACACAGCGCCGGAAAGAGACGCCGTCCCGTCCAGATGAAGGCCTTGAGTTAGAAGCACGCTGGGAGCCCCAACCATCTCGCCAGGTCCTGGGAGACCGGGAAGCTTCCGTCGGCACTTACCGAGAGTGCCCCGGCTATGGTCTCACACTGAGGGCGTCAAGGCTTTAGAGTTCACTCGAGTCTAGAAAGTCAGAGCAGGCTTTACAAAAAAAGCATCGCTTAAGGGTCAAGGACCTTTGGGCTGATGCAGCAGGCCATTGAGAATTTGAGGGCAGGTCGGAACCCAATCCGCAACCCTGGAGGAACCATGGTCCTGAGCCGAAGAGTAAAGCTTGGATCACCCGGTTCGGATTCTGATGCCTGGGCTCAGGGGTTGCAGCAAGGCAAAGAGCAGCAGGGTGGGCCGTGGAGTAGATCTGCAATCTCGTGCGAACCTGCTACATCAGGTTTGTGGTCTTCGACGCGGCCCAGATCTATCCGGAATACGTGCTGCTGGGCGTTCTCAGCCTTGCTTGTCGCTTTGGGGCTTCAGGGTGAATCCAAAACGTGCTTCGACCATCAAGGCGTGCACAGCACATGGGTCAGGGATGTCACGCGTCTGCCAAGACTTACTGTTGGTTAGTAGGGAATGGGGGACTGAGGTACCCTTTATAATCCCTTAAAGGGTATATATATATATATATGCATTTTTTCTATATATATATATATATATATATGGCCCTACTTCCCTCATTCCCTGCGAACCAACAGTAGGAAGAATCGCCTTGAATCGCCGGGGGGGCAGCCAAGGATACTCTACGAGCGAGAGTTCTGAATGTGATGCCAGGGCTGCCTGAAGGTACTGCCCTGCCCTGCCTGGTAACTTTGCAGGCCCCTCACGCACTGAAGAAGTTCAGAGACCTGAGGGAGATCTGACTTTTGGATGCTGCAGGGGGAGTGCGAGACTGAATGCCGCTACCCTAAACCCTAAACCCTAAACCCTAAACCCTAAACCCTAAACCCTAAACCCTAAACCCTAAACCCTAAACCCTAAACCCTAAACCGGGGCATATTGTGGGGATTGGGCTCTTGTTGCGTATCGGCCGCATGGCAACCCCAGATGTCAGGTCGGGGTAAACCCTAAACCCTAAACCCTAACCCCAAACCCCAAACCCTAAAACCTAAACCCTAAACCCTAAACCCTAAACCCTAAGCCCTAAGCCCTAAACCCTAAACCCTATGCCCTAAACCCTATACCCTATACTCTTGGCCCTAAACCCTCAACCCTAAACCCTCAACCTTAAACCCTAAACCCTAAACCCTAAGCGTTGCCGGATGCTCAGAGGATGTGATGGTCATGCACTCCCAGGTCGCACCCCAACTTTCCTAGGAAGGCCCTTGGGACATTTATATGTAGGGTTTAGGGTTTAGGGTTTGGGGGTTAGGGTTTAGGGTATAGGGTTTCAGGGTTTAAGAGGACCACAGGCAGGATTTTTTTTTCAGAGGGTTTTCAAGGCCATCCTCGTTTCAGAAGTTTGTCTTGCTGGGGCTTCGCTGCACGTCTTTCAACGAAAGTTCCAGCCGCCCATCTGCCATCAGCCCTCCAAGGCGGCAGATTCCCTGCCTGGTCCCAAACGACCATAAACTCAAACTTTGGGGACTTTAGGGCTTAGGGTTTAGGGTTTAGGGTTTTGGGTTTAGGGTCTAGGGTCTAGGGTCTAGGGTTTAGGGTGCGGAGCTGCAATTGGTATTGTAGAAAGGAGTTGGTATTGGAAGTTGAAGGGTCAATGAACCCGGTAATCTTTGGCTCAAGCCATGACCAAAGCGGTCGAAGGTTTCGTAAAAAGTGTACCCTTGGTTTGGGGTCTTGCTGTTCGGTTGTTGGTTGTTCCAGGGGTAATAAGGGCTTCTGTTGGGGTTGACTGTCTTGTTCCCTGTCCTCCTTCGGTTGCCCCCCGTAGGTTATGAGCCCAAGTTAGGCTTCCTGCGGAATTGGTAAAGATTTTTCGTTTGTTTAACGCCATGGACATGATGCGGCGTCGCTCTGAGCCTGGACTGTCGCCAACGGCCAATGAAGCCGAAGGAAATCGTGGTGATGGGGGTGAAGATCGACAACAAATGGTACAAGCACTGACAGATGGTAGGGAGGTTGCAATGATACAACCAACGCCTCAGGTGGAAAACGAAGTGGTTCCGGTTCAAGCAGCAAATCCTTTCTGGAGCGAGCGGGCTCAAGAAGAAATGAGACTTAGGCAATCAAGGCCGGCAAGTCTTCCCGCGAGCGGAGGGGATAGGAGTGGTGAAGGTACGAGGAGACCGCCTTCGCTGCAAGACCTTTTGGGTCAGGAACCTGCACCTGTTGAGAGACCATCGTCAGGCTTAATGGGACAAATGGAACGAGGTACTATTGGTGGAGTGCAAGCCGACGAAGAACTCATTCCTGATGTTAGTGGTGAAGAGCAAACTGAAGATATGGCGGTGGTGAAGCGTGCGCTGAAAGAGTTGCTTGTGCAGACAAAGGAGCTGGGGAACAGGTTGCATCGGGTGGAGGAAAAAAGCTATACCTCTGCTGCATCTGGGTCAGCTTCAAGGGCACGGAGCTCTGGAGTGGTGGACGCAAACACGGCATATCCTCTAGGAATGACTCCAGAGAAGCAGTACCTGCCAGGACAAGTTTTCTACACGGATGGTATGGGTGGTTTTTGGACTGTGTTGCCTGATGGGACATGGCTGCCTATTGAGGGCTACGACCTGCCAAAGGGTTGTGATCTTCAATCCTTGCCTGGGTCCAGGAAGGGGGATGTTCAAGTGGAGGATGAAAAAGAAGTGCCAATGATGCATGTAGCTGAAGGGAAGAAACCCTCCAGATTGCCTCCATTGAATTACCCCACGGGAGGTCCTGCAAGTGGTGGATATGCAAGTGGACCACCTGGTTTAACACATGTTCCGATTATTTCCGTGCCATCAGGTGTTGATGGTTCTGTCGCACCTGCGGGGAACCAGCCCGGTTTTGTTTCAGCTCGGGAAACTGCGACGCAAGAGAACTCAGCAGGATCGGGTGGATATACAATGGTGGATGATGTTCCGTATCGGTGGAAAATGGTCGCTGGGAAGTTGGAATTAGAAAAGGTTCCGCTCACAGCTGTTACGCCCGGTATAGGACATGGACTACCTCAAGGGCCTGGTGGAAGGGTCAGTTTACCTCCTGGAGCAGTGGTGCCACGCGGTATGCCAATCACTGGTGATAGTTCTGGAACCGAACGTCCGGAGGCTCTCGGGAAGCATGTGATGAGCCTTCCAACTTTGGCAGACTACACACCAAGCAATCCGACGGCACTGGGTGATTGGATCGCAATGATCGAACCAATGTTGTCTTCGCTGACAGATACAGGAAGAGTGTGGTGGCAATGCGTCTACTCAAAGGCATATCAAGCGTATGCCAAATGGTTGAGTGTTTCTCCACTGGAAAGGTTGGGCATCAAGGCTGAGCTGGAAGGGCTCAAAGTGGTTCAAACTGTGCATGTTTTGTTGGAGCAGAGAGCGGTGTCTTTGCTGCTACAGGCGATTCCGGAGAGATTGAAGACCGAGATCGTTTCCACTCGAATGTTGGGGTCAGTGATGATATTTTACAAATTGCTGACGGTTTACCAACCAGGTGGAGCAAATGAGCGCAGCACAATGTTGAACTTCTTGGTGCAACCATCTTCAGCAACCTCGATCTCAGAGGCTATTAAGGGAGTGCGACAATGGGCGCAATGGCGTTCCCGATTAAGGGAGCTGCGAGCATCCGAGCCGGACGCTACCTTGCTTATCAAGGGATTGGATGCTTTATCATCCGCGTTGCTGGCAAAACACCCTACGGTGCATTTCAGAGTGGCATCCTTTCGGGAGAAATTGGGGGTGGACTACTCGCCGACCTCTGAAACTGCGACACAACTAGCTGAAATGTTACAGGCAGAGTTTGAACTGCTATTGCATAGTGCTGGTGAACAAGAGGTGAAGCAGGACTCGGACGCCAAGAAAAGGGCCAGGTTAAACAAGGCCCAAAAGGGAACTGGTGACGAGACAGAGGAGGGTGACAAAGGCAAAGGGAAAGGAAAAAGGTACAGCGGAGATGGTGAACGTCCTTTCTGTTGGATATATGGGAAGACCGATGCAGGTTGCAAGTTCGGATCCCGCTGCAAATTTCGCCATGACAAAGACTCCCTTGAGCGAGGAAGATGTTTTGAGTGTGGGGCCGTTGGCCATCTGCAGCCGCAATGTCCATATAAGGATGGTGCAAGTTCCAATGTGGACTCAAACCCTGAGAGAAGCAGATCTAAAGGGAATTCTCCCAAAGGGGGAAAGGGCGGCAAAGGTGCGAAATGGGGAAATGCCAAAAAAGCAGAGGTAGCTGAAGGGGGAGATGAGACGGCTAATGCGGGATTGGATAAAGGTTCTGCAAGTCCCCCATCACCATCAACACCCAATCAAGTCCTTGCTGAAGCGTTGGAAGTGCTGAAATCTATGAAGCTGTCATCAGCGCAGTCAGCATCGAGCGGGGATCCCAGTGTTCGAATGTTATGTGGATCTGGATTGTTTCAGCAGGAAAGGAGAGTGGCGTTGGTGGATACGGCTGCTACGCATCTTGTGCGGACGCTTTTTCCATGGGAATGTTTACCCGACACTACTGTTATGGTGCAAAGCGCGCTTGGTGGTGTGACAATGAGGATTACAGAGAAAGGGACGTTGATTAGGGAAGACAATGGGCCCCTGATTATCCCTCTCTGGTTGATTTTGGAGTTTGGGGCGAACCTCACTGTGATCAATGGGATGTGTCACGTGGGTGCAAAATCTTCGCTGGACCAGCTCTTGTGGTTTGAACATGGCTGTTTGGTTATGGATTACAAAACAGCTGAAAAAATGGTTTTGCATGCTGAAAGGCAGCGTGCGTCTTGGTCCCATTCTCAATGGAGGAATGGAAGGGCGGACTGTGGAGTCGGTTCGTCGGATGCCACGTTGTTGCCGAAGCAGGGAGAAGGCCGAGGAGTATGCGTTCTACATGTGGCCAGGGTTTCTGACACCAATGAGTGTTCGGGAATGGGCATGTTGGACTCGGGAGCATCACATCCTCTCAGATCACTTCGTCCTGGAGAACAGCTTCCGCAGCAAAAGGTGTTGGTGTCTTTAGCTGTTGGATCTCGGGAGATGTGTATAACCCCAGGTGGGACCCTGGTAACTCCTGAAATGGTAGATCCACTAGTGCCAATTGGCAAAGCGAGCGCCTTGGTTGGTCTCAGAGTTCAGTGGCGTGGTGGCAAGTGCACAGCCTCACATCCTGTTCTGGGGGAACTTCGCGTTCGTGATCTGAATGGGTGCCCTTGTTTGGAAAAGGAGGTGGCGCTTCAGACCATTGATGAAATGGATTGGTGCTCACCAAAGCAAGCTTTGAAGGTGGCACGTATGGTTCAAGGGTGTCCGAATACGGACAACGAGGTGGCTGTAAAAACGTCGTTGCAAAGCGCAGCGCGGACAGCGTCAGCGAATGAGGAGGAGTTCGTCCAGGCATCCTGGAGATTTCTTCGGTGGTATTATGGGGATATACCAGAAAATGTGCTGATGGAGCTGTTGCCACGTGGAGATATTGCGGCGTTGCCTTTCAACCGTCATAAAAGGAGACGGCTGGCACGAGCAAAAAGGGTGGTGGTACACCTATTTTCAGGAAAACAAAAATGGCTTTTTCCCAGTCGGGATGTGGAGGTACTGGAGCTGGATTTGACAAAAGGCGGTGACCTACATAATTCGAGCGTCTGGAAGTATCTTCTGCATCTGGCGGCTGAAGGAAAGGTGGTTGCTGTGGTGGGAGGACCTCCATGCAGGACAGTGTCAAGGTTGAGAGGTGAAGACGGTGGTCCACCTGTATTACGCCGACGCTGTGGGCCTGAACGGTTGGGGTTAAAAAGTCTTCCTTGGCCACATCAAGAATTAGCTCAAAAGGATGGTGTTTTACTTCTGAAGATGCTTTTCCTATATGACGTGGCGGTGCATTCAAGGTGTGGAACTGCTGAAGTCATCAATGGAAGTTCTGTCTTCTTTGGCATGGAAAGCCCTGGGGACCCTGAACTCATAGGGAAAGATTTCTCTCAGAACGGCAAAACGGTCTTGAGTGCTGAGGATCTGGTGGATGGTTCTCAGGAAGGGCTCTCAAGTCCTACCTTCTGGAGTTGGCCAGAGGTGAAAAGCTTTTGTGAGCGTTATGGAATGTACGCTGCACACTTTGATCAAGGAGCGTTGGGACATGCTCTGGTGAAACCTACGACTTTCCTGGTGTCTGATATGGAACTATGGGAATCGTTGGAACAGGTTCGCGTGGTTGTTCCGTGGTCAGCAACATTCGCTTCTACCCTGGAAGAGCGTATTGGACAGTCCTCTATATGGGCGCGATGGGCGTTTGGATTGGTTAAAAGAACACGTCACAGGTTGGCACAATGGTTGCATGAGAGCGATGCTGAACGGGCAGCTATGGTGTCAAAAAAGGAAGAACGAGAAGGAACGTTACGGAGGTTGACAGCTGAGGAGCGTGCCTTCCGTGACCATTGCCTAAGGGGGCATATTCCCTTCAGACGTGATTGTCAAATCTGTGTGTCTGCTGCTGGAAAAGAGCGTCGCCATTTGAGGCGAAAGCATGGGGATGCTTACACTTTATCATTGGACTTAGCGGGTCCATACAAGTTTTCAAAGGATGCTCACCAGCAGAAGCCACGACACGCTGTTATTGGTGTGTATCAATTTCCAATGTTGGATCCCAATGTGGGTCGCCCTCCAGAAAAGGAGGAAGATGCGGATGAGGTGGAAGATCAGGTGGTAGATGATGGTGCTGGTGTTGGAGAATGGTTAGGCGATGCAGTCGCTAACTTCGAGGAGGAAGACTCTGCACCGGTGGAACCTGCGCCAGTTCTGGAGGCAGAGGTGTTGAAAATTCAAGCTTCTGAAAAATCCTGGAAGGAACTGAAGGACCACTTGACCCAACCGGTTCGTATGATCAACTTCGTTATGGTGGAGCCGATTGTGGACAAACAGCAAACAACTGTTTTATCGGCAGTTCAAAGAATGATGGTGCGCTTGCAGAGACATGGGTATCCGGTGTTGAGAATCCACTCAGATCGAGCGGGGGAGTTTGTCAATGCACGTTTCCGGTCCTTTTGTGAAACTCGTCTGATATATAGGACCACTGGTGATCCTGGAGTCCCGCAAACAAATGGGCGCGCTGAAGCATGTGTGGGTTTATTCAAACGTGGTGTCAGGTCGCTCTTAAAGGAGGCGCGACTCGGACCGGCGTACTGGGCACTGGCTGCTCGCCATTGGTCAATGTTACGGTGGCAGAAAGCTGAAAGGGAGTTGGGGTTAAATCCTAAGGCATTGCTTCCCTTTGGTGCTCAGATTCAAGTTAAACGTCGTCCGTGGGAGTTGCTGGGTCCGGATGGAACAAAGAAAGGTCGGCAATGGGTCGATCGTACGCAGCCTGCACTTCTTTTGGGTCCATGCGATGACCTACCTGGTGGTTATTGGGTGGAAGCTCAAGGGACTGCAAAAGATCCGGATGAACTGGTGTTATTTCCCTGCACTACGATTTTTTCCAATATAAAGGAACCGCCTGACTTGGAGCTGGAAGGGGTGGTAGAAGAACAGGAGCCTTCTCCTCCAGAGCATCGTCTCAAGGGGAAAAAACCGGCGCTTCGGTTCGCTGATGAGGAAGGTCCTCCTTTACCTCCGCCTCGCGATCCTCCAGTTCGTCATCGGTTAAATGAAAAAAGCCCGGCCTCTTCACTGCGTGGTCATGTGGGCTCCTTGCGCTTGCTTCGCAAGCGGGGGGAGAGTCCGCCCTTAGAAATTTTCGAGGATGACATGCAGGGTCTGGGGGAGCTGGAAGAAAATGCAGATGTCGAGGACAATGTTCCTGGTGATGAGTATTGGCCGACTTGCTGTTCTCCTCATGAAAATGCTTATTTGGTCTGCAAAAGTGAGACTGCTGAGGATGGAACACAGTTGGAAAAAGAAGAGCAAAAAGCCAAGTCAATGTATGAAAGGTCTATGTATGATTACGTGGACTGTGAGGAGCTTTTGGAAGGGATTGTATACCCAAAGAGGGTGAATCGAAGAGGTGGTATCAACAATTGGTGTACAAGTACGCGAGCTCTGGTGTTGGGCCACTATACTCATGGCGGAGTGTGTGGTATCACAAAAGAGACTCATCGAAGACCATGGCTATGTCGTTATTTGGCATCATTCGTGAGGCACCACAATCCTGAAGCCAAATTTTCTGCTCTTCAGATCTCGTGCAATGCTCCGGTGTCATTGCATAGGGATAGTCACAATGAAAAACATTGCTGCAATTATGTGTGTGGCTTTGGTGACTATAAAGATGGTCAGCTGTGGGTTGAGGACGAAAAGGTTTTAGAGGAAGGAGCTGAAGTGGTGGAGCAATCTTATGGGAAGAAAGTCCTACCTGGAAAATTGGTCGATATCCACTGGAACTTCATGTCGTTCTTTCCGAGAAAACTGCATGGTCCTATGCCTTGGAAAGGGAACAGGGTATCCTTGACAGGGTACACACCTGTTTTTATGGAGCGTTTGAGCTACAAGGATAGGTGCTATCTTCTTCCGGAACCACAAGCTGAAGAAGGTGAAAAAAGGAAATGGTTAAAAATGACGCTGAAAGAAACCTCGCTGGACGACCTTGCAGAGGAAGTCGACTACGCTGTGTTCGAAGCGCATCTCAATGGGCTCTAGAGGAGCATTTGAGTATTCGACGCCTAATTGCTGAACAGGAATGTTGCATTTTGGACGAGTTCCATGGATCGGCCAATGAGTCGAATGAGGAGAAAGGATCAGAGACTAGAGAATGGCTGGTTAAAGCAAAAAGGGCTGAGGATCAGCTCTCGAAGTTTTTGGTCAAAGCAGCTCAAGTTCAGCAAATGGTGCAAGAAAATACCGCGCTCGAGGCAGCAGAGGAGGTTGAGTTCCTGCAAACAAAAACAATTCCTACACAAGAAGCCATGCAAGAGCTGGAAAAGTGGAGGGAATCATTGTCGGACGAGGTGACGTCTTTGGTGAAAGAGTTGGAGGTGGTGGAACCAACAACTCAAGAAAAGCTGGACAAATTGGCGGAAGAGCCTAATGCACCGGTGATTGAGTACGTTCCCAGTCTGGTGGTGTTTACCCGGAAGCAAGGGACAGGGAGGCGACGTGCCCGTATCTGTGCTTGTGGAAACTTCATTTCGTCAACGGCAGCTACAGAATATGAAGGGCCGAGGTCACTCAGTCGTCACTCGCTGTACGCTCCAGGTTTAGATTCAACTACATTCAGGTGTCAAGTGAGGCACGCAGCATATATGGTGTGGATCATCGCTGGCTTAGACATTTCCAAAGCTTTTCTGACGGCGCCGATGAATAGGGCGCAAAGAGAAGGGCGTTTGGTGGTGGTGCAGCCCCCAAGGGCGGCGGTGAAATTGGGTCTTTGCACAAAAGAGGAGCGGTGGATTGTGAGGAAGGCCTTGTATGGTTTGGCCGAAAGTCCTGCAGCATGGGTGGAGTGGCGAGACCAACGTCTTCAAGGGATGTCTTGGGTGTCAAAGGATGGACAAGCAATGAGCTTTCAGAGGTCCAATGCAGACCCAAGTCTGTTCCTTATTATGGCACAAGAAAAGCCGGAAGGCGCAAGCAAGTTGGTAGGGACAATGGGTCTTTACGTGGATGATTTTTTGATGGCTGGGACTATGACAGTGCTCCGGGAGGCCTTGGAACAGATTAGGAAGGAATGGAAAACTTCTGAACCCGAGTTCTGTGGTCCAGGCTGCGGTGATGGATTCCTGAAGTTTTTGGGTGTCCAAATCTGGTATCGAAATGGCAGCTTCTTTCTCAACCAGGAGGACTTTGTGAGAGATTTGCTGAACCGAAGAGGGTATCAGATCGATGAAACTGGAAAAGGGAGTAACCTGCCAATGGTGAAAG
>CAJNDS010002655.1:268206-327770 GCA_905221605.1 Symbiodinium natans
ACCAGAAACGTGATCCCTGATGGTACAGTTTAGAAACTAACTTCGAGAGGCAAGCTGTGAAGCGCCTGGACCTGAAGCCCAATCCCGAGAATACCCGAGCTACCGGACTCCAAACTTTCGTTCCGGGTGGGGAGGTGAGGTGACATGTAGAGGTGTCTGATTTCTGCAGGAATCCAGAAAGTGCCTCGGAAGCGCTTTTGAGAGCACAGTCCCCTCCAGCGCACCTGCAGCAAAAGCAAAACAACCCCATACCTGCAGCAAACCCCCCCCCCCCTTCCCCAACCCTCTCCACCGCGCCCCTACACCCACAGCAAAAATAGAACGCACCCCCGCGCCTGCTCTAGCAAAGTCTGAAAAGAACGTGCCCCCCCACCCCCCCCTTCAAATTAAGAATGTGCGTGGCCCCCCCGCCCCCCCAAATTAAGAATGTGCTCGCGCCCGCAGCAAAAAGCAAACCGCCAAGTCTCACCCCCGAGCACTGGCCAACTGGTGGAGGACAGCGTCCTTTGGTCAACTTACTTGTCTGGCTTGGATGGGCTCAGGCAGCTTGCCACGCCTGAATGGTTTGTGTCCTGAGGGCTGTGAAGGATCCTGAGTTTGGGGTAGTCCAGTTGTGGTTTGAATGTTTGCTCTGTGGATTCACTTCCAGGGGGGGGGGGGGGGTATTGGTGTTTTTTGTTTCTGCGGGAGGGCGCAGAATCTGAGCGATGGCTCTGCAGTCCGAGTGGCGACGAAGAAGTGGTTCTTGTTCAAGGGGTTAGTCTAGTGCCTAATTCGGAGTCACGGTTTAGGGGGAGGTGGGATTGTAAGACAAGAAGCTGGGGGTTCGCTTTTGCCGTGATGCAACCGCTTCCCTGGGATCAAAGGGGCCAGCAGGGTCTGATGCTGTTATCTGTCCTTTCCCCATGGGTTTTTTTAGCGAGTTGCCCAGGAAAACCCGGCAAGTTTTCGCTGACAGGTCCAAGTTTCCGGAGGGCTGTACATCGATCCGCTTTCACTACACAGCCGCTTGCCCGCACATGCGCCGCGGTGCTTTGACAAAGCAGCAGCCATTTATCATCCGTCTTACTTTTGTAAAGCGGAAACAAAGCTGGTCTGCCAGATTGCCAACACTGCGTTTGGGGTTGGACGGGTGAGCAGGCTTTCCGCTCTTGAGCTGCCATGACTGGCATGAGTCACGTCAACTATACTGCGGCTGTTATATCGTAAGTATGGCACGTTCAACTCCAATAAAGTCTCCTTGCATGAATTGAGGCCGACGCCGCATCGCCAGAGGCTCACGGCGGGGACGTGGCTACCAGCCTCCCGACAAAGACAGTGCGTTCTTGACAGCAGCGCTCCAGGCGTGCTTGATGGCTGTTGAAAATCACCTGCCAGATCCCGAAGTTTATGTTCAGAGGCGAGGTTTAGGGTTTAGAGCTTAGGGTTTAGGGTTAGGACGTAGTTTTGATGATTTTTCCAGGGGGCGGGGGCGTGCCAAATCGCCTCGCAACAATTTCCCCTCTTCCTTGCCACAGCTTTTGCGGGTGGCGAATGCCATCACCAGAGCCCGCAGGTTGTACGAGACCCCAGCCCTAAACCCGAAACCCTAAACAAGGAAACCGAACGCATATTCGTGGGCAACAAGCGCATACCAAAGACCGCCGGCTCTACTTGGATAACCTGAGGAATCCGCCAGCTGCAGATGCAGATTCCGCGTAACCTTAGGTCTCAACTGCTGAGCTCCCCTAAACCCTAAACCCTAAACCCTAAACCCGAAACCCCAAACCCCAAACCCTAAACCTCAGAAAGAAGTTTCAAGCCATGCCAGGCCCACTGGCCTGCCTCAAGGTAGTGCTTTTGCCCGGACCCACACAGCCTTAGGTTAGACATGAACAGCTCAAATCCCAAATGAAGGTTTGAAGGGAATATGGATGCCACCTGCAAGTTCAAGAGCCGAACGCCCAAGCCAAAACCATGCTTGAAGATCTTCTCAGTCTTGTGAAACCCAGGCGAGGTACTCCAGAGCCTACCAATCCTCGACGACAAGATCAACGAGCCACTCGCCCTCCTTTCAGTAGGGTTTAGGGTTTAGGGCTTAGGGCTTAGGGTTTAGGGTTTAGGGCTAGGGGATTTGTGGCTTTGGGTGGGCTAAGGGATTTTTGTGGCATGGTCAAGCTTCGGCATCTTCACTGGGATCAGGTGTCCGGGATGTGGGGAGAAAGTTTGGAGTTGTGTCTGCTCTACCTCTGAGCTCATGTGTGACAGCTTCGCTGTCAGTTGATTTGGGCAGGGACTGGGTTGGTCAGGTATCACACATTGGTGGCAAATCACAAAGTGCCGTTTGTGAGCCAGATCTTGTAACCTACAAGAAGAAGAAGATGTCCGCAGTCTGCGCCTTTCAGGGAACTAAGCAGACCATCAAGGCTTTCTTGAAGCAAAGAACGTTTAAGCCAAACCAAGTCCTTGAAACCTGTGTCTTTGGGTTGACGCGGCGTGTGCCCTTTAGGGTTCAGGGTTACGGCTTGGGGAAGCCCTTAGCCCTTTTCCCTTAAGAGCCTAAACAGAGGCTTTTTTCGTTCCATGCAGGGTGGCTGATCCAGCTGGGTGGCACAAACAGTCTAGAACCCTAAAGCCTAAAGCCTAAACCCTAAACCCTAAAGCCTAAAGCCTAAAGCCTAAACCCTCAACCCTCAACCCTAAACCCTAAGCCCTCAGTTAGTTGCAAGTCTCCCGCAGGTTTTACCTTCTGCATGGAACTAGTCCCGGTGGTGCTTTGGGCATCTCAGCTCAGGGAGAGGCTTCGTTTAGGGTGTAGGGTCTAGGGTTCAGGGTTCAGGGGAAAGGGTTTGGGGTTTAGGGTTTAGGGCCAGGTAGCTCCATCTGGCCTTTGACATGGGGGAAGGAGGCAAGCTTGAGGGCCCGGGTCATGAAAGGAGCTTCGAAGCTCAGAGATCTGCAGAGCATGCTGCACCAACCCAAAGTCCGACTGTACCCACAAGTCCCAGGTACGTTTACGTAAGATCCGAGCTTCGTGGCTGTGTAGACGATGAAGTGTGCCCCAAATGCATTCCCTCCGGCCTTGATTCGTGTTCCCAAACCTAATCATGTACAAGCCCTCAGGCATCACGGATGGCGGGTTCCGACTGGACTATTCGGGCTCGCATGCCGGGAGCATGTTCGGGAGTCTGGGCCATGAGCTGTGTACGACTTCGGTCGAGACTTGTGACAAGGGATGTTGCGAGGCAGTCGCATGCAGACGATGGTAAGTTGGGGGTAGCGGGTTTCATTAGACTGGAGAGTCAACCGAGGGCCAACCGACGATATCCAAGACAATGTTGTATTACATTGTTGTATAGTGGAATATACTATATTGTGTGTAGAATTGAAGAACAGTAATGATATTTACAATAATCCTAATGGTCACGAAAAAAGTACAACAAATTTCTATCTGTATCTGTATCTGTATCTGCGTCTGTATCTGAATATCTAATATCTCATATCTAATATCTAACATCCAATATCTAGTACCTAATATCTAATATCTAATATCCAATATCTAGTATCTAATATCTAATATCTAATATCCAATATCTAATATCTAATATCCAATATCCAATATCCAATATCTAATATCCAATATCTAGTATCTAATATCGAATATCTAATGTCTAATATCAAGATTTTTTCTTTGACCGACCCAAGGAAAGGTGCCTACTTCTCGGACGCTTGGCGGAACCGAGGGCCGATTCACGGGCTTTCGAGAGCCGAAGACTGGGGTTGAGGGTTTAGGGTTTAGGGTTTAGGGTTTAGGGGTTGAGGGTTTGGAGTGCAGTCCGGAACCCATTATTATACATCGCCTCACCTGCAGCCCTTCTGCGTTTGGCTGTTCGGGTGATGGCCCTCGCCTAAAACGCCGAAGCCTTGAAAGCTTTCCATGCACCGTGCACCCGTCAGAATTGTGGTGCAGGGTTTGTGGTGTCCTGCCGTAGCCCCGTGCAGTTTAGCTACCAATGGCGTCCCTCCGTTACAGTTGCGGTGTGGTCTAGTGTTTATGACATGTCATGCTGCGTACTATCCCCTCTCCCTACACATAGAATCTTGGTACCTCGCAAACCTTTGCACAAGCCTTCGTAGGAGAAGGGGCTCTGGAGAAGCTGTCTGTGGTTCGCAGGGTTTCGTGGAACCCCTCCCACCTTCGCAAAGGAGCTAGCCTTGACTCCTTTGCCTGGCCACGCAACCCTCCGCGATGAAAATCCTGGCGCCCAGCGCCCGCATCTTGCCCCTCTTCAAGCACTGCTCCTGGCAGGAGTGCTCTTCGAAAGCTGACGAGTATTCGACCGATGGGGACGGCATCTACGAAGGATGGGAGTTGCTTGTGAGGAGTTTTGTCAGGTTGCTTCGTTTGGGTTGGCCCTCGGCAGGTGAAGGGTTGAACAGCTGATGCCTGAACTGCTTGTGCATCTGCGGCTAAGATTTGGGATGCCTTTTGGCCACTGCAGGTTTGGTTGCCGACTCTTGCAAAATGGCGAGGGTTGGGTCTCAAACACGACACCGCAAGGCCTGAACCATCCTCAAAACCCCTGAAGAACCAACACACTGAGTAGAGATGGACGTGCAGCCCCTCACCGCCCTAACCCTAACTCCCCGAAGTCTCATGCAGTTAAACCCTAAACCCTAAACCCTAAACCCTAAACCCTAAACCCTAAACCCTAAACCCTGAACCCTGAACCCTGAACCCTGAACCCTGAACCCTGAACCCTGAACCCTGAACCTAAACCCCTAAACCCCTAAACCCCTAAACCCCTAAACCCCTAAACCCCTAAACCCCTAAACCCCTAAACCCCTAAACCCCTAAACCCCTAAACACCTAAACCCCTAAACCCCTAAACCCCTAAACCCCTAAACCCCTAAACCCCTAAACCCCTAAACACCTAAACACCTAAACCCCTAAACCCCTAAACCCCTAAACCCCTAAACCCCTAAACCCCTAAACCCCTAAACCCCTAAACCCCTAAACCCCTAAACCCTAAACCGGGCTGTATCCCCAAGCCAGCTCCAAACCAACCCAAAGGAGTTTTTGCGATGATCCTTTGCCGAGTTGCCTGCGGACAGCTCTTGCGCATGCTCCGCGCCCTGCCTTGCTTGGGAAGGAGACCCAGCGATTGGGTTTAGGGTTTGGGGTTTGGGGTTTGGGGTTTTAGGGTTTAGGGTTTAGGATGTTCCAGGCTTCAGACCAACATGCGATGAGCGAGTGCGTGTAGGCCTTACAAGGGTTCGGTCTCAAGCCCTAGCTCTCACTCCAAAGTACGCTTCTTGCAGATGTGTTGAGAGTACTTCAGCATGGCATACGGGAGGAGGCTACTTTTTTTGCTCGGTACGCGGCAGGCCTGGCAAAGAAACAGCACTGAACGTAGACAATGGGTTCGGGAGGTTGCGAAAGGGCAAGCGCTGAAGACATTTCGAGCAGAGCTCTTCAGCAGATTGCGGATGGGCAAGCGCTGAAGACATCCCCTCTTACTCAGCATGTAAGAACCTCCTGGTGTCAACACACTTTGGGGAAGCATTCTTACGGCGAAGGGGAGGGGGGTGACCGAAAACCATCTGGGGTGACCGAAAACCATCTGGGGCTCATTCGAACATTCGGAATCAGCCAGAATGTTTGTTCATGCACTGCGCTGCCATTCCACATCGAAAGGCGGAGGTCAGTCGGTTCCTGCTCTTCGCAGGTGTAAGGTGAGCACGCCCGAACTATCCCCAGGCCCTCAACCCCAAACCCTCATGGGTTTTCCAACCGGCGCCAAGCACTGAGTCAGAGCCAAACCCTAAACCCTAAAACCCTATCGAGCCACGCCAAAGGCCCAGACAGCCGCGCCGTGGATCAAGCGCTAGCGAGCCAGGTTGCCACATCGGCCACTGGGCGGGGAGTCAGTTTCGGACGTAGGGTTTAGGGTTTAGGGCTTTTGCAAAAGGGTTCAGGGTTTAGGGTTCTTGCAAAACCATCCAGGCGAGGACCTTCTGCAAGCCTGCTGCAAAAGGGTTCTTGCAAAAGGGTTTAGGGTTCAGGGTCCAGGGTTTTTGGCAAGAAGGGTTCGGGTATAGGCTCCCCCAAACCCTCAACCTTTACTTACTGTTGGTTCGCAGAGAATGAGGGAATTAGGGCCCTACACATACCCTTTAGGGGAATATAGGGAATATACTGTAGGGTCATCGCAGTCGCTCCCAAGATCCGACAGGCCCTTTGTCAGAGATCTTCCCAAATGTTTACACAGCGCCGGAAAGAGACGCCGTCCCGTCCAGATGAAGGCCTTGAGTTAGAAGCACGCTGGGAGCCCCAACCATCTCGCCAGGTCCTGGGAGACCGGGAAGCTTCCGTCGGCACTTACCGAGAGTGCCCCGGCTATGGTCTCACACTGAGGGCGTCAAGGCTTTAGAGTTCACTCGAGTCTAGAAAGTCAGAGCAGGCTTTACAAAAAAAGCATCGCTTAAGGGTCAAGGACCTTTGGGCTGATGCAGCAGGCCATTGAGAATTTGAGGGCAGGTCGGAACCCAATCCGCAACCCTGGAGGAACCATGGTCCTGAGCCGAAGAGTAAAGCTTGGATCACCCGGTTCGGATTCTGATGCCTGGGCTCAGGGGTTGCAGCAAGGCAAAGAGCAGCAGGGTGGGCCGTGGAGTAGATCTGCAATCTCGTGCGAACCTGCTACATCAGGTTTGTGGTCTTCGACGCGGCCCAGATCTATCCGGAATACGTGCTGCTGGGCGTTCTCAGCCTTGCTTGTCGCTTTGGGGCTTCAGGGTGAATCCAAAACGTGCTTCGACCATCAAGGCGTGCACAGCACATGGGTCAGGGATGTCACGCGTCTGCCAAGACTTACTGTTGGTTAGTAGGGAATGGGGGACTGAGGTACCCTTTATAATCCCTTAAAGGGTATATATATATATATATGCATTTTTTCTATATATATATATATATATATATGGCCCTACTTCCCTCATTCCCTGCGAACCAACAGTAGGAAGAATCGCCTTGAATCGCCGGGGGGGCAGCCAAGGATACTCTACGAGCGAGAGTTCTGAATGTGATGCCAGGGCTGCCTGAAGGTACTGCCCTGCCCTGCCTGGTAACTTTGCAGGCCCCTCACGCACTGAAGAAGTTCAGAGACCTGAGGGAGATCTGACTTTTGGATGCTGCAGGGGGAGTGCGAGACTGAATGCCGCTACCCTAAACCCTAAACCCTAAACCCTAAACCCTAAACCCTAAACCCTAAACCCTAAACCCTAAACCCTAAACCCTAAACCCTAAACCGGGGCATATTGTGGGGATTGGGCTCTTGTTGCGTATCGGCCGCATGGCAACCCCAGATGTCAGGTCGGGGTAAACCCTAAACCCTAAACCCTAACCCCAAACCCCAAACCCTAAAACCTAAACCCTAAACCCTAAACCCTAAACCCTAAGCCCTAAGCCCTAAACCCTAAACCCTATGCCCTAAACCCTATACCCTATACTCTTGGCCCTAAACCCTCAACCCTAAACCCTCAACCTTAAACCCTAAACCCTAAACCCTAAGCGTTGCCGGATGCTCAGAGGATGTGATGGTCATGCACTCCCAGGTCGCACCCCAACTTTCCTAGGAAGGCCCTTGGGACATTTATATGTAGGGTTTAGGGTTTAGGGTTTGGGGGTTAGGGTTTAGGGTATAGGGTTTCAGGGTTTAAGAGGACCACAGGCAGGATTTTTTTTTCAGAGGGTTTTCAAGGCCATCCTCGTTTCAGAAGTTTGTCTTGCTGGGGCTTCGCTGCACGTCTTTCAACGAAAGTTCCAGCCGCCCATCTGCCATCAGCCCTCCAAGGCGGCAGATTCCCTGCCTGGTCCCAAACGACCATAAACTCAAACTTTGGGGACTTTAGGGCTTAGGGTTTAGGGTTTAGGGTTTTGGGTTTAGGGTCTAGGGTCTAGGGTCTAGGGTTTAGGGTGCGGAGCTGCAATTGGTATTGTAGAAAGGAGTTGGTATTGGAAGTTGAAGGGTCAATGAACCCGGTAATCTTTGGCTCAAGCCATGACCAAAGCGGTCGAAGGTTTCGTAAAAAGTGTACCCTTGGTTTGGGGTCTTGCTGTTCGGTTGTTGGTTGTTCCAGGGGTAATAAGGGCTTCTGTTGGGGTTGACTGTCTTGTTCCCTGTCCTCCTTCGGTTGCCCCCCGTAGGTTATGAGCCCAAGTTAGGCTTCCTGCGGAATTGGTAAAGATTTTTCGTTTGTTTAACGCCATGGACATGATGCGGCGTCGCTCTGAGCCTGGACTGTCGCCAACGGCCAATGAAGCCGAAGGAAATCGTGGTGATGGGGGTGAAGATCGACAACAAATGGTACAAGCACTGACAGATGGTAGGGAGGTTGCAATGATACAACCAACGCCTCAGGTGGAAAACGAAGTGGTTCCGGTTCAAGCAGCAAATCCTTTCTGGAGCGAGCGGGCTCAAGAAGAAATGAGACTTAGGCAATCAAGGCCGGCAAGTCTTCCCGCGAGCGGAGGGGATAGGAGTGGTGAAGGTACGAGGAGACCGCCTTCGCTGCAAGACCTTTTGGGTCAGGAACCTGCACCTGTTGAGAGACCATCGTCAGGCTTAATGGGACAAATGGAACGAGGTACTATTGGTGGAGTGCAAGCCGACGAAGAACTCATTCCTGATGTTAGTGGTGAAGAGCAAACTGAAGATATGGCGGTGGTGAAGCGTGCGCTGAAAGAGTTGCTTGTGCAGACAAAGGAGCTGGGGAACAGGTTGCATCGGGTGGAGGAAAAAAGCTATACCTCTGCTGCATCTGGGTCAGCTTCAAGGGCACGGAGCTCTGGAGTGGTGGACGCAAACACGGCATATCCTCTAGGAATGACTCCAGAGAAGCAGTACCTGCCAGGACAAGTTTTCTACACGGATGGTATGGGTGGTTTTTGGACTGTGTTGCCTGATGGGACATGGCTGCCTATTGAGGGCTACGACCTGCCAAAGGGTTGTGATCTTCAATCCTTGCCTGGGTCCAGGAAGGGGGATGTTCAAGTGGAGGATGAAAAAGAAGTGCCAATGATGCATGTAGCTGAAGGGAAGAAACCCTCCAGATTGCCTCCATTGAATTACCCCACGGGAGGTCCTGCAAGTGGTGGATATGCAAGTGGACCACCTGGTTTAACACATGTTCCGATTACTTCCGTGCCATCAGGTGTTGATGGTTCTGTCGCACCTGCGGGGAACCAGCCCGGTTTTGTTTCAGCTCGGGAAACTGCAACGCAAGAGAACTCAGCAGGATCGGGTGGATATACAATGGTGGATGATGTTCCGTATCGGTGGAAAATGGTCGCTGGGAAGTTGGAATTAGAAAAGGTTCCGCTCACAGCTGTTACGCCCGGTATAGGACATGGACTACCTCAAGGGCCTGGTGGAAGGGTCAGTTTACCTCCTGGAGCAGTGGTGCCACGCGGTATGCCAATCACTGGTGATAGTTCTGGAACCGAACGTCCGGAGGCTCTCGGGAAGCATGTGATGAGCCTTCCAACTTTGGCAGACTACACACCAAGCAATCCGACGGCACTGGGTGATTGGATCGCAATGATCGAACCAATGTTGTCTTCGCTGACAGATACAGGAAGAGTGTGGTGGCAATGCGTCTACTCAAAGGCATATCAAGCGTATGCCAAATGGTTGAGTGTTTCTCCACTGGAAAGGTTGGGCATCAAGGCTGAGCTGGAAGGGCTCAAAGTGGTTCAAACTGTGCATGTTTTGTTGGAGCAGAGAGCGGTGTCTTTGCTGCTACAGGCGATTCCGGAGAGATTGAAGACCGAGATCGTTTCCACTCGAATGTTGGGGTCAGTGATGATATTTTACAAATTGCTGACGGTTTACCAACCAGGTGGAGCAAATGAGCGCAGCACAATGTTGAACTTCTTGGTGCAACCATCTTCAGCAACCTCGATCTCAGAGGCTATTAAGGGAGTGCGACAATGGGCGCAATGGCGTTCCCGATTAAGGGAGCTGCGAGCATCCGAGCCGGACGCTACCTTGCTTATCAAGGGATTGGATGCTTTATCATCCGCGTTGCTGGCAAAAACACCCTACGGTGCATTTCAGAGTGGCATCCTTTCGGGAGAAATTGGGGGTGGACTACTCGCCGACCTCTGAAACTGCGACACAACTAGCTGAAATGTTACAGGCAGAGTTTGAACTGCTATTGCATAGTGCTGGTGAACAAGAGGTGAAGCAGGACTCGGACGCCAAGAAAAGGGCCAGGCTAAACAAGGCCCAAAAGGGAACTGGTGACGAGACGGAGGAGGGTGACAAAGGCAAAGGGAAAGGAAAAAGGTACAGCGGAGATGGTGAACGTCCTTTCTGTTGGATATATGGGAAGACCGATGCAGGTTGCAAGTTCGGATCCCGCTGCAAATTTCGCCATGACAAAGACTCCCTTGAGCGAGGAAGATGTTTTGAGTGTGGGGCCGTTGGCCATCTGCAGCCGCAATGTCCATATAAGGATGGTGCAAGTTCCAATGTGGACTCAAACCCTGAGAGAAGCAGATCTAAAGGGAATTCTCCCAAAGGGGGAAAGGGCGGCAAAGGTGCGAAATGGGGAAATGCCAAAAAAGCAGAGGTAGCTGAAGGGGGAGATGAGACGGCTAATGCGGGATTGGATAAAGGTTCTGCAAGTCCCCCATCACCATCAACACCCAATCAAGTCCTTGCTGAAGCGTTGGAAGTGCTGAAATCTATGAAGCTGTCATCAGCGCAGTCAGCATCGAGCGGGGATCCCAGTGTTCGAATGTTATGTGGATCTGGATTGTTTCAGCAGGAAAGGAGAGTGGCGTTGGTGGATACGGCTGCTACGCATCTTGTGCGGACGCTTTTTCCATGGGAATGTTTACCCGACACTACTGTTATGGTGCAAAGCGCGCTTGGTGGTGTGGCAATGAGGATTACAGAGAAAGGGACGTTGATTAGGGAAGACAATGGGCCCCTGATTATCCCTCTCTGGTTGATTTTGGAGTTTGGGGCGAACCTCACTGTGATCAATGGGATGTGTCACGTGGGTGCAAAATCTTCGCTGGACCAGCTCTTGTGGTTTGAACATGGCTGTTTGGTTATGGATTACAAAACAGCTGAAAAAATGGTTTTGCATGCTGAAAGGCAGCGTGCGTCTTGGTCCCATTCTCAATGGAGGAATGGAAGGGCGGACTGTGGAGTCGGTTCGTCGGATGCCACGTTGTTGCCGAAGCAGGGAGAAGGCCGAGGAGTATGCGTTCTACATGTGGCCAGGGTTTCTGACACCAATGAGTGTTCGGGAATGGGCATGTTGGACTCGGGAGCATCACATCCTCTCAGATCACTTCGTCCTGGAGAACAGCTTCCGCAGCAAAAGGTGTTGGTGTCTTTAGCTGTTGGATCTCGGGAGATGTGTATAACCCCAGGTGGGACCCTGGTAACTCCTGAAATGGTAGATCCACTAGTGCCAATTGGCAAAGCGAGCGCCTTGGTTGGTCTCAGAGTTCAGTGGCGTGGTGGCAAGTGCACAGCCTCACATCCTGTTCTGGGGGAACTTCGCGTTCGTGATCTGAATGGGTGCCCTTGTTTGGAAAAGGAGGTGGCGCTTCAGACCATTGATGAAATGGATTGGTGCTCACCAAAGCAAGCTTTGAAGGTGGCACGTATGGTTCAAGGGTGTCCGAATACGGACAACGAGGTGGCTGTAAAAACGTCGTTGCAAAGCGCAGCGCGGACAGCGTCAGCGAATGAGGAGGAGTTCGTCCAGGCATCCTGGAGATTTCTTCGGTGGTATTATGGGGATATACCAGAAAATGTGCTGATGGAGCTGTTGCCACGTGGAGATATTGCGGCGTTGCCTTTCAACCGTCATAAAAGGAGACGGCTGGCACGAGCAAAAAGGGTGGTGGTACACCTATTTTCAGGAAAACAAAAATGGCTTTTTCCCAGTCGGGATGTGGAGGTACTGGAGCTGGATTTGACAAAAGGCGGTGACCTACATAATTCGAGCGTCTGGAAGTATCTTCTGCATCTGGCGGCTGAAGGAAAGGTGGTTGCTGTGGTGGGAGGACCTCCATGCAGGACAGTGTCAAGGTTGAGAGGTGAAGACGGTGGTCCACCTGTATTACGCCGACGCTGTGGGCCTGAACGGTTGGGGTTAAAAAGTCTTCCTTGGCCACATCAAGAATTAGCTCAAAAGGATGGTGTTTTACTTCTGAAGATGCTTTTCCTATATGACGTGGCGGTGCATTCAAGGTGTGGAACTGCTGAAGTCATCAATGGAAGTTCTGTCTTCTTTGGCATGGAAAGCCCTGGGGACCCTGAACTCATAGGGAAAGATTTCTCTCAGAACGGCAAAACGGTCTTGAGTGCTGAGGATCTGGTGGATGGTTCTCAGGAAGGGCTCTCAAGTCCTACCTTCTGGAGTTGGCCAGAGGTGAAAAGCTTTTGTGAGCGTTATGGAATGTACGCTGCACACTTTGATCAAGGAGCGTTGGGACATGCTCTGGTGAAACCTACGACTTTCCTGGTGTCTGATATGGAACTATGGGAATCGTTGGAACAGGTTCGCGTGGTTGTTCCGTGGTCAGCAACATTCGCTTCTACCCTGGAAGAGCGTATTGGACAGTCCTCTATATGGGCGCGATGGGCGTTTGGATTGGTTAAAAGAACACGTCACAGGTTGGCACAATGGTTGCATGAGAGCGATGCTGAACGGGCAGCTATGGTGTCAAAAAAGGAAGAACGAGAAGGAACGTTACGGAGGTTGACAGCTGAGGAGCGTGCCTTCCGTGACCATTGCCTAAGGGGGCATATTCCCTTCAGACGTGATTGTCAAATCTGTGTGTCTGCTGCTGGAAAAGAGCGTCGCCATTTGAGGCGAAAGCATGGGGATGCTTACACTTTATCATTGGACTTAGCGGGTCCATACAAGTTTTCAAAGGATGCTCACCAGCAGAAGCCACGACACGCTGTTATTGGTGTGTATCAATTTCCAATGTTGGATCCCAATGTGGGTCGCCCTCCAGAAAAGGAGGAAGATGCGGATGAGGTGGAAGATCAGGTGGTAGATGATGGTGCTGGTGTTGGAGAATGGTTAGGCGATGCAGTCGCTAACTTCGAGGAGGAAGACTCTGCACCGGTGGAACCTGCGCCAGTTCTGGAGGCAGAGGTGTTGAAAATTCAAGCTTCTGAAAAATCCTGGAAGGAACTGAAGGACCACTTGACCCAACCGGTCCGTATGATCAACTTCGTTATGGTGGAGCCGATTGTGGACAAACAGCAAACAACTGTTTTATCGGCAGTTCAAAGAATGATGGTGCGCTTGCAGAGACATGGGTATCCGGTGTTGAGAATCCACTCAGATCGAGCGGGGGAGTTTGTCAATGCACGCTTCCGG
Source organism: Symbiodinium natans (assembly GCA_905221605.1). Lineage (NCBI taxonomy): Eukaryota > Dinophyceae > Suessiales > Symbiodiniaceae > Symbiodinium > Symbiodinium natans. Next base: position 281,608 of record CAJNDS010002655.1, read on the forward strand.
TCCTTTTGTGAAACTCGTCTGATATATAGGACCACTGGTGATCCTGGAGTCCCGCAAACAAATGGGCGCGCTGAAGCATGTGTGGGTTTATTCAAACGTGGTGTCAGGTCGCTCTTAAAGGAGGCGCGACTCGGACCGGCGTACTGGGCACTGGCTGCTCGCCATTGGTCAATGTTACGGTGGCAGAAAGCTGAAAGGGAGTTGGGGTTAAATCCTAAGGCATTGCTTCCCTTTGGTGCTCAGATTCAAGTTAAACGTCGTCCGTGGGAGTTGCTGGGTCCGGATGGAACAAAGAAAGGTCGGCAATGGGTCGATCGTACGCAGCCTGCACTTCTTTTGGGTCCATGCGATGACCTACCTGGTGGTTATTGGGTGGAAGCTCAAGGGACTGCAAAAGATCCGGATGAACTGGTGTTATTTCCCTGCACTACGATTTTTTCCAATATAAAGGAACCGCCTGAATTGGAGCTGGAAGGGGTGGTAGAAGAACAGGAGCCTTCTCCTCCAGAGCATCGTCTCAAGGGGAAAAAACCGGCGCTTCGGTTCGCTGATGAGGAAGGTCCTCCTTTACCTCCGCCTCGCGATCCTCCAGTTCGTCATCGGTTAAATGAAAAAAGCCCGGCCTCTTCACTGCGTGGTCATGTGGGCTCCTTGCGCTTGCTTCGCAAGCGGGGGGAGAGTCCGCCCTTAGAAATTTTCGAGGATGACATGCAGGGTCTGGGGGAGCTGGAAGAAAATGCAGATGTCGAGGACAATGTTCCTGGTGATGAGTATTGGCCGACTTGCTGTTCTCCTCATGAAAATGCTTATTTGGTCTGCAAAAGTGAGACTGCTGAGGATGGAACACAGTTGGAAAAGGAAGAGCAAAAAGCCAAGTCAATGTATGAAAGGTCTATGTATGATTACGTGGACTGTGAGGAGCTTTTGGAAGGGATTGTATACCCAAAGAGGGTGAATCGAAGAGGTGGTATCAACAATTGGTGTACAAGTACGCGAGCTCTGGTGTTGGGCCACTATACTCATGGCGGAGTGTGTGGTATCACAAAAGAGACTCATCGAAGACCATGGCTATGTCGTTATTTGGCATCATTCGTGAGGCACCACAATCCTGAAGCCAAATTTTCTGCTCTTCAGATCTCGTGCAATGCTCCGGTGTCATTGCATAGGGATAGTCACAATGAAAAACATTGCTGCAATTATGTGTGTGGCTTTGGTGACTATAAAGATGGTCAGCTGTGGGTTGAGGACGAAAAGGTTTTAGAGGAAGGAGCTGAAGTGGTGGAGCAATCTTATGGGAAGAAAGTCCTACCTGGAAAATTGGTCGATATCCACTGGAACTTCATGTCGTTCTTTCCGAGAAAACTGCATGGTCCTATGCCTTGGAAAGGGAACAGGGTATCCTTGACAGGGTACACACCTGTTTTTATGGAGCGTTTGAGCTACAAGGATAGGTGCTATCTTCTCCAATGCAAGTTTCCTCTTCCGGAACCACAAGCTGAAGAAGGTGAAAAAAGGAAATGGTTAAAAATGACGTTGAAAGAGACCTCGCTGGACGACCTTGCAGAGGAAGTCGACTACGCTGTGTTCGAAGCGCATCAATGGGCTCTAGAGGAGCATTTGAGTATTCGACGCCTAATTGCTGAACAGGAATGTTGCATTTTGGACGAGTTCCATGGATCGGCCAATGAGTCGAATGAGGAGAAAGGATCAGAGACTAGAGAATGGCTGGTTAAAGCAAAAAGGGCTGAGGATCAGCTCTCGAAGTTTTTGGTCAAAGCAGCTCAAGTTCAGCAAATGGTGCAAGAAAATACCGCGCTCGAGGCAGCAGAGGAGGTTGAGTTCCTGCAAACAAAAACAATTCCTACACAAGAAGCCATGCAAGAGCTGGAAAAGTGGAGGGAATCATTGTCGGACGAGGTGACGTCTTTGGTGAAAGAGTTGGAGGTGGTGGAACCAACAACTCAAGAAAAGCTGGACAAATTGGCGGAAGAGCCTAATGCACCGGTGATTGAGTACGTTCCCAGTCTGGTGGTGTTTACCCGGAAGCAAGGGACAGGGAGGCGACGTGCCCGTATCTGTGCATGTGGAAACTTCATTTCGTCAACGGCAGCTACAGAATATGAAGGGCCGAGGTCACTCAGTCGTCACTCGTTGTACGCTCCAGGTTTAGATTCAACTACATTCAGGTGTCAAGTGAGGCACGCAGCATATATGGTGTGGATCATCGCTGGCTTAGACATTTCCAAAGCTTTTCTGACGGCGCCGATGAATAGGGCGCAAAGAGAAGGGCGTTTGGTGGTGGTGCAGCCCCCAAGGGCGGCGGTGAAATTGGGTCTTTGCACAAAAGAGGAGCGGTGGATTGTGAGGAAGGCCTTGTATGGTTTGGCCGAAAGTCCTGCAGCATGGGTGGAGTGGCGAGACCAACGTCTTCAAGGGATGTCTTGGGTGTCAAAGGATGGACAAGCAATGAGCTTTCAGAGGTCCAATGCAGACCCAAGTCTGTTCCTTATTATGGCGCAAGAGAAGCTGGAAGGTACAAGCAAGTTGGTAGGGACAATGGGTCTTTACGTGGATGATTTTTTGATGGCTGGGACTATGACAGTGCTCCGGGAGGCCTTGGAACAGATTAGGAAGGAGTGGAAAACTTCTGAACCCGAGTTCTGTGGTCCAGGCTGCGGTGATGGATTCCTGAAGTTTTTGGGTGTCCAAATCTGGTATCGAAATGGCAGCTTCTTTCTCAACCAGGAGGACTTTGTGAGAGATTTGCTGAACCGACGAGGGTATCAGATCGATGAAACTGGAAAAGGGAGTAACCTGCCAATGGTGAAAGAAACTCCAGGTGAAGAAGAGGAGGTGGATATTCCTTCCTTGCGAGCGGCTCAAGGTGCCGTAGGGGAGTTCCTCTGGGTGGCAATCAAAACTCGACCTGATTTGGCGTTCTGCACGAGCCAGTTGTCTTTGTGGACATCCCGAAGGCCGCGATTTGTGGTTAAAAAGGCTGAGGAGGTTTTCCGATACCTTGCTGCAACTCCAACGTTAGGCTTGACGTTCGGAGCAATCGCAACATGCGAAAAAGAAAGAAATGAGGTGTTGCGTTATGGACGAGGCGTTAAGGTGGTGGAGTCCTACGCGGATGCCAGCTTTGCAGCAGGTGAAAACGAAAAGAGCCACTCAGGAGCGGTGGTGGTGTGGGGTGACTGTCCAGTGATGTGGGCAACACAAAGACAATCAACGGTGGCTTTAAGTACAGCTGAAGCTGAATTACATGCGTCCATAGAGGGAGCAACGATGATTCAGTCGTGCACCCCTATAATTGCCGCTTTGGTTGGAACAGGTGAAGAATCGCTGCAAAAAGTGCTGTATACAGATTCGGTCTCAACGTGCTCGATCATTCAATATCCTGCTGGAAGCTGGAGGACAAGACACCTGAGAATTCGAGCAGCCGGTGTCAGGTCTCTGGTGGACCGTGGTTATATGGTGATAGCGCATCTTCGCGGTGAGTATATGATCGCTGACCTGTTGACCAAATTGATGAGTGGACAGGTGTATGCAAAGCAAAAGGCACTTTGGGGTCTCCGACTGTTGGTACAAGGGACTGACTTGAAAAAAGCCTCGCTTGCAATGGCGGTCATGATGGTGGCTGCATCTCTGCAAGGGATGGCAATTGGTGGCGAAGAAGTGTCCACGGCTGGATTCTTTTGCTCAGAAGAAGGGGTGTGCAAGGTCGCCAACACGTCTACGGTGATGGTTCTGGCTCAAGGTATTGAAATGGTTGTCAACAATTCAGACCTTGTTGCATATTTGGTGGCAGCAATTATACTCTGGGAACTGGCATGGTGCCTCTTTCGACGGCTGTATAAATGGCTGTGGATAAAGAAAGCGGTGGTTATTCCTGCGAGTGCCACTTTGTATACAACAGTGGGTGGGAACTGTATGCACGCAAGCAGTGACTGTGATGTTCTGCGATATTCACAACTCAGGGCTAAAACGCTTTGTAAGCATTGCCTCAAGGATGGCTGGGTGGTGAATGCTGAGTTCCTTGGTGAGGAACGGGCCGCTGGAACGTGAATTTTCCAAGTGCGAGGTGAAGAAATCCTCAATGGTAAAGGATTCAGCCAATGAGCTGAAGGTTCGTCCTGGATGACGTTAAACCATAATATGCATTTCAAGCAGCTGGCTGCTGCCTAAATGGCGGTTTTTGGCCAAAGATCTGCACCTCCAATGTGTCCTAGGAAATCCTAGGACAGGGGGAGTGCGGAGCTGCAATTGGTATTGTAGAAAGGAGTTGGTATTGGAAGTTGAAGGGTCAATGAACCCGGTAATCTTTGGCTCAAGCCATGACCAAAGCGGTCGAAGGTTTCGTAAAAAGTGTACCCTTGGTTTGGGGTCTTGCTGTTCGGTTGTTGGTTGTTCCAGGGGTAATAAGGGCTTCTGTTGGGGTTGACTGTCTTGTTCCCTGTCCTCCTTCGGTTGCCCCCCGTTTAGGGTTTAGGGCTTTCGGGCGCCCGGAGCTCGAGAGTTTTTTTTCCTGCATCTCCTGCGCCCCTCGCACGAGTTGAGGATGGCAGCTGATTGCAGCAACGCTGACTTTGAGCCCTTGGGTTGCCCAGAGGTTTAGCGCCATTTAGCCGGAGGGTTGCCGGGGTTTAGGGTTTAGGGTTTAGGGTTTAGGGTTTAGGGTTAAAGCATGGATGCAAAAAAAGGGTTTAAGCCCAGGTTCAAAAAGGGTTTAGGGTATAGGGTATAGGGTTACTTGAGAGACTCCTTGTTCGAACAAAAGTTGAGGGCTCAGGGTTTAGGGTTTCGAAGTTCTACCGGAAGAGAAGTTCCTTGAGCTCGGGCTCTGTGCTTGTTGCGCTCGGTTTCAGAGCATTGGTGCAAGCAGGGGCTTGAAGGCCAAGAAGGCCGAACCCAGCTTGGTACCCGGCTCTTGAACAGACCCTGAATGCTTTGGGTCTTTGGGCTTGGGGCTGTACCCTGCTTGATGTTTAATGGTTGGGGTTTATATGTTGTGGTATTCTTGCACAGCGATACAAGCTTGGACTCAGGGTCTACTCGCGGTTGACGCGCCCGAACTTTGGTGCAATTGGGCGCTTGGGCTGGCGGGCTTAGCTTTTTTTTAGCATGAGGCCGCCAGTGTGAGCAGAAAATGGCGGAGGGTTGGTTTCAGAAAAAAGGGTTTAGGGTTTAGGGTTTAGGGTTTAGGGTTGGCATGCGTCACGGGCAGTGACACATGGCACGGGCTCTCGGGAGCGCGCCGCGATGGCAAAAGCTGCTGTGGACTTAGCACAGTCCCCCAAATAGTAGGATTCCCTTCTAAGAAGGGCCCCAATAAGGTACCCCTAAACCCTAAACCCTAAACCCTAAACCCTAAACCCTAAACCCTAAACCCTAAACCCTAAACCCTAAACCCTAAACCCTAAACCCTAAACCCTAAACCCTAAACCCTAAACACCTATTTTCGTAAACCACCAACTTAGCTTCGATGCGTTCTAAGTTCGGCGTTTGGGTCGAGGTGCCGAGTTCCAGTCCCCCCACATCCTTGGTTTGTTTGCGGGTCAAAAACTTTTGTTAAAATAGTTTACGGTTTAGGGTTCAGGGTTTAGGGTTTAGGGTTTAGGGCATATCTCAAGTGCAAGTTGTGAAAGGTTTACGTTTCAGACGTGGGGTCAGCGGGAAGTGAAGTGCTCGTGAAGGGCTTCGAGCGCTCCGATGTGCTCCGATGATTTCGCGGGGGGGCCAGCACGAGACTCCCCGAAATTTTCATGGATGGATGTCTCAAATCCAAGAAGCCCACGACTTCACATGAAAAAGCCTTAAACCCTAAACCCTAAACCCGAAACCCTAAACCCAAAACCACCATCGATGTTCCAAGAGCCGGCCGGTGTAGGACACCTTGCTTCTGCAGCCCAAGGCCCTGGCTGGCTACAGATGTTGGGGTGTTGCGGTTTCAGCACTTAAGTTTCGACTACTTGCTTAAGAACTCCCCCCCAAGAATGGCAAAACAAGCCTCCATATAAGGGCAATCTATTGGATTTCCTTTTTTTTTTTTTGGGTGGGGGGGAGGGGGGGAGGTTCTTGGGCAAATAGTAGGTTTGGATTGCGTATTTTTCTGCGCAGTCGAGGCTTCATGCGAGATGCGATGCGATGGGTTTTGCACTTGGCGGAAGAAGGGGTGCAGGCTTAAGCAGAACGTTGCTGTTCGCGACGTATGCGATGGTCAGCAGCAGAAGCTGGTTTTGCAAGTGTGCAGAGCCGATCATGCAAGCGGTAAAGAGTTCAGGCTTTCAGTGAGGTTTCCATACTGTACCTTCCCTGAAGAACCCTCTAAAAGAATGTGCCAGGTTCAGCGAAACCTGCGCCTCAAGGGTGTCCGACAAGAAGGTTGCCTTTCACTCAGTTGGGTTGCCAGCTGGTGTTCAGGACACGGGGAGTTCAGGCCATTTCAAGTGTTTGTGGCAGATTGAAGGTTTTGGTTTGACATGCCTAGCGGTTGAAAAGTCGCGTTCAATGTATGTAGGTAAATGCGCTGCACTGCAATATCAGGTTTAATGCCCGATGCGCGGCTCCAATACTACCGAACGCTAGAGGGGTTGGACAATGACGTGACGTTGTCATGTTTCTTAATACAGTTCGAGTGGAGGCCTTCTACGCCCAGTGCTAGTGCTCAAGAAGGCCTCCTTGTGGTAACTAAACCGGAGTTGTGCCCCTTTGGGCGCAGTTTCCAGTTGTTTTAGTATGTAAGTTCGTTTTTCGACGCCATCCCCGGCTAAACCCGAAACCCTCAGCCCTAAGTTCTAAACCCTAAACCCTAAACCCTAAACCCTAAGCCCTAAAACCCTAAGCCCTAAACCCTAAACCCTAAGCCCTAAAAGCCCTAAACTGTGTTCAAAGTGTGCCATCGCTGCGGGTCGGCCGTCGGCTCTCGAGGCTGTCCTTGCAGCAGATGTGCCTCGGAGGACGAGGAAGCGGATGAGAGGAGCCTCTGAAGTTGGGCATGTGACACATGACCACGTGATGGTCAAGGGACTCTATAAGGTATAAGTATATAAGTATCCATATAAGTATCAATGTTAACATGAATATCAATATGACAACCACACACACAATGTATATGTGCATATGTATGTGTATATTTCTACATACATACATATGGGGGTTTCAATAGGGGAACAAGATACTCGGGTTCCCTCCTCATATCACTCAATGTGGGGCTTTTTGTGCAAAAAGCGCTTTTGCCGGGATGTTGCAACCCTCGCCTCACTGAACAGTGGGAATGTGGCTCCTTGTGTAGGGACAGTCAGCTCGAGAACAGGCATTCCAGCAAAGCATCCCTAACCCCAAGCCCTGAAGGATCTGCTACCTGCTTGGGAAGATGGAGGCTGCCCTGGCGACGAGACCTCCCACGGACAGCTCCACGTCCACGGCGCAGGCGAGCAGAGGGGATCGTGGGGCCGAGAAGCCGAGGGGGGGGTGAGTTGCATGCACCGCAGCCTTTACCATAAAAGGGACGTTGGAATGGGTTGATTCTTGGAGGCACACTTAGACCCTTAAGACCTTCGGCATGAGATGTTTTTGGGGAGGCCGCAAAGGCAGCAAGGGGCATGCAAGATGCATTTTGGCGGCCTTGGCTTGTCAACAAGCTGGGCAAATTTGGGAGTCGTAGACAAACCGCTTCACCACAGCTTTCCGAACATCCAGATTCCTAATCTCATCGGAAGCCGAACGTCTCACAGTATCAGCTCGTTCTTTGAGACTCTCTAAGGGTAGCTACATGGTGCCTTAACATGGTCCCTTATTCTTTATAGGGTATATAAGGGGTGCCCATTTAGGGGCCCATATTGAGGGACCATGTAATTCCCCTTTGAGACTCATGCCGCCAACAGCCCAGCGAGCTCTACCACAAAAAACATCGCAGGAGTGCCTGAAGGAGTTGGATGAGTGGCACGCTCAGCTTGAAGTAGGGCCGAGCAGCCCTTGGTGTCCCAAGCAAGACCTGTTGCACTCCCAAGAGTCCGAGATCTTGGGTCTGAGGCCTAACTTCCAAAAGTCACGGTTTGCGTGCAGTGTTTTTTTTTTTTTTTTTGTGGGGTTGACGTGCGTTGCTGCCTCTTGGACAAGACCTGACAACGAGCACGAAACCCTCAAGCCCAACAACCCATCTCCGAACGAACTGCAAACCGGTCGCCCTAAGCAAGCCTGAAACGTTCAAGGCGGCCCGCCTGAGCCGTGCAGGATGAATAGGGTTTAGGGTTTAGGGTTCAATGGAACGGGTTTAGGCTGAATTTGAGATTGGGTGCTTGCAGGCTGCTGCCCTTCTCCATGCCGGCCAAGGTTGCCGAGGGCTGTTTCTTGCGGACCTGAGGATTCGGATGATTGAAGAGCCCTGCATGCCAGATAGCTTAGATAGCTACTCGGTTTTGAGGATGCTGCGACATGCGGCAATGAGGTAGCATGAAAGCTTGGTGCAGTAGTCGCCCGAACCTTCGAAACCCTGAGCCAAACTTCTGAGCACACGTAGGTAGAAGCGCGCAGTTCGAACAGTTGAGTCCCAGATTGCAACACACCAAAAACCAGAGACGAACATCGCCAGTCAGTCCTAACCCCCCCCCCCCTTACACGCCTAGACCTTTAAACTCACAAACGTGAGCGTCGAAGCACCAAAACAGAACGCTAACCTTGACCAGCAACACCTTCAAGACCTTTAAGCCTCGAAGCCTTAGAGTAACAGCAGCCGTGAATTCGATACTCTGGACCCTGGGCTCTTCATGTCGCAGGCCAAGGCCAAGGCGCTCCTTGCCCGGTCCTCAAGCTGGGGGGTTGTTGGGGAAGTGTGTGCGGGTTTTTGCGGTCTTTCTAAACCCCATCCCAAAACTTTAAACCCCAAACCCTAAACCTTACACCGGGTCAGGGCCGTTTAGGGTTTCGGGTTTCGACCATGCACTGCAGAGGTTCCAGGCAGCTGGCAATCGAAGCCAATTCTTGGGCACGAGCAGATTTGAAGACTCTACACGGGTTGTTGGTTTTTTCTATTCAGCTCTTCCATTTAATCCTTGTATAACATCAAGCATAGGCTACATGATCGACATTTCGCATCATTGTTCTTTGTACCACTACTCACTATTATCATTATCGTCGTTGTTTATTGTTAAGCATGTTTTAATCAACTCAGCCTGACAAACCAAGCACCCACTCGGCCCATGGAGTTCGGCTCCATCGGCTTCCCCCACAATGACCCACAACTCGCCTTACTCCATTGATCGACCTGTCTCGGCCGCTCTATCTTTAAGCAGCAAGATCCTCAGCAATCCCCTCCACCTGGATGGCTGGGCGTGGTGTTGGGGGATCAGCGCGGAAGCATGTCTGCGGGACTTGGGGCAGGACTTCGCACCCAGACGCCTACAACACCCATATTGAGAAACATGGAAGGTTCCGATATAAATGACCTGGACCTTGGCTTCAGCCCAAGGGAACTTTCCCAGACAAGCCCTGGATTGATTGGATTTTTTTTTTTTGGGGGGGGGATTGGTTGTCCCAGTTGTTAGAAGTTAGAAGATTCCGAAGTCCCATGTCTTCAGAGAAAAAACTCAACCTTCGAAGCCGAGCGAGAGAGAGAGAGAGAGAGAGAGAGAGAGAGAGAGAGAGAGAGAGAGAGCAAGCAAGAGAGAGAGAGAGAGAGAGAGAGGGCTGAGGGCCCCTCTTAAGCGTGCAGAGGAAGAAGAAGAAGGAGTTGGAGTTGAATTTCAGTCCCACCTGGTTAGCAGAATGAAGGTTGAAGATCCACACGAAGAAGCAACCGAGGGAAGCCCTTCAAGACCCAAATTCGGGAGGACCTGGGTTCTCGAGGAACCAAGATTCAGCGCCCACTTTCCCAGGCTTCTGCACAATGCGAGCTCCTTCACCGAGCTGCCTGGCAAGAGGATGGTGTGCCTTGGGGGTTGTGGAGTTCGGAACCCCAGGTGGGGAAGCAAGGGGTTTGCGCGGGGGACACTGCAGATCCAGCTCACACGAACATATGGCACTGCGACAGAGAACCAGGCCCGTGCGTTGGGAACACAGGAGTTTTTTTCCGGTTTCCCGGCAGTTTTCCAAGCCTTTGGCTGCAAAAGCCCAAGCTCGGGCACGTCGGCGTTCCACTAGCTTCGCAGGACAACAAATCTGCCCACATTATTCGCTGGCGTGGGCCTCAGAAGGCTCCAAGCTCTTTGTAGCTGCGTTTGTAGTGGGGTCGTAGTTCTTTCAAGAACTCCTCGGGAAGCCAACTTACAAGGAGAGCCGGTGCGCACAGAACGTCACAGCAACATATTTAGGTCCGCGCCTGCTGCACCCCCTACCAGTACCGAGGTGCCCAGCCGGGGCCCAGCCCCATCAGCTTTGCATGACCCCGTCAGTTTACAAAACACCATCAAAACGTCCAAGCACAATCAGAAAGTATCCCGCAAGGAGACCCAAACACCGCCAAAGTACTTGCTGTATTTTCCGAGGACTGGCCTCGACGCGGACAGCATGGAGCAGAGGCCCCGAACCTCATGAGCTGGATTCGGAGGTTGGGGGGGTTCCAGTGCTTGGCGCCGTGGGATTTGGACTGAGGGGGGGGGGCGGCTTGCGCCTTGGCACTCTACCGTCAGCACCCTAGACCCCAAACCCATCGTACCATCGAGCTCCAAAACCCCCCGAGGGCCCTCCTACAGGGTCCACGGTGTCCAACCTACACCTGGGGAGGGTGCACCGGTGTGCGAAGTACTTTCGGAGCTCAAGTCTTTTTTGGGACCCTAGACCCTAAACCCTAAACCCTAAACCCTAAACCCTAAACCCTAAACCCTAAACCCTAAACCCTATTCTGCTCTCTTTCAAGAGCCTCTAAAGGAGGCGTAGGCGGCTTAGAGTAAGAGGCTGAAGGACACGCAGAAGCTGTGCGAGACGGCTGCGAAAGACTTCCAGCTCTGGCTCGGCCAGGAGATGCCTTGAGATTCCAATTAGGGTGGGTTAGGGTTTAGGGTTTAGGGTTTAGGGTTCAGGGTTCAGGGTTTAGGGTTTAGGGTTTAGGGTTTAGGGTTTGGGGAGGGTTCTTATTGGGCTGGGTCTGCTCTGTGGGCTTTTTTGTTGCCAATTGTTTCAGTTCAACTTGAAACTTGAAACTTTGTCTGTGCTACACAAGTTGATCGCAATGTGGGCTTGAGCCACAGCGGCTCTGTGCAGTTCAAGGGGCCGAAATAAAGGCGCATCGCACAGTCTTCCATCAGAAGGGTTTTAGCTGTTCACCTTAAAGACACGGGTGGAATCCCCCCCAGGCCCCTGCCAACTCCGAAGCCAGCTGAATTATGGCTCCTGAAGTTGGGTTTAGGGTTTAGGGTTTAGGGTTTAGGGTTTAGGGTTTAGGGTTTAGGGTTTAGGGTTTAGGGTTTAGGGTTTAGGGTTTAGGGTTTAGGGAACTTCCCTAAAGTTGTGGACATAGAATGCAAACGAAGCCCGAGAACCGGGGCAGCCCCCCGAATCCGTTCTGTGAAGAGGACTTCCTACTGATCGAGGACCGCTTAGAGTCGGGACCCCCAGAGGAGTTTGCAGGATCAGGGTTTCAGAGTTCCGGGGTTGGGGTTCAGCAAAAAAGGGCATCCGCAAAAACAATGGGTTGTAGAGGGGGTTTCTGTGGATATCATGCCTATTACACTATCAGAATGCTGCCCTAAACCCTGTACCCTAAACCCTAAACCCTAAACCCTAACCCCTAACCCCTAAACCCTAAACCCTAAACCCTAAACCCTAAACCCTAAACCCTAAACCCTAAACCCTAAACCCGTCTTATGGGGGCGGGTGAGGGAGTTGGGGCGGATGAAGGAAGAGTTCTAGGACTTGCCTCGGTCGCAGCAGTCAACAGAGTGGGTTTAGGGTTTAGGCTTCTTCAAGGCGCAAAAGCCTGCGCTCCAAGGAGGGTTTAGGGTTTAGGGTTTACTGTAGGGTTTAGGGTTTAGGGTTTAGGGTTTAGGGTTTAGGGTTTAGGCGTTCCAAGGAAGGTCTACGCGCTCGTGAAGGACCAGCACGAGCTCTTGGCGAAGTACCGGCGCCAGAAGGCCGACTTGGGCATTTTTTCGGATCCAGCAGAAAAAACATAATACGACAATAACATACGTTTATAACATTAGAACCGTGCTAATACTATAATGACAAAGAGATATGACAACGGACTAATTGCATAACACCCTCTCCTCCCGGAGCGTTTGGGGGGGGGGAAATCCTTCTGCAATCCAGAGGGGAGGGACCACTAGCAAGCCGTACGCCCTGGAACCTAGACGTGAACCCTAGGCCAATATAAGGTTGCGAGTTTAGGGTGGCTCCTACAAGGAGCCCGGAGCTTGAAGCCCTGAGCAAAGACAATGCCTGATGCCTTGCCAAGGAATTCAGACCAGTTGCTTTCGATCGTTCAGAAAGTATGTGGGATCTCAAGCCCGCTGCCTAGGTCCCTGAAGAATCCAGCCCAACGAACGTCCTGAGCCTGCAGGAGAACGCGGAAGCTGCACCAGCAGAAAGCCACACGGGCTACGTCCTGCCGGAGCAGCCGAAGGATTGGAGTGAATGTGGCTCTTAGGGGCTTGAAATGGATGGTTTCGGGTTTACCGTTTAGGTGCAGGGTTTGAGGGCAAGTTCGCAGTGAAGGGTTTAAGTTCAGGGTTTGGGGTCTAGGTTTGTGGTTTAGGTCGAGGGTTTAGGTGCCGGGAGGCGTGCCATCATGGTTTAGGGTTTAGGGTTTAGGGTTTAGGGTTTAGGGTTTAGGGCAACCCGATAATGCTGCACAGAGTTTTGCCAGCAGATTCGTAGATGTCTTGTGCGGTCCGACGTCCTGCGCCGTTTCGATCTTCCTGGCAGATTTTTGCAAGTGCCTACAGAGTGGAGCGGGTCCATTTGTGACTGTGACTCAACGTCTAGCCCTGCATGCTAACCATCTTAGAGAGATCTGGGAGGCATGTGGGTACGAGTCCCAGCTCAAACAGTCGGTGGCCCAGTGTTTATCGGAAGAATTGCACCCACCGCCATGTTACATGATCCGTGTAGTTTTGGCTTGAGGATGAAGATTGTGTTCCGGATCAGTGTGGTTTTCAGGGTTAATGGTTTTGTCCAGACCTTCGCTGCCGGATTGAGTCTGCCTTTCGGACTCGCGTACGGAATTGTGATGCGCATGCCGCCCTCCTTGGCCCTTGGTCGTTGGTATGTGAAGCTGTCATCGTTTTTTGTTTTCTGTGTTCATCCGAATGCCAGACTCGTCGCAGTCGTGCGTTTGGGTTCGCCAAAATGTGAGACAGTCAGTCACCACATTTGGGCGTCTGTGTTCGCCCGAATACGAATGTCGTTTTCGCTCCTGTTGTCTTTTTTGCATGTGCTCTTGCACCATTGGCATGCTCTTTCCTGTTCTCATGGTCTCTCGCTGTTTGGGTCTGCGCTGGCATCATTGTTCCCCAAAAAAAAACCTTGCCTGATCAGCTTCTCTGATGGGTAAATTGTCGAGAAGAACAGCGTCCAATAGCGAGCGACAACAGTTGCGCAATTCACGCAGGCAGAAGCCAAACAAAAGAAAGTGATGATTTTCTCCCAAATGCGAGTGGGTCTCGAGAAAAACCCATGGTCCGCAGCGGGCGACCGCGCTGCCCGATGCACCTGCCCCCTCTTACTTGACACTCCTTAGCATTCACACACTGTTTTTGGGGAACTACACCTGATTGTGTGTTGGTACCCATGCCTCAAAACATGTGAGGTTCGGCAAGCCATAGTATGGGTAGTCCCGCTTAAAACCCTGGTTGGAATGTGACCACGGCAAAACAACGTCTTTTCGACGCCAAGAGTCCGCTGAACCCTGAACCTAACGGGGCCCTGCAATTGTGTCGCCGTTGAAAGCCTCAATCCCCCAAACGCCGCCGAATAAACCCCCCCTTCGCCCTGCAAACCCTGGGGGCCTTAAACCCTAAACCCCAAACCCCAAACCCCAAACCCTGAACCCTAAACCCTAAACCCTAAACCCTAAACCCTAAACCCTAAACCCTAAACCCTAAACCCTAAACCGGGGGGAGCTTCAGGCCCGGAATGCCTCCGACCTGGGAGGAGCTGTTTCGCAGCCGCCGGTAGCTCTGCAGATTTTAGGGCGGGCTGGCCCAAGGCATGCAGCACCTGAAGATCCAACATCCCTTAGCTTAAACCTCAGCCTCTTGCAGACGTAGCTTTAATTCCTGCACCTTGGAAAAGAAAGACGTCCAGCTTGACACGACATTCCGAGAAGCTCAAGTCTTCGAGCCCAGGGTCTAGGGTTTCATTTACAAAAAGGGTTTAGGTTTAATTTACAAAAAGGGTTTAGGTTTAATTTACCAAAAGGGGTTAGGTTTAGGACTTAGGGGTGAACCGAGGCCTGCTGTAAAAAAGAGGCCTCACTCACCAGACCAGAGTCGGCGGGTGGTTCAAAGGCAGGAGAAAGCAGACGCCCGCCTTGCATGCCTGGCTGCAGGAAATCCCCCTTTACAGCAACCTTGGGGGTTGAAATGAACCCTAAAGTTGGGGTCATAACTACGATAATTCCTATTCAGGTATGTGAACCATAAACCCTTTTAGGGTTCATTTCGTCCCCAAGGAACCCGTACATAGGCCCCGCTTCTGGTGGAGCCCTGCGATGGAGCAGTGACTTGGCGTTTTGGAGACCTGCGGCGGAGCGCGAGCGCGCACACAAGTCAGAGGTTAGAGGGTCTAGGAGTCTCGGCACTGAAAGGCCTGGGACGGGAAGAGGGTTTCAAGGCGCGAGGTTGCGAGCATAAGGAAGCGCGGCCACCTGTCGCGGTGCTCTACTCCTTTGTGGTACTTTACTGTAACTTTAGATCCTTACATTTTTTGGGCTTATTGGGTTTAAAATTAAGGCAGCTAAAAGTTTAATTCATAGCTACCCTCCTGAGTGCAGCCAAGTACTCAAGCCGGCAATTTGGTTCAAGAGCCCACGTTGAGAGGGTTTTGGCCTGTGACCTCGTGGCCATGGGAAACCACTTTGCCGCTCGCTCGGCAAAGTGCTTGGAGGTTCATGGTGCTTATTAAAAAAATGATAACTGTACTAATAACTGTACGTATAACTGTACTTATAACCTCATTAGGGCACTTAAGGGGCTCATAAGTGGGTGATAAGTACTAAGTTATAGCTGGTTAATGAGTACCGTGAACCTCCAAGTAGACTCTTTCCTTGTTTTGTCATGCCACCGCCTTTTCTTTGTCGGGAGCCGCCTCGTTTTCTTGGGGGTTTGTCTGTGTAGCCTCAAGTGTCAATGTGCATGCGGGCTTTGGTTTATCAAGGAAGGACGTACGCCCGAGGATGTTGAGCATGACCGGTTGTGTGGAGTTGTCGAGCAGGTTTGGGGGTTTGGGGGGGGGAGCTCCACAGGGCCCGCAACTTCCTGCCAAGAGCAACCCAACCTCAGAGCCCGAGAATTCAGCAGACTGCGAAGAAGAGGCTCAGGGTTCAGGGTTTTCAAGTTCAAGCATTTTGATTCCCGCATGACATTGTTGTTTGCTGGCAGTTTGGCCCCGCCCCCTGGAGTTGGAGGGGCTCCTCACAACTTGCTAACTTTGAGCCGAAATCCCCTGACATGTAGCCGGAACCCTTGAGCTGAAACACTCTCCAAACCTTCTCCGCACTTGCCTACCGAGGCTTGTTGTGGCAATGCCCACAACGCCGAAGAGCCCACGGACATGGCACGGCCCTCAGGGAGGGAGTGTTTGTGGATAATTTGGAATATGGGGGTATAAGGCCCCTTGTATAGACACCCAAATCATAGGATCCCCATATAACAAGGACCCGAATAAGGTACTCCTAGTATAATATCGTAAACCCCCACATTGGGGGGGGGGGGGGGATTGAGCAAGGGGCTGAGCTTAATTTCACAGCCCGGGCTCAGATGCGTGAGGCAGGCACAAGTTCTTATTGCGGAAGCCGGATGCACCGGATCCGACTATGTAGGGGTGTTGCGGTTGAATGTTCGAGGCTTTGCGTCTCGTACGTCCTTTAGCGGATCCTGGCCTCAAGTTGAGGAGGGCTGACAGAGCTTCACAGGCGTGTATGAGCGCGTGCTTCGCGCGCCCATGTGCCGTGAAGGTTGGAAGCACTAAACCCTCAGACCTAAATCTTCGAAGCAGAAGCAGAAAGAAGAACTGCATTCATGTTCGGAGCTTCCTCTTCCTTTGGCAATTCGTTTGTGTGCCGAGACACGAGCTCCGGTACAAGAACATGGCCATGAGGACGCCTTGCGGGCCTTTGCGGGAAGGGTTGGGGGGCCTTGCAGCTCGGGGCCCCCCGAAGTCTCAGACGTAAGTACCTGTGAGCTAAGCCAGCTAAGCCTCTTCAATCAGGATTTGGGGACTGGGGATTGAGGGATGGGAGCCCTCTGAGGCTCTTAAGCTTTAAACTTCCCTCGATGTCTGAAGAGCAAAGAATGGTTCTACGGCGTGGGAGCCCTGCCCACAGATAATCGGACCCGACCCAGCAATCCCAAACCCTAGCTGCTAGCCGTCGCAGCTTCCCGAAGCTCCAGCCCTCTGACTTTATCCCACTTGGGAATTGTTTGTTTATTTTTGGTTATATCAAACCCAAGAGAATATTAACATATTGTTTTTATTAAGGTTCTAAGGGGAGTATAGCTGAGATCTCGGGGATCTCAGGAAGCTCGGTTTTCGCTTGAACACATCTTAGCCCGCAACTGCGACGCATAGTTCTCAACTTGAAAATTCAAGATGGATTGCTCGATTGCCCCCAGGAAGAGGCCATAGACTTCAAATCCTCGCAGCCGTCAGGCCGGGTTATGCTCAGAGAGCCAGAGATCATGATGACCATATGTATACATACATATGTATGCCGTAAACTCCTTGAACCCAAGCTCTAAGTCGGCCAACGCTTGAGAAACATCAACACCCGAAACCCCGCCTGTTCACGCGCCAAGGGTTTGGTGCTTCCAGTGTGCTTCCCTTCCGACCCTTTCTTCTGCTTCAGGGGGCTTTTGTGGGGTTCAGTCGCTTGTGTCCCTAACCTGGTGGAGGCCCTGCCCTCAAGCCCACCAGCCTCGAAACCATTTCCATGCTGCGCAGCCCGTAATGACCTTGAGCCTTGGAGTGGCGTAAGAGCTGGGCCCCACTTGTTGCGGCACACATGGCCGCGATGCGGCGCAGCAGCCCAGGATCCGCCGAAGGCTGCGTGAGGAAGCAAGCGGGGGCCTTGAGGCTTCCTTGAGCAGAGCCGGAAGCCCAGGGCGAGAACATTCGGCCAGGAGGACCAAGGCGCTAACCAAAGCAGGCGCAGACCAATGACCAAACGGCAGAACTAAAGCCAAATCCAGGCACAGACCTAGGCATGAATGGCTTGAGGTGCGTCAGGACCTTGGTCAGGCTTCTCAAAACTACGGCACGGGCGAGTGGCACCGGAGCATCCGAAGGTCCAGATGTCCGGAAGTCGTAAGGCCGCAGCTCCCCAACAGGACGCTGGAGCCTTCCTGATGACTAGACTCTGCCAAAATCCGAACGCCATCACGCAAGCCCCTGATGGTTTGGCCTCCGAGCGGTTGGAGGCGAGGTCACCGGGAGACCTGCTGCCGGCAGACGAAGCATGCCTCTGTGAGCAAGGAACAACAAAGGCAATCATCCAACTACCGGGAATGTGTGCATTTGACCCTAGACCTAAACCCTAAACCCTAAACCCTAAACCCTAAACCCTAAACCCTAAACCCTAAACCTGTAGATGGGCAAACCACCCCGCCCCTGTGAGGTGCCAAGGGAGTGACCGAGGACGGGGTGTGCCTGGTCGACGGTTTGGCTCTGGGGTCTGGTATTACATGTTGAACTGAGCAGGAGTAATTGGAAACCCTGAGCCATAAACCAAAAACCCCTGACTAAACCCCCTAAACCCCCGAAACCCCCCTAAACCCCCCTGATGAAGATGTTGCTCGTGTTGGCTTGGTGGTCTTATCAAGCATCTATGGCATGCGCTCGCACGATGTGTGACCTTTGCAGTTTCATTCTAAAGCCTGCCGCAACCTGCCGCTTGCTGAACCTGCACGGGGTTTGCGGCACCCTTAACTTCTTCTTTAATATTTGTTCTAATATAACCCAAGTGGATATCAAACATTTTATTTTGATGAAGGTTCTCAGGGGAGTATAGAATTAACAGGGTCAAGGTGTAGCATTGGTCAGTTGGTCGAGCTGGGGTTGACAAGGTTTATGGTCAGGGTTTAGGGTGAAAAGGTAGTCTTGTATAACATAGTCTCAGATGCCGTCGATCGGCGAATGCGTGCTCTTGGATAGCAGTGAAGCTGCTTTACTCGAGTGGCACTTACTCCGGGCGAGGTGGCAAGCCTGTTGCAAAAGGGTTTAGGGTGTAGGGTTTAGGGTTTAGGGTTTAGGGTTTAGGGTTAGGCGACTGGAGCGGGTGGGAGGAAGTACCCACACCAAACAAGCAACCATCTATGCCATTGCAAATCCGACTCCTTGTTGCCTCGCAAATGTCACCCACGAGGGCAGCAGACTACATCAACACCATTCACCACCACTCGAATGACCATCAATATCATATCACCACCCTAAACCCTAAACCCGAAACCATAAACCCTAAACCCCCAAAACCCCCTTCGATATGCCGGGAGGATGTCCGTGTCGCCTCACCCGCGCAGGGCTACGCCTCCCCGAAGGCGTCGCGAACGGGGCTTTTAAGATCGTTGGGACACGGGCCTCCTTGCAGCATTGCAGTGTCCTTTGCCCAAGCTGCTTATCACAGAACCCCTGGTCCTGCAAACCAAAACCGCAAGATGTAGCCAGACACCAACATGCGAGGGTCCAAGCCACTCTGAACCTTACATTCCCACAGAGCGGGTGCCCGTAGTTTTCTTTTCCCTTCTTTCCCTACTGCATGTGCTTAAAACCTGCCGGAAGCACTTCAGGAAACGCTAAGCTGGCATTCTTTCAAGACGTTCCACTCCACTCCAAGAGCTCGATTCTTAAACCCTAAGCCCTAAACCCTAAACCCTAAACCCTAAACTCGAATCCTAAGCCCTAAACCCTAAACCCTAAACCCTAAACCCTAAACCCTAAACCCTAAACCCTAAACCCTAAACCCTAAACCCTAAACCAATGAGTTAACCCAAGCTCTTGATCTGCCCCATTGCCAGCATGTGGAAGAAGACAGTGCCGGGACCCTACGTCTGTTGGTCTGCCCTGAAGGTGAATTGTGAATTGTGAATGTGAATTAAAGTCTATATATATATGAGTATATATGTATGTGTATATATATATATATGTATATACATGTATATCTCTGTGTGTGTGTGTGTGTGTGTGTGTGTGTGTGTTTGTGGGTTGTGGCCTTTGATGACTTTATGATAGTCTTTGTGGGTCCGGCATTTGTGTCATCACTTGCTTGTGTCGAGCAGTTGCGGGTCAAGCTCTGGCGGCTTTCTTTCCCAACACCGGCGGGCTTTTTGGGGTGGTGGCTTAGGTTGAGGCTTGCTTGATTTCAGCTAAGCCTGGTAGTTGTCAAGCACACGTTTAGCTTAGGATATAAGGCTGTAGTAGGGTGCTGTAAGCTCAGGCATGCAGACCATGAGTTCCCAGTGAATTCCAGAGTCCGGGTTGTAGCCCGCCGCCGTTGCTTCCATGCCGTTGATGAAGTCCTTGTTCACGTTGCTGCCGCATGCCCTTGAAGAGGTCCATACTCAAAGCGTTTTGGGGCCCGCCGGTGATGAGCTCGTTGTAGCTGTCCTGCAGGGACGAGGTTTCCACGGAGTGCCCCTTTGATTCTATCATTCCAGGCCCTGTCCACAGCCTGGGTAAGCCATCCCAAGCCCGTGCATCCAAACCTGGCCCCCCCCCCCCCCCCCCCGCAAACCAAAGAGCACCTTGAACGCTTATCCTAAAGCTGGTTTAGGGTTTAGGGTTTAGGGTTTAGGGTTAGGGTTTAGGGTTTAGGGTTTAGGGTTTTAGGGCTTAAGGTGAATGCCCATGTCACCCCACTCCTCGGAGCCCCGAAGCCCGAGCCGAAAACCTGAAGGCCCCCAAAACAAAGGCATCCCCTGTGGTCCGCGCGATCTCCTCCTGCAGCCTGAACGGGGTCGGGAACTCGATGCATCGGGGGTTGGAGAGCCTAAGGGATCAGAAGGGTCCAATCTGGGTTCGGCCTTGAGAAATCCCAGTTTTTGCAGGAAAAACCCCACCCCACTCCTACCCAGCCCGACATCCTGCCTGCCATCTTCTTCAACCCTTTTGGTTTCGGGCTTAGGGTTGAGGGTTTAGTGTGGCCACGCCCTCAGTCCGGCTGCAAAAAAGGGTTGAGGGTTGAGGGTTTAGGGTTTAGGGTTTAGGGTTTAGGGTTAGGGTTTAGGGTTTAGGGTTTAGGGTGCATGAGTGCCTTGATGGCGGCCTTCTCCCCTCGCCCGACGTGCCGACCGAACCAGCTCTTCAGCTCTGGCTTCCCCCCTTCCCCTTCCCCCGTTAGGGTTTAGGGTTAGGGTTTAGGGTTTAGGGTTTAGGGTTTAGGGTTTAGGGTTTAGGGTTTAGGGTTTAGGGTTTAGGGTTTAGGGTTTAGGGTTTAGGGTTTAGGGTTCCCCCATCACGCAACAAGCGCTTGGCGCCCAGATTTCGGTGGAGGAAGACGTGATGCAGGAGAGGGGCTCGGTTCGGGTCCGGTCGGTCAGTAGCTTTCAGGCAAGGCAGGTTTAGGGTTTAGGGCTGAGGGCTTAGGGTTTAGGGTTTAGGGTTTAGGGTTTAGGGTGCAGGGCTTAGGATGAGGAATCGACCTTTTAGCGGAAGCCGGCCTTCTAAACCCAAAACCATACACCCTAAACCCTAAACACAAGTCACTAATGGAGTTCTTAAGTCCTGGCGGCGCACATCGTGAACCCTCAATGACTCAACGATGTGGCCAAGAATTTCGGCATCATTGGTCCTGCGCTATATCTGCTAAACAAGTCCAGAGTTGAAGTCTTCAAGATTGCTGGGCTTCTTTTGGGTTTAGGGTTTAGGGCTTAGGGTCCAGGGTTTGGGGTTAGGGTTTAGGGTTTAGGGTTTAGGGTTTAGGGTTTAGGGTTTAGGATTTCAGGGTAGGGATTGCAGCCTGCGAACCTTCCTGACAGGAGAGGCGCAGCATGACCATGCAACAGATGCGGTCCAGGTGGGAGCCTCGCCCTTTTCTCCCCCTGTTTGAGCGGGCTGCTTTGGGCTAAACCCTGAACCCTAAACCCTAAACCCCAAACCCTAAACCCTAAACCCTAAGCCCTAAACCCTAAACCCTAGCACCTGGCGCTTGAAAGCTGTGCCTTGCAGGGCTGCGAATCGCAAGTTCTGGGGCTGCAACACACCTTCGGGATCATTGAGGATGCTCCAGTCGCCATTCCCGTGAGCAGAGACTTAGGGTTTAGGGTTTAGGGTTTAGGGTTTAGGGTGACTTCCGATAACACACCGGCCACATAGGAGGGCTTAGACACCTTGCTTGCGACTGGGACTTCTTAAGAGGCTTGGCCCGAAACCGCCATCTTTCAGATGTCGCTACAAGGGCGAAGGCGCAGGATCTCAGTGCACGCTTAGGGAGTCATAACCCGGTGTAGATGTCGGAAGAATGGCCCCAATTGCAAACGTGACAGTACAGCATGCGTCGCAAAAAGAAGAACCCACCCACTGAACTACGCAATGTCCTATGTCTCCTGGTTGTCGGGTTGATCCCAAGTTTCACAGTAGCCAAACTTCTTCAAGCTCTACGCACGCCCGTGCCGGTCCCATTCCCCGTCCCCAAAGCACGAACTGCACACCGCCAACATAGAAGTGAATGGCAGGTCGCACACGGCTCAGTCCATGGTCAGCACGAAGTCCTTTGCCGAAGCCCTGGCACAACTTTAGGGGGGTTTAGGCGGTTTAGGGTTTAGGGTCGGGTTGTGGTACTGTTGTTCCTCACTGTCTGGTGATGTTAGGAGGCCCACCGGACATTCCACAGCGCCGAAGTGACCTTTTCAGGGTGTTGAGGCTGCGCCAAAATCCTGTGGCCGAGGTGGGGCTTTACGATACTGGGGGTGCACTATCTTGGGTCCTTATTGCAAGGGGATCCTAAACCCTAAACCCTAAACCCTAAACCCTAAACCCTAAACCCTAAACCCTAAACCCTAAACCCTAAACCCTAAACCCTAAACCCTAAACCCTAAACCCTAAACCCTAAACCCTAAACCCTAAACCCTAAACCTACTATCTGGGGGTCTATATATTAGGGGCCCCTTCTTTATCGTAAAGCACAAGGTGGAGACCATTGCGGACTTCTTCCGGGGCCGGCCGGACTTCAATGGCGAATGGGCCTGGTCCTGACTGACACAGCTGGTAGCCTGTTTTCGCAGTTCAGAACACCAGAAAACCTTTGGGTTTAGGGTCTAGGGTCCAGAAAATGTGCATTTGGTCGCCATTTATTTCTGCTGCGGGTGCCGCTGTTGCGATTCAGGCTTTTTTAGAGTTCCTGGAGCAACCCGAGCACCCGCACTCCTCGAATTCTTACGTGAAGCCGCCCTTCTCAGCTCCAAACCAGTGTGGGGTGCTCGGTTCAGTGGCGTCAATTCCTAGACCCCATCTTCGCTGCAGGTCTGCATCGAGACGTTTGGATTGGATGACTTCCTGAAGGCCTGCGACCGACTCCATCGCTTGGATGCCGCTCTAGCCAGTTCAAGTCACTTCCCTTGAGAGCCAAGTTGGCTAGATTAAGAGCTGAAGAAGCAGATTGGGTTGGCGAGCTCTTCACAGCAAGTGGTTTAGGTCGTGTATTCAATAGACATTTCGTAGTTCCCGGAATGTCCTTTCAATGTGAACGATTCAAATAAATGACTCGCCTGGAAATGGAAAGGCCGAAAATTAATTCTTCATTTGTGATTAAGCTACCTTAGAATCACTTTGGCACAAGAGACCATTCAAGTCAGTTGTTCTAAGGGTTTAAACGGACAGATTCTGCCTTTTGCCGGATATCCCTTCCGAGAAGGAGGAGGAGATTCCTCCTCCCTCGTTCTATTCTTTCTGTTTTTCTCTGGCAAGAGAAATCCCTCCTGCAGCTTTTTCCCTTCTCCCCGAAGAAATTAAAAAGATTTGAGAAATAGGTTGGAAAAGCAGGAAAGAGGGCAAGAGGTCCCCAGTTTCCCTCCCAGTCTTCTCGCAGCACTTCGGCCCTCCGGCCTCCTTAGAACCCCCGGATACTTGTAAGCCCTTGACCCTGAACCCTGAACCCTGAACCCTGAACCCTGAACCCTAAACCCTAAACCCTAAACCTTAAACCCTAAACCCTAAACCCTAAACCCTAAACCCTAAACCCTAAACCCACCCAGGAGCTGGGCGTCTCCACCTTCAAGCGCCTGTGTCCTACAAGGGCACTGATGGGCTGTGGTATTTGGGATCTACATACCACGTGAATGTGGGGGGCCAGTAGTTCTGTATCGTGGGAGCTAGTCGAGAGGGCATGTCTACTTTCGACGCCAGATTGCCTTTCAACCTCCACTGAATTGACTAAAGCACTGCAAACCCCACTAGCCCACGCACGCCCACGCACGCACACGCACTCAGACGCACGCACACAAACAAACGGAGACATACAGAAACAGACAGACACAAACAAACAAACACAACGCAGCCACGCGCGTGCACACACACACACAAAAGTCCTCAACCCCCAAGCCCACCCGATATCCTTTGAAGCCAACGCATGAAGCGCTGCGAAGACGAGACAAGGCCTCGCTGCCTCGAAAGCTCCGTGGCCCTCGTGGCATTTCCAGCAGGAGAGACCTCAACCAGCTGATTAGCGGTTTAGGACCAGAGCAGGTCAGGACGGTCAGGCACCAGGTTTAGGGTTTAGGGCCGTTTAGGGTTTAGGCCGGTTTAGGGTTTAGGGTTTAGGGTTTAGGGTTTAGAGTTGTTGGGGATGGGCAATGTTGTTCGTTCGAGCTGGTTGAATGCCGCTCTCCCAGGGTTGTGCAGTTCGGGGACCAGCAGCAAGAACCGACAGCTCTTGATTTGGTGGTCCTTACGTTTTTTTTGTTAGGGTTTAGGGTATAGGGTTTAGGGTGGCTCCCGGAACCTTTTGCAGTGGTGCAGGCCACGTAAGGGCCGAAAGTTTCACGCAGTGAGCGTGGAAGATGAGACACACAGTTAGGGTTTAGGGTTTAGGGTAGTTTAGGGTTTAGGGTTCCATCTGGCATATTCGTCTAGGCTTTGCAATTGATACGATTGCTTTTCAACTAGTGTCAGTATATATATTTTTTTATCCTGAAAAGATGTTTTAAATAAGTAAAAAACAAATAAATAAATATAGATATAGATATAGATATAAAATATAGATGTAAAATATGTATATATATATATATATATATTCATATAATATGAATATAGATATAAATATACGTATAAGTATAAATATAAATATAAATATCAATATCATAAATATACATATACATATAAACATAAATACAAATATAAATATAAATATAAATATAACATTAATATAAATCGAAATAAAAATCTAAATATAAATAAATACATACACACATATATCTATAGATATATATACATATATATGTATATGTTTAGGCAGCAGTCCTGTCACGATTTCTTAACCCCCTTCCGGCTTTCCTCTAGTATACCAAAGATGTTGGGTGGATATCGGACCCCAAACAAGTTAGATCACTTGGACTCTGCCCTCCTATTCAGAAGCGATCTCATAACAACCATGTAGGGCACTCCGGCACTTTCGACCAGGATGGCGACCGGATCAAGTTCAGCAGCTTGGACCGGATGTTGGGTGGTATGACAGATAGGGTTTGCATCTTCAGTGTCCCGTCGCAGCAGGAACACACTCACCCTGGGGAAGAACTAAGGGCTTTTTTGGGGTTCTTGGCGGTCTTCGAAAGTCCTGGCGCGTAGTCACGAAGTCGGGCCAGGAACTCTTTAACCCCGACCCTGGACTCAGCTGTCCAAGCCATGGTCCTTTTTTTCGATGCCCCAAGCACGGGAAGCCTTATCAAGGTTCCAACCTTGCCGGGCTAGAGACGGCTGAGTTTGCTTCTGTGTCTTTGCTCATACCTCCGACAAGTGTTGCTAGGATGGAAGTTTGCAACACGCACATCACATCCAGACATTGTGTTTTTGTTTTGTGTGTGTGTGTGTGACAAGCTCTCCCCAGAAGGCTTATGCACGGAAAGCATGTGGAGGGTCAGTTGTCTTGTGCCCTCAGCAAGTCGTCCTACGGTACTAAGCCTTAGCTGGACATTGCATGCACGCGACATATCTACGATTTTTCCACACCATGTCGATGACTTATGGAACGTCTGAGATGATGCGGGGTTTTGGCTAAATGGTTCGGTGACGGTTGCTTTTCATGTTGCAGTACCGGTCCAAATCAAGTGATCCAGCACTGCAGGCAATCACACGATGATGGGGGTCCTTGCTGAGGAGCATCCGGCCCAGTATAGTACATGCTTTTGACAGCAAGGGAGCATGGCATTCGTACGGGGCGTTTAAACTAATACTTCCGACGCAGCACAACTTCCCCCCCTTGTCACGAACCCGAGCCCGTGCCTAGTGGTGATAAACGTCTTGCTGGTCGAGCTGCATGCCAGCCTGCAGGCAAAACATGCACCTTGAATGTAGAGGTTTGTGCCTGAAGGCTCGGCCCAGGTTGAGAGGCTTAAGTTAAGGCTGAATACCCCGCCACCCCCTGACCCCCATCCCCCCCCCTTCCACCCCCACCCCATCGCCTCCCCGGCCCCGCCCCGCACCTTAGTTCGGAACTGCTCCTCCTGCTCAAACTCGAAATCGAACCATTCCAAAAACGCAAACTCAAGCCCCAGCGAACTCCTCCCGCATGCGGTTCGGAACTAGCTGCGCGGCCGCGCAGACGTGCAGCCGTAGTTTAAGACCCAACTGGGGCTCCTGGCAGCTCCTCTCGCGGACTGTCGTACCCCTCGATTGCGTTCAACCCCCAAAACCCAGACCCTTCCGAGGTTCGTAGCAGATGGCTCGACTTATGAGACAGTCGATGGCCACAAGCAGACGCTTACCTGCTTCGCCCTTTGGGAGGTGCGAGAGAATTGGGCAGTTGAGCTGGCACACCCCCTCACGATGCCACTATATCCCCCGTGGGAACTATTTTTTTATTTTCGTTTATCTAAAACCCAAGAGATATTAAATGTAGTATTTTTGTTAAGGTTCTAAGGGGAGTATAGGCCACAAGCTTCAAGTCTCAAAGGAAGCTCCCTATGGGCGGCCTCTCCGAAACCCTTAGTGCCATCCTTGCAGGGTGACATCTTAGTCATCGAGCGATCCGGGCCACAGGGCCACTTTCGTGAGGACAGCAGTGGAGGGTTAGGGTTTAGGGCTTAGGGCTTAGGGCTTAGGGTTTAGGGTTTAGGGTTTAGGGTTTAGGGTTTAGGGTTTAGGGTTTAGGGTTTAGGGTTGGGGGGGCTTAAGGCTTAAAGGTTCGACTCTGGACTTCCCGATTGCTTGGGTTGCTTGGACCTGGGCGTGCGGCAATGGGTCAAGTACCAGATGAAAGGACCAGGAGGAGGGAAAATGCCAGTGCTGCCTCATCGGCGAAGAATTGCTTGCAAGTCGTGGCCTCGATTCTGCGTTCTTACTGGCAGTTCTGTGAAGGTAGAAGCAAATCGGAACGCCCAACAACTCGAAACAAGGAGTCGTTTTGTTTCTGCATACTCTTCCTGTGGTACTAGTAGCCAGAAACTTGAGAGCACGAGCAGTCGCGCACGGGAGAGGAACTGGAAGGGATCTACCCTAAACCTTACACCCTAAACCCAAACCCTCAACCCTGAACCCTGAACCCTGAACCCTGAACCCTGAACCCTGAACCCTGAACCCTGAACCCTGAACCCTGAACCCTAAACCCTAAACCCTAAACCCTAAGCCCTAAGCCCTAAACCCTAAACCCTAAGCCCTAACTATCCCCTGAACTTGCCCCGCCCCTTCGCAGCCTTATGGCCTTCCGCGGGGCAGGAGCGGCGCATTGACGAAAACGGCTTCCTCAACTTCACACTCCGGGCCCCCCCCGGGTTAGGGGGAGGGTTTAGGGTTTAGGGTTTAGGGTTTAGGGTTTAGGGTTTAGGGTTTAGGGTTTAGGGTTTAGGGTTTAGGGTTGAGGGTTGAGGGTTGAGGGTTTAGGGTTTAGGGCTTTCCGAACTTAGGGGCACTCTTTCTTGAGGGGGGTTCCTAGAATAAGGATTTTATAGCATTCTGGGGTTTATTAGGACCCTAAACCCCAAACCCTAAACCCGAAAGCCTTTGTTGAGAAATGCCCCCAGAAACCTGTCCCAGAGTCACTTCTCGGACCCGTGGGGCGATTTTCTAGGTCCGAAGCTTCCCTTGCAAAAGGGCACTGTTAGGGTTTAGGGTTTAGGGTTTAGGGTTTAGCCTGTAGGGTTTAGGTTCATCACCTGAACAACCTCGGTCGCAGGCAAGCTGCCACAGAAGCCCTGAAGCAAAAAAGGTTCATAAGTTCCTTGGCTCATCAGCGTGCTCAAGCTCCCAGCTACTGGTCGCACCCTGGAGCTCACAATGAAACCTTAGACTTAGAGTTTGAGGTTTAGGGTTTAGGGTTCAGGGTTTAGGGTTTAGGGGCCGACTGCCCAAGCCCGGATGCAAAAAAGGGTTCAGGGTTTAGGGTTTAGGGTTTAGGGTTTAGGTTTTAGCTCAAACTCCCCCCAGAGTCCCTATCGTCGAGCAGGGCATGGAGCAGGGCAGCAAGGTGGTCTGGGGCGCGGGCACCTGGAGGGTTTAGGGTTTAGGGTTTAGGGTTGGGTGCCTCTTTCAAGGGAGGTGAGGTTTGAGGGTTCAGCGCGGACACTTTGCCTTGTCTAGGAAGAAACCTTGAGCGAACTCTGGGGGAGTCTCAGGGGCTTTTCAGGATCTGGCACCCTTGCTGAAGTTCAGGGTTGACAGGGTGTGGGTCCAGGGGCAATTTTGTTTCTGAGCCTGCGGAAGGGTGTCGATATCGCAACCGTCGTACAAATGCGCAAGAACCCTGATCCACGAGGCCGCAAGTTCAAGCGAAAGGCGTGAGCGTGTGCTCGGTGAGTACTTCCGACATGGTTTCATGTATCCAGGATTAGGGCTTAGACGCGGTGTTGAACTGGGGGCTCAGCGTGATATGAGAGGGATGGAGAAGCTAAGCTCGAGAGCCGAGCTTCAATGCTATTCATACAGATGATCTAATCTCGAAGTTTCAGGGTCTAGAGTATGTACATAAGAGTTTCACTCGCCTGTGCGGTGCATTTGCGTACCATGTCTCAAAGGGCGAGCCGCAGGATGGGCTTTTCGGCAGGGAAGTGGCACCAGGGTTTTGCAAGTAACCCTAAACCCTAAACCCTAAACCCTAAACCCTAAACCCTCAACCCTAAACCCTAAAGCCCCCTTTGAGCATCGCTTTTGCAAAGCAGCGCCAAGGTGCGCTGCTTAGCGATCCGTAGAGTCCCGGCAGTCTAAGCCTGCAAGCCTGCCGCTCTTCACGCAGCTCTCTGAGAATGAGCAGGGTTTAGGGTTTAGGGTTTAGGGTTTAGGGATGCTGCACGCAGGTTTGCTGGCCAATAAACCGCAAGTTCACGTTCCCCGCACCATCCTGCGCCCAAGCTTAACAAAGCCTCAGTGGCAGGTGGCAGAACCCTAAACCCTAAACCCTAAACCCTAAACCCCAAACCCCAAACCCCAAACCCCAAACCCTAAACCCTAAACCCTAAACCCTAAACCCTAAACCCTAACCCTAAATCCTGCTACTTCAGTGGCAGGTATCAGAACAGCCTCCCCGACTTATCCTGACATATCGCGTCGTCGGACAGGGATGGTGCAGCAGTTGCAAAGAGAGCAACCGCCCTCAAGGCCTGGACATGCTGGAAAAAGTGTTGAAGGAGAGGGTTTAGGGTTTAGGGTTTAGGGTTTAGGGTTTAGGGTTTTTGAACTGTGCGCCTGACGTTCATGCAGAGTCCTGGGTCATCGATGCTTAGTCTCCCGAGATAGAGAGCGTATCCCAACAAGCGCTCGAGATGTTTCAGTATCTTCCCCTATGCAGTGAAATCAGTGGTAAATGGGTTCAGAAACTGGAGGGCTTGGAACCTCCTGCTGCGTGAAAACCGCATGGCCTGAACATGTCCTGGCCCTGCGAAGCCTGCTGCAAAAAGGGTTTGAGGGCTTTTAGGGTTTTAGGGTGTTTAGGGTTTTAGGTCTTAGGACAGTGTTGCTCGCGCGGTGGAGTTTGAAAAGTAGCGGGCCTAGATTCCGGGAAGGGTTTGGAAAGCAGAGGTCGGTCCAACATCAGGAGCCCCTCATTGGACCCGTGCGCATGGCGTTGGCAACCTCAAGCAACCTCACGACCATGACTCGTGGGCACCTTTCAGCCACCATGTGCAGTTCCATCATTGCAGCGCGCTTCCCTGGCTTGAGTGTGCGGATGAAGCAGGCAGCAGTTCACATCACTCATAGTCGACTCAGAGCTCTGCAAACTCAGCTTTCCATTGATGTGCATAGCCTCTTGCCCCAACCCCAAAGTGTCTAAAAGCCCAAACTCAAGCAGCCAAGCCGGGTTTCGGTGGGCTTCAGTTCCCAGCCTTACTAGCCTTCTGGTGTCAGCAGGCACCATGTTGAATTCGCTCCCGCATGTCTGCGGCAGCCATGCCAGACACAGGCGGGCAAGTGCTCGCTATGAATGAATATAATCCCAGCCGGGCAGCTCAATCCAGACGTTCTCTTATGTCGCACCTTTGCACCCAAATTGGAGGGGCTTTCGCTCAAGAGCTATGTCCGTATGTCTGTATGCAGGTCACAGGATACAAGCTTGCGGTGCAGATCCCCAGATGCAAGCCTCACCCGATTTGCCCTACTCCAAGGTCCAGTTGCGACTTTCAACAACTAGACCACTGGGCCAGGGCTTATGATATGGATGATAGGGAGGGGTCAGGATCCGTCCGAATCAGGGAATCCCCAATGGATAAGCCGCTAATGAAACAGGTTGGGGGGTGGGGCTACTGGGATGCGAGCGCGCGATGAGGAGTGCGCCCCTAAATCTTAAAACATGGCGCTCTCCCCACGCTCGTACACTGACATGACACACAACCTAAACTGACCTAAACCCTAAACAAGTAGCCCCAACTCAACCCCACTGACCTGTATCTTGCAATTTCAGGGCCGGGCCGGCCGTCTGGTGTCGATTCCGTTCCAGACCGGGCCTCGAATGTGTAAGGGGTTTGGGATGGTTTGGGGCTTGAGGGCCAATCTGCAACCAGGCACTTGAGAGAGCCAGCTGGGGTTTAGGGGCATCCAATATCTGAGGCCTGCAAAACCAAGGGGTTTCAAGGTTTTTGGGCCGCCAGGTTTGGTTTTCGGAGTTCAGCATCCCGAGTTCTTGGCTGTAAAATGTAGCGGCTCTCCACTTCTGTGGCATTGGTCTAGCTGGCTTGCCTGGTAGGACGAATTCTCGCGCTTGCACCGCGCATTCTGCCAGCTGAAAGGTGGTACTGCGTTTCTGGTAGCTTGAATTTTTGTTTTCATCTTTTTTTTGCAGGCTGGGCTTTTCCATTGCCTGAAATCATGAACAGGAAACCCACAGATGAAGCTCACGTAACTTAGAACCTCTGAGTGAAAGTGCGGCCGAACCGACACAAAACACACGCAAGAAGCTTGAAGCCGTAAAGCATTCAGCAGTAGCCCCATAGGCAAGATTCGACTTGTGAGCGTGTCAGCACGCAGTCGGGAACGGTTTAAGTCATATAAGCGCTGAGCCTGAGAACTCCAAAACCTGGGGTTCGTGTGAGCTTTCTGTGGTATTTTCGGCGTGCCTGACATGTAGTGCTGGCACTTCCGCCACCCCTAAACCCTAGACTTCTTGGGAAGGTGCGAGGACCGCGGTGGACCTCCGCGCGCTCAAAGAGGCGGCGCAGATCCGCGCATGCAAAGCTTCAGGGGTTAGGGTTCTAGGGCTTAGGGTTTAGAGTTCAGGGTTAAGGGTTCAGGGTTTAGGGTTTAGGGGGGTTCAAAAAAGGGTTTAGGGTTTAGGGTTGGGGGTTTAGGGGGGTTCAAGAAAGGGTTTAGGGCTTAGGGTTGAGGGTTTCGGGGCTTGTGGAGTTGTGCAGACCAGGGGCTTTGTGGCCTTGATGCTTCGGGTTGCGAGCAGTATGCCCGAGTTTGCGACTATGGTTCGGCCAGCCTTCGAGCTCAGGCATGAGCTCAGGGTTAGGGTTTAGGGTTTAGGGTTTAGGGTTTAGGGTTGACTCCAAAAAGACTGTAGTTTCTGCTGAAGTGCAGGGATGTGTTAGTTAAACATTCCATATCTCTTAAATCGCTGTGACAGCATAGCTCACAAGGTCAGCCACACGCTATGCAACCATCCAATTGCATGCCGGCCACTCGTAAGGAGATCCAATGCGGATTTAAACTGACAAGGTACTTGCAAGGGGAAGCAGGCACGAAGCAATCGGAAGCTGCAAAGGAGGCTAGGAAAAGCTGCGGAAATCGGCTCAAGCCTTAGCACCTGAATGAAGATCTGCTGAATATTGCTGAACCGTAGTGCAGGTGGCATCAAAGCACTTGCTGGCAGCATATTGAAATCGACTAGGCCAAGCCAAGCCAGAAGCAAAGCCGACCCCAAGCCATCCAACGTAGATACGTCAAGCAGCTTCTCGCGCCAAGCAGCTCTCCTGAGTTCGGCCCTGCGCAGGAGCAGATTGCCATCGCCCGCGAGCGCATTTTCGGCCCGCAGGGGAACATGCCGTGAGCTTAGAGAGGTTTCGGGGCGTTGCGTCCCCACATCCTTCGCTAGAGCCGGCGCGTGGCCGCCAGAAACCTCGTGCGATTTCTCGCCGGCGGCGTTTCCTCGGCGATCGTGAAAAACTCCAAGCAGCAGCCAAACAATCGCAGCCCGGGTCTGACAGGTTCATAGGGGGTTCATTGGTTGTTGTAGTCTTAACCTTGGGGTGTTCCCCCTGATACTAACAGTCCTTAATAGGGGTTATCATAGGGGGTACTATAATCACTACTCAGGCCTGTTGGTATAAGGGGGAACATCCCAGTCTAAACCCCCTAAAAAAACCCTAAGCCCTTAACCCCCCAAGCCCGGCCAGTGCGCGAGGCCGGGCGACCGGCAGTTTCGGAAGCCCCTGGAGGGGCGGAGGCTCATGCGAGCGGCCCTTGGCATCTGGGGTCAGACTGACAGCATAGTGACAGCATAGGTTTAGGGTTTAGGGTTTGGGGGCAAAAAGGGTTTGGGGTTTGGGGTTTGGGGTTTAGGGTTTAGGGTTTAGGGTTTAGGTCGACAGCATAGTGACAGCATAGTGAGCACCGGGCGATGCAGGCCAATGCAGGTGCTTTTGCAAGCTTTGAGGGCCAGGGTTGACAGACATTTCTGGGGGCTGAGGGCTTACATGATGCTGGCCCACGAGTGGCTGCAGTGAGAGAGAGAGAGAGAGAGAGAAAAAAAAAAAATAAAAAAACAAACCAAAAACAGAGAGACAAAGAGAGAGAGAGAGAGAGGAAACAAAAACAGAGAGAGAGAGAGAGAGAGCGAGAGGGGTTGGAGGAAGAAGAGGGGGTGGTGGCGGAGGGCCTGAGGTTCTGGATTGCGGTTGGATGGGCCTTCAAGCCAGACACCGCTGCACAAGTTTTTGGAAAATATGTAGAACATGTGTATGTCACGGGTGTGTGTGTGTGTGTGTGTGTGTGTCTAAACCCTAAACCCTAAACCCTAAACCCTAAACCCTAAGCCCTAAACCCTAAACCCTAAACCCTAAACCCTGATCAGAAGAGCCCGAAATAGTGCAGACCCTGTGCCTGGCACCCTGAAGTCACCAAGCCTCGGCCTAGCCTTGCATGGCGAAACGGGGGCCGAGGCTGGTACTTTCCGTCGAAGTACAACCTCCAGGACTTCCGAACGGACGAGTACTACGAGATGCAGGCTTGAGGGTCATGTGATTGAGGGTTTTGGAACCCAAAGTAAGGAGCCTCTTCAGCCCAGTGTTGCGGAGCATGGTTCGAGATTGCACTGAGGCTGAATAAGACTTAGGGCAAGAATTGATACCAAGCGAAGAGTTTCGGTTTTCGCCGGCCGGTAGGGAGCTTGTTTGATTCAGTCGTGAAAGACACGGTGCAGCCTGGCTTGGTGCGACCCTTGCGGTGCAAGGCAGAGCGCTTTGCACCTCGCGAGCCGCACGAGAGCATGTTGGAGTTGACCCAGACGCTTGAGAAGGACCCCGGCTCTGGGTTTGCAGATTCAGTATCCAAATCCTCAACGGCTCGATCAAGATCCTGTCCTCGCTTGCATTACCCTCCGAGGGCTTGAGTGCTGCGGCTGTATTATGGCATCTAGCTTGGCTCTTGAGGGCTTGTCCTGGTTCTGAATGGTCCCTAAACCCTAAACCCTAAACCCTAAACCGCCTTGAGCGAGTGTGAGAGTCGAAACCCTAAACCCTAAACCCTAAACACTAACTGCAAGGTCCAGGGGGAAGGAGAACAAGAATCCTCAGGACCTGTCATGATGCAAACGATCTTGGCATTTACTTGTGGCTTTATTGCAGCTTTACTGAAGAACCAGGCCACATAACACAGGGACTTCGCATTTCAAGAGTTCAGTACCGTGTGTTTAGCATGTGCTGCATCAACCTGGAAGACCGGCACAAACCTCCAGGTTTAGGGTTTAGGGTTTAGGGCTTAGGGTCCAAACATAAGCCTTGTTAGCTGGATGCTTCGTTTGTGTCGAAGGGCGAGTAGAAAGAACACGCCACAGGGCACGAAGCCCCAACAGAAATACAAGCTACACCTTAACCCCAAGCCCTAAACGCTAGACCCTAGACCCTAAACCCTAAACCCTAAACCCTAGACCCTAAGACTTCCTACATGCATATGCCCATGTCGGTGACTCCGACCCTGGTTAGCTCTTGGTTCATTCTGCAGTCAGCTTGGGCTGGGGGGTCGGCCATCCTACCATAAGCCCATATAAACCCTAAACCCTAAACCCTAACCCTAATCCCTAGTCAGGTTGTTCGAAGCCGTGAGAAGCTGCGAACGTTCTTTGGTTCGTTGGACGAGGCAGGTGCAAATGTTGTCATGCCCCTAAACCCTAAACCCTAAACCCTAAACCCTAAACCCTAAACCCTAAACCCTAAATTGCATGTCAAGATCCAACGGTTTGCGTGCCTAGGCACTAAAACCTCAAAGCTTTTGAGTTGTGCATTATGAAGGGTGATGGTCCAAGGTTTTTCGGGCAGATCCGTATCATGGAAAGTTCGCGTCCGCGGCGCAAAAAATTGCAGATCTTTCTGTTCTGTGTTAAATTGGCGCGGATGGTTTAGACGGACGGTGTCACCAGAAAGAACTCGTCCGTAGTTTGCCCTCGCGCCATGTGACTTTTCGAAATTAGGGCGCCTCCTGACCAACTCATGAAGAGTCCGTGCCCCCGTGCGGAATCGACTGACATTCAAAGTGCCGGGCTTAAGACTTACGAGGCCGATCCCCGGGATAGATGCACGGTTAGTCCCGACAGCCCAACCCGCATAAGCTTCAGTCGAAGGCAAGCGTCCAAGTTTGAAAAGAATAAGTCTCCATAGGATTGGGTCTCCTTGTGTCGAACTTCTGGTAATCAGAGTGCCTCTTCTCAAGGCGACCTTCAACGACAACCACTCGCTTCAGGACACGTAGTGCTCCACATGTTTACTTCCCAGGGTAGGTTAGGAGATTGGGTGGTATTTGGTATCAGTTTTTGCTCAGAACCAGGCAAACGGGAGTCATTGAAAAGTCACGGCTCCCGGTCAGAGGGTGCGTTTTTTCTCATCGGCTACCGTAAGCGCTTCCTGACGCCTCTCCGGTATTCGTATGTGTACCTGCGCTTTGCTTGCTTACTTGCCGGTGCTTGGGAGGTGGGTGGGGTGGGGCGGTTTGACTGGTGCTCTGCCGGACTGCCGGACTTTCCCGAACAAAGAAAAGGCTATGTCCAGCTTCTGGCAGCTCCGTCACGCGGCTGCCCTCCACTCATACTTCTGCCACGACCTGTGGTCTACCAGCAGGCCAGTGACCAACACTTATGCCCAAGTGGAGGAGACCCCGGCTTTGAAGCTAAAACGAGTGTAAATGCTTTCCTGAAAGCACACGTTGGCCTTGAGCTTCCGAGAAGCGAAAACACCATTGCCTGTACTTGGCTGTGAGCACCGCCACTAGCCGAGAACTCGGAAGTGCACGCAGCCAAAAGAGCGCCAAGCCCATTCACTAAACTCCTCATCTGGATATGCCCTCGTAGACCTGGCTGCACTCCGTTCTGGAGAGGCGTCCTGAGACAGCAGATAGATAGCTTCAATGGCTGCTGCACCATGACCCCTGCAGGATTGGCATGGGACCCGCTTGAAGCAGACCTACCACCCCTAAAAGCTTGGTGGTGCTCGGCCCTCGTGAACTGAACGCCTGGCGACCTGACGCTCAAAAGGACCTGTACGGCTTATTCCGCCTCATGGATGGAGACCGGGCCCTCAGCTTCGAGCCTGATGAGAAGGCTCCACGAGATCTGAGTTTTGCAAGGGCCTGTGCCAATGGTCTTGATCAAGGAGGATGCTGAAACAGGGCCTTCAGCAGTTTCCCCCTTAGCCCTGAAACCTCAGCCGGCCGTGATGAAACGACGCCTAGTCACAGCTGTGCAGCAACTCCCGGCTACGTGGATGGTACGAACCCTTAAGAGATCTATGCCCCGCCTAGAGCCTCCCCAAAGCGCACAGAAAAATCAAGATTCTAGCTGAGATTTGCAGCTCTACTCTAATCTCGCAGAGCCCAAGGTTTTAAACACTGAAACCTGACTATCTGCGCGTAGGTCTTTAAGGAGCACTCGCCCTTCGGCGGGCCGTCGCCGCTGCTGCGTGCTGCGATCTCAGCCCCAGGAAATGTGTTCTATATCCCCCTTGGGAATTATTTGTTGTTTTTGCTTATATAAAACCCAGAGTATAATAAACATTATTCCCCACCCTCGATGTGGGGTTGTTAGATCTTAAACTCAACTCTTCTCCTCGCCCGGAACTCTTCTCCTCGCCCGGTCTACTCCTCGCTCATCCCTGGAGTGCCCAACCCCAAATGCCCCAGAGTCTCCCTGCCCAACCCCAGAGTCTCCCTGGAGTGCCCAACCCCAGAGTGGGGAGTGCCCCCCCCCCCCCCCCGGAGTGCCCAGCCAACCCCAAATTCTCCCTGTGTCCCAACCCAGAGTGTCCCCGGAGTGCCCAGCCCCAGCAGAGTGTCCCTGGAGTGCCCAACCCTAGAGTATCTCTACCCAGAGAGGGTGGGGATGTTCGAAGTAAAATCATTTTTTATTAAGGGGAGTATAGCTGTCAAGCTGAGGGTTTGTGACCCACATAGAGGAATATACGGGTGTTCTTCTTGAGAATAGAGGAAGCACAGGTTTTCTTCTTAAAATTTAAGGGAAACAGAGACGCCCCCAAGCAAGTAACGAGGAAATAGAGGATCCCTCCCAATGACATATCGAGGAAATGGAGGCCCTATCATGCCCATCTACAGATGCAGAGAGTGCAACATCGACCATGGAATGCATGGTTTTAAGCACAATGACCGCAGAATGTGCGCCATAACCCAAAAGAAAGAACCCCAAAACATGCCTGCACGAATTCGGACCCCCTAAACCCTAAACCCTAACCCTACCCTAAACCCCAAACCCCAAACCCCAAACCCCAAACCCTAAACCCTAAACCCTAAACCCTAACCCCTAACCCCTAAACCCTAAAACTGGAGGTGGCTGCTTCCATGGAACCGGGCGCAGTGGTTGCTCGCAACCAGGCCCCCGTTGAATTTAGGGTCTAGGGTTCAGGGTTCAGGGTTTAGGGTTTAGGGTTCAAGGTTTAGGAGTTTAGGGTTTAGGGTTTCGGAGTACCCGGCAGTCGTTACGAGGCCTGGATGCTAAAAGGGTTTGGGGTTTGGGGTTTTAGGTTTAGGGTTAGGGCTCTTTCATGCTCCTCGTCAAAGGCTCAGGCTGCAGGAGCCTTTCCACAAAAAGGTTGGGGCGCATTTGCTAAAAGAGTCCTGGGCTTTCCAAGTAGTCCATGTGTGGTTCCTACGCCTGATCCTCACAGAGCTGTGGCACACCAGACCCTGCCCAGACCCGGTTTATGCAAAAGGATTTGGGGTTTAGTTTTAGCACGCCTGTTGTGCATGCCCCAAGATTCGTGAATGTCAGGAACACCACCCCCCCCCCCCCCCATGCCCATTCAAAGATCACGAAGCCTGAAATGAGCTGCCTGGAACTCCGGGACTGTGTTGCGTTTCAGCAGTTGTTGCCTGACGTTGGCAATCTGCATCTGTTAGTTTCCTCCAAATGTGGCAAGGGTCTTAGGGAAGAGGTAGGCTCGGTTTCTCCAGCCATGTTGTTCACGCGCCTGTGAAGGAGCCCAAAGCGAGCAAAAATGACGGGAGGCAAATATTAACAGGGCACACCCGGGTTTGAACCAGAACCTGCTCATCTGCAGTCAGGCACACTAAGCATTGAGCCATGTACCCAGCCGACTTTCTGTGAAGACATTTTTCACAAGACGGAAATCTCTCTCTCTCTCTCTCTTCTCTCTCTCTCTCTCTTCTCTCTCTCTCTCTCTCTCTCTCTCTCTCCACGCTCTTGAATTCAAAGAAGCCAAATCCCACAGCAACCACGAGTCGCTGGTGCATGCCAGTGAGCTGGTAGTTCTGCTGTCTCGCCGCGTTGTTTGTTTTTTTATTCCCTCATATTCCTTCCAAATTTCTTTTAGGGTTTAGGGTTTAGGGTTTAGGGTTTATTGCGAAGGCGGAGGAGATGTCACAAGGAACAGTGGCAGCTGCGCCGGCTGAAGTGGAGGCCTGCTGCTTGAGATTGAGAGCCCTGCAATAGACCCTACCCGAACCCTTGTGCTGCGTTGTCAAAAGATCGAGTGACATGTCTCTGCAGCGCCTCTCTCTGTTTCGGGGGCCCGAAGAGTCCATGAAGGGTTCCTTAAAGCACCTTGAGTTCCGTGAGGAGATGTAGGCCAGCCTGAGCCGAAGCCCGAAATCCGTACACCATTTCAAGGGCCATGTTTTGCATCAAGATGCCCGGCGGCTTGCACTTGATGTTCGGAAAAAAGCGTTGCTGAATTTTCCATAAGAGCAAGCCGCATCTTTCAGCCGTGCCAGCCCGAACTGTACGACCTGGCTGCGCTGTGGGTGGCACTACAAGAGAGGCTCCCGCGGTCATGCAACGTACGATCTAGGGCAGTTCATGATTGGGATCCCCAACATCTGACCTGCGGTCTTGCAGAGAAGCCTGGCGAACATGCCTTCGCTTTAAAATCGGGGTTTGGGGTTTGGGGTTCTGAGCGGTTCAGGGTTTAGGGTCAGGGTTTATGGTTCGAGGGGGGGGGGGCTGGGGTCACGGACGAATGTAGACATCTTCGAAGATGTCCGCGCCTTGCAGAAGCTGCGTGCACTCGGATTATCTTGTCGCCCTCTAGCTAAACACCAGATCCCGAAAGGAACCAACCGCCGATTCATCAATCCCCCTAACACCCTAAACAGTCGGCTTGTGTTGTCCGACAGTGAGAGTCGAAACGCCCCGACGCTTGCTCAAAACCCTATACGAAGCACAAAGAGTTCTGACAAGGGTGCCCAAGAACGCCTGGGGCGAGCTCAGCGCCTCCACCCCAGAGCACTCCTTGAACCTTCTTTGACATCAAATTAAGGCTTCAGAGTTCGGCTTACAAATTTTTTTCAGGGGTTTAGGTTAAGGATGGTTAAGGCACATGTATGCACATACATATGTATATATATATATAGAGAGAGAGAGAGAGAGAGAAAGAGATCATGTAAAGGGTTTTATGCAAGTTGAGGGTGCGGGCCCGAGAGCTGAGACACCAACAACCTGCTTGCAGAGATCAGCTGCGCAAGGAAAGGGTTTGTCTAGTTCGTGCTCGGGTGTCTCAACAGCTGTTATAAGTGGAGCTGCAGGCTTATTTCTGGTGCTGAGACCTCGAGGGCTGTTTATTGCTTCTCTTCTATGTGCCGGGATCTTTCGCTGAGTTGCGGGCGCTGTGTGATCACTAGTCCTGTGTCGAGGGGCATGCTTGGCTGGATGCTTCCTACAATTTCCTACATGAGTGCGGCCTTTCGTGTTGGCTTCGGATATGAAGTGTCCCTGACAGAGAGGTGTCGGCACGTTCTGCAGAACTGGTTGTGTCACTGCTGAATGGCTCGTCCAACTGTGAGCGTGGCAAAAACTCCGGACTCCGAAGACCCGATAAGAAACCTTGAGTTTTTAGCAGGCCTACACTACCTCAAGCTTCTTTTGAGAGAGATAAACCCCTGATATTGCAATCCTGCTCTGTGTTCGGGTTGAGGGCTATACGGTCGTTGGCCGTCACAAGCTAGGCCCTTTCACCTTTTCAGTTTCTTGTTGCCACTCAAAAACGGCTTCAGAGGCCCGATTGGAAGCTGGCTGAGGCAGAAGAAGAACCCTATAAACTGTAAATCTTAATTCCCAGCCACTTCATAGCTGCAGAAGCTAAAGGGCTTTTGCGTTTAGGGTTTAGGGTTTAGGGTATATTTAGGGTTTCGGGTTTCGGGTTTCGGGTGGGTGGTGCGAGCACCCCGAAATCCGACTTGGCCCAGGCGAAGATGTCGGCGACCAACTCTCTGGAGGCGACCGCATTTCACTCCAGAGTCAACCCTAAACCCTAAACGCTTGCGACCCGGGTGGGAGAAAAGCCCTAAACCCTACCTTAAGTCCATGAGACCTGCAGCCTCCAGCCACAGTTCAACCACCTCAGCCTGCCCACCTCATGACCCACAAAACCAGCAGGAAATTCGAAAGCTGGTGACCGATGCCATGCGGGAACACAACGCCTGCGACTGAGTCGCTTCGTGCATCTGTCCCTAAACCCTAAACCCTAAACCCTAAACCCTAAACCCTAAATCCTAAACCCTAAACCCTAAACCCTAAATCCTAAACAGTAAACCCTAAACCCTAAACCCTAAACCCTAAACCCTAAACCCTAAACCCTAAACCCTAAACCCTAACCCTACACTGGCCCTAAACCCTCAACCCACCTCAACCCTAAACCCTAAACCCTAAGCCCTACACCCTCAGATGTCACAGAACGGGAAGATGCCCATTCTGCCATTCCTTCCCGGGGGGCAGCCGAGGGGAGGACCGTGGCAGGTCACAGGCATTGGGGCTTGGCAGAGTCCATGCAATGGTCCGGATCATGCAGAAGCGGTCCTGGCACAACTCACCACTCACTTGCCTTCACCCAAGAACCCGTATCAAGACTCCTCGACCAGCACAGCATTATTGTGGGCTACACATACATACACACAGCACCGATGAAACATTCGCAGCAAACGACACTGGCCCCAGATTTGGACATCCAAACTGGTGTTGGATGATCAATCGGAAGACGCCAGGCCACTTTCATTCAAAACAAGTACACAAGCAAATCCGGACTCCTACGTTAGTTCTGCACCTGGGAGGCCTCAATATTCATAAGCACGAGACCCCGAACAGCCGGATGCTCAGTTCGTGCCGGATGTTGGCGCAGCCACCGCGACGTTTTACTCCGAGGCCTGCTGGGTTAGAGTCTCTTGAACAAACCCCTGCCGCGCGGCATCGTCCAGCTCTGCTGCGAAAGAATAGAAAGGTCCCTAAACCCTAAACCCTAAACCCTAAACCCTAAACCCTAAACCCTAAACCCTAAACCCTAAACCCTAAACCCTAAACCCTAAACCGATTGTTTTAAGTCGGCCTCTTTGGGTTTCATGTGGGCCTTTTTTTGTAAAGTGTTCTGGGGTTCTCGGGTAATCTTTAGGGACAGGCCAGCCTCCAAGCTTCCAAGGTGAGATTGGAGCCAGGTTGTAGGATTTCATGTGCTGTATGCGGCAAAAGGTTGTCAAGACCTCCAGGCTTATACCCCAAGAAGCCCCCAGGGTCCAACATCAAGACACGAGCCCTGCAGGATTCACGAGAGATTTCGCAAGCCTCGCTTGGAGTTGTCCGAGTTGCGACGGTTTAAACCCTGAACTTTACCTAAACCCTAAACCCTAAACGCTAAACCCTAAGCCCAACCAGTCGCCCGTGTGTTGGATCTGGCAGAACGCGCCCTAACCACAAACAAGCATTACGTTCCGGAGTGACGAATGCTTTGCCTCTGCTTTTCGGGGTTAGCTTCTCGAGCCAGGGGATGATTTTATCCCTAAACCCTAAACCCTAAACCCTAAACCCTAAACCCTAAAAGCTCCTGACCACGGCCTGAGGTCTTCTCTGAGGTTTCCAGTGTTTTTGGCTTAGTTCCCCATGCCTCGACAGGCCCAGGTCGGAGGCATCTGGGCCCTTGTTTTTTGGAGGAAAGGGCTAATAAATTAAGTATTATCATTATTATCATTACTATTCTTATCATTGCTATTCTTCTCAAAATGCA
Source organism: Symbiodinium natans (assembly GCA_905221605.1). Lineage (NCBI taxonomy): Eukaryota > Dinophyceae > Suessiales > Symbiodiniaceae > Symbiodinium > Symbiodinium natans. The sequence continues at coordinate 323,058 of CAJNDS010002655.1, forward strand.
TTAAACTATTAAATGCTGGCACAGGTTCCAAAAACAGGGGGCCCATCTGGATTTCCTAACCGGCTCGGAACTCGTCTCCCCAAAGTTTGGAAGCCCTAAGCATCTCTAAGCATCTCCAAGGCTGAAGTCGTGATCCTGCATACTCACCCCCTCCGAAATGTCAACGGCCATGTTGGGAGGCCGACTTCGGAAAGACGGCGGAAGAGCTCCAGCTTGAGGCGCGGTTTCCCGGGTTCAAGGGGGTTATGTAACTTAAGGCTCCCCAATGCTTCAGAACCCTATCGCCACTTGAAGGCTTCCTGGTTCTATGGTTTTGGTGTGTGGAGATCGATGGACAGCACGGATCCCGGGGCTTTCCTTCTTTCCTTGGGGTTTAGGGTTTAGGGTTTAGGGTTTAGGGGGGCGGGGGGATGGTGCGCCCGGAGTGCAGGTTTTTTTTTTGGTGGGCTTTTGCAGGTGGCCCGGTGTCCTATTTTCAAAGCTAGAAGCCCGAAGCCGTCTAAAGCAGTTCCGACCCTCGCCATCGCACAAGGGGTCGCAAAAAACAAGTGACCTCCCGCATGAGCAGGTCACACGTGCTTGCTAGAATTACGCTCTCCCAAAGCATCGCCAACTCGAGTTTCCCATATGTAGATCAGATTGTCCCAGAGGGGTTGAGCTGCGTGAGGTGGCAGCTGCCGCTGTCAAAAAGAATTTTTTTGGTCAATTTGAGGGAGGCGCGGGCCTGCAACAGGCAGAAGAGTCTGCACCCGGCCTTTGTAAGGGGCACCGTCTCGCCGCCGTCTCGCCGCTGATCTCGCCGAAATGGAAATGCCCGGACTGAGTGAAGAGCGGCGCCAAGTGGTTGGCGATAGCGAGCCTGGCATAGAAGGGTATAGAGGTTGGTGCAAAGAAGGCCGAGCGACCGCCAAATGAAGGGCCAGGGGTCAGCATTGTCGTCTACCACGTGACCAAGACAAAGCGCGCCAGAGTAGGTTGAGGATGGGTTGCTGCCGCTCTCCTGCCAGCCCCTGAACGACACCCCCTGAATCGCTGTTGCCGGTGGATCGTTTTGTCGCATGCGCAGCCCAAGAAACAGCTGCCATTGCAGGAGGGGAGCCACAACTTCGGCACCTGCACTTGTAGAACGCTCTGCTCTCGCACCACCCGTTCAAATCGTTGCCTGAGCCTTCAAAGCATCTGCAAGACCGAGCCGCAGGAGCATCAGACGGATGCGCAACTCGCATTGAAGGAGGCCGACGCCGCATTCAAGGACTCGAAGTTCTGCGCGCGAGCTGGGCCAGCGGGATCCTTCGGGATGTTTCGGGGTTCTTGATGGGATGCACGCATTTCCGGCTATCAGGTTCAGGGTTTGCCGGATTTGTGTTCGTTGCTTTACAAGTGCCACCTGTGCAAACACTCAGTGTTCGCGGTTCTAGCCCTGCGCACAAGGGCTGCGCGTCTGTTACCACACCAGCTTTTGGAATTGATTGCAAGGTCACCTTATGTCGAGCCACTAAGCCCCTCTAAGCTCTACAGCTTGAAAACTGATGAGGAGAAAACCTTCCAGCAAAAGACAAACACGAAGATCCCACTTCCAGCTAAAGACAGCAAAGATCCCACGCCTGATCAAAAGGCCACGATTGGGGCGATTTCCCGAGTGCCAGTTACCCTGTCTGAAGCAACCACACAACCTAAACGCAGCCATTAAAACCTCATTAAACCCTGTGCATGACACTGTCGCTCCCGCTTCACTCGCTATACTTGCTCGTGCGCAGCCGCACCAGGAAGCTGCTCAGAAGCTTGAGCACCTGTCGGGGCAAGAGGCTGCTTGTGCAAGGTTGATCGTTTGCCTTCGTTGTTGCAGTGGCTTAAATTATATGCTTTGTAAAACCGATGCATCTTCTCGCGGTTCAGATCACAGGGCGAAGGGCGCATGGTTTGGTTCAGCTGAGTTGAGCCCTACAATGGGCCTTACTGGGCAGATCGGGTCAGCGTTTGAGTGTTCAAGGTGGAGCCCTGGGTGATAGCCTGACACATTCGCCGGCGCAGCTTTTCATCAAAGTTGCTGCTTCAGTGTGCAGTCAAAGTGAAGTTCCTCCTTCGAAGCAGAGATCTCCCCAAAAGGTATCCCAAGGTGCATCCAAATGCTATCCTCCCCCAAGGCAAGATAAGATGGGGGTTTCCGACCAATGGGGGTGCTGTAAGGGGATTCTATTTATTTGGGGTAAAAAGGGACACTCCGATTTTGCAAAGTGCCCAGATTGTACCGAGTCCGATCTGGTCATGTCCCCCAATGTGCACGTCCAGACATGTCCAACCTTGCTGAACAGGAGGCACCTCCAGATGTCGCCGAGAAACAGGCCGGGTTTACGTAGACACGGATTCATGTTCGGGTTATCTTTTTAAAGGGTTTGGCCAAAGGTGGTTTGCTGCTGGTCCTGTGATTCCCTAGTTTTCTGGTCCCCTTGGTCCTCTGGCGTCCTCTGGTCCCTGTTCCTTAGCTCCCCTTAGCAGTGCCGGCACCTTGTTGAATAGAGCTCGTAGTTCGAGTTTTTCCGTTCTTAGCGCCTACAGCGTTGGCCAACATCAGCAGGCTGTCCTTCGGAGGCCAACCCATCCTTTCTCGTCCTCCATCCATCGTACTCAGGTAGCTTGCGCTTGACCTGCTTAACCCCAAGTCCAACCCTAAACCGCAACTCATCTCCGCTGTTCTCTGTGCAAGAGTGTCCGGCGCTAACCAAAGCTGTCCGTGTTTGAGTCGATGCACAAGTTGTGGTGTGAATAGCGAAGTAGCTGTAGCGAGGCGTCCAAGATGTGTGCGAAACCCTAACAGGCCCTGAACCGCAGCTCATCTCCGAGACTCGCTCTTGCAAGCGCTTTTGAGTCTGACGGAGCCCCTTTTTTTAGCCATTTGCAAACCCGTCGTGCAAGCATTGTGTTTGCCAAATGGGGTGGGAGGGCTGGGCCTCCCACAACCCGCCGGTCAAGAACAGCCCATGAGAAGCCTGACGTTTTAAAGCGTACGAACCATGTCCAAGGATTGTGTGTGCAAATGGGGGGGTGCTAAACCCATTGTGTCTGCGAATGGGCGGGCCTGCGTCCCCCACGCCCCCCCCCCCCCTCCCCCGCTCCGCTTTTATCACCCTCAACCCTCCCTGCTTTCTTTTAATCTGCTCAAGCTTGCGTTGTAAGAACTTCAGCCCATGAGAAGACTTGCGTCTTAAACCATACGAATCCTTTCCAAGCCCCCAACCCCTAGCATTTTTATCTACATGCAAGCGAAAACATATAAAAATGCTTTCCAAACCTGTCATGCAAGCATTGTGTTTGCAAATGGGGGTGGCTGCACCACCCCCCCCCCCCCCCCCCCCCCAAATGCCCCGCTTTCATCCCCCCCTTGATCCCAACCCGTAAAACTTCTATTCCGGACCCTGCAATGTCTCAATGGCCTGCTACCATCCAAATTCGAGTTCCTCAACACTTCACGCAAGACCTGACCTTGCAATTCCCCAATATCTTGCCGCAAAGCAGGACCTTGCAAGTTGGTATTCCGCGATAGCTTCACGCACCACCGGACCTTGGAAATTGAAATTCCCGAATAGCTTGCCGCAAAACCGGACGTTGCAAATTGGTTTTGCGCGATAGCTTCACACAATTTCGGACATTTTAAGTTCCCCAATAGCCTATAGCTCGCCGTAAAGCAGAATTGGAATTCACCAATGGCTTCATTCAAAACCGGACCCCACCCAAGCCAAACCTTAAAAGGGTTTGGCCAAACCACCGAGGATGAGGGTAAGAGAGGCAAGAAGCGAGGAGAGGAGGGGAAAGGAGAGACTAGGAGAGACCAGGGCAGAGAAAGAGCCAAGCCCCCGAAAACACCAAAGGTTTGGGGTTTAGGGTTTAGGGTTTAGACTTTAGGGTTTAGAGTTTGGGGTTTAGGGTACATAGCCACGCAACCTCTACACCCCCTGTAGCGACTTACGAGTGTCGGATGCCGCGCAGGTGTCTCCTTCCTCAGACGACCCAGCGCCGAGCCCTGCGAGCAAGGCCCTGCCAAAACAAAGCTGCGCAAAAACCCCGCACATCCCCCTAAACCCCAAACCCTAAACCCTGAGCCCTAAACCCTGTAACCCTATAACCCTATAACCCTCTAACCCTAGAACCCTAGAAACCCTAAACCCCAAACCCTAAACCAACAAAACCCGCCGGAAAATCCGGGCCTGTTGAGGCCGTCGAGGAAGACCGGCGCCCGTCGCAGGACGAGGTGGACGTCTGGGAGCCCGGACATCCTGGAACAAACCCTAAACCCTAAACCCTAAACCCTAAACATTCCGGACCATGAGGGGGTTTTCGAAAATAGGGGTACCCTTCAAGGGGGGGTCCCTTCAAAGGGGGTTCTAGGATTCTTATTTGGGGTATGAAAGGGGTACCCCCGGGAAGTAGCCATGATGCTTTTTAATGCCAGCACGCGCACCCGCGAACGTGTGGGCGCTAGTCCGTTCGGAATGCAACCGCTCAGGCCAACCCTAAACACTAAACCGCTCTATTCCTCAGCTAAATCATTCTCTCAGAACACTGCCACAAATTCCAAAAAACGGGGGTGGTACTTGCGTGCGGCAAGCGCCCGTGAGCTTGGGTCGGTGTGCGTCAAAGGCCTTGTCACGACGGCACAAGACGGGACAGTGTGTAGTCATTGCACTTGGAGGCGACGCGAACTGCGCTGCGACGTGT
>CAJNDS010002656.1:0-20000 GCA_905221605.1 Symbiodinium natans
GAACGGCTACCAGCCTCCCTCCCGACTTACATCTTTACATTCTCTTGTTTCGTCCTGCTCAACCGGAAAGAAGGTCTGCCTCCAGTCTTTCCTCGCCTCCCTGCTCGCTATTATGAGTTCCTTTCTCTTCTCTTCTGTTGCTTACATTCTTCTCAAAAGTGTGAAAGGTGCGGGGGACATCCCTTTCACCTTGTCTCTTCTGGGGAAATTCCCAATTGCAGGAGGCTCTCTCTCCTTGTCTTTGTTCTGTGTTCATATAGGGAATGAAGATAGAAGATGAATAAATAAAACAGAATCAAGTCTATAATGTCCTCTATCCGTGTCTCTTGTGATTTCCTCAATTCCTATCTCTGCAGATTCTTCAAAATGGAAGGCGGACTTCTTCCTCCAACCAAAAGCGACCTTCTCAAAAAGAAGACAAGAGACGAACATCAATCACCGGAACCTGACTCCTAATCTCATGTGTTTCCTTGCCTCTTTCCTCGCTATTCTCTCTTCCTTTCTTCTCTCCTGGTGCTTACATTCTTATCAACATGAAAATTGAGGGGGCAGTGCATCCCTTTCCTTTTCCCCATCAAAGAAAGGCTGCCTTCCTATCCGCGTATGTTCTTCCCTCTTGCTTCCCAAAAAATTATAAGAGGTAGGGATAAACAGAATGAAAGAGGAGTCTCCTGTTGCTTTCCGACTACCTTCTCACCACAAAAAGGAACCTTCCAACTCTTCCCTACTTTCTTTCTTTTATCTTTTTGCACTTTACGTTTCCCGCTGAGAAAATGAGACGTTTCCCACTGAGAAAAAGAGACAATGATGACAATAAGGAAAAAGATCACCTGCCTGTATTTTCAGACCTGTCCGCTGCATCTTTCCCTTTACATCGCAGATTGAAGGAAAGCAAAAAAGTCAGAGGGAAGAATCCCTTTCCCTACCTTTCCCAGTACATTCCTTGTGCTTTCCATGTTCTTTGGAATTGCTTTGTTCTTCAGCAAGGAAAAGCGCAACTTCCCTCTCAATTTCATGTTTCCATTTCTCCGATGTCTTTTTCATTCAAGAAGCAAGCGGAGGGGCTGCCTCCTGTGTTTCCTTGCCTCTTTCCTCGCTATTCTCTTTTCCTTTCTCTTCTCTTTTGGTGCTTACATTCTTCTCAAAAACGTGAAAGTTGCGGGGGCATCCCTTTCGCTTTCTCTTCTGGGGAAATTCGGGGCTCTCTCCTTGTCTGTCTTCTTTTCTCATACATAGGGAAAGGAGAAAGAAGATGAAGAACTAGGAAAGAATCATTTCCACACATTCCTCTATTCCTACTGTCCGGAGATTGGCAAGCTTTCGGAAGCTCTGGTCTCTAGTCACGCCTGACCAAAGTCAACTTCCCGTGCGTGAGGGCCATATGTGAGGGGCCAGGAGGGGGGCAGAAAGTCCGGAATATGGTAGTGTTTCGAGTTTCAAATTCGTTTCCATAGTTTCAAATTAGTCTCAAGTCAGTTTCAAACTAGTTTCAAAATCCAGTTGAAATATCGCTGTTAAGGAGGAGCTGCAATTTCTGTCCGCGCTTGTTGAAAACCAGAACTTCTGCATGTTTTGCAATTGCGCGTAGAAAAACGCAGTTTCCCCTTAACAACGATTTTGCAACTGGATTTTGAAACTATTTTGCAACTAGTCTGAAACTACAGAAACGAATTTGAAACTTGAAAAACGCAGCATTTCTGCTCCCTGGCGCTTGGCCACGCCCAAGCAAGAGGAGGCCAGAAGCTGCGGCTCGCGAAACACGCCTGGATCGAAAAGTGCACCTCCGACTTTCTTCCCAAAAGCCATTCCAGCAACAACTCTTGCCAAGGCAGCCACGCAATCACAAGTCAGCAAATTATCTTGTCTGAGACTGTGTCTCTTCTGAGTTTTTCTATTCCTATCTCTGCGTCCTTTCTCCTTCTCACTTTTCCTTTCACTTTTCTTTTGTCTCTTCTCACTCCAACCAAAAGGGAAATCGCAAGGGAGTCATAGAGGGAAAGGAGACAACGTGAAGAAATAAGAAAGAATCATTTCCATATTGTCCCCTATTCCTGTCTCTAAATCTGTAGATTTTTCAGAATGGAAGGAGGGCTTCTTTCTCCCTCTCACTTTTCCTTTCGCTTTTCTTTATATTTTCTCACTCCAACCAAAAAGACAAGGGAGAGAGGTGGGAGATATAAAGCCCTTTACCTTCCCAAAACAGAAAAAAGTGACGAGAATCAATCAGGGAAACCTGGCTCCTAATCTCCTCGGTTTCCGCTCTTTCCTCGTTATTCTCTCTTCCTTTCTTCTCTGCTGGCGCTTGCATTCTTATCAAAATATGAAAGTTGCGGGGGCATCCCTTTCACTTTCTCCCTTCTACGGGCACTTCACTCCTTTTTTTCCCACTATCTTCTTCGATCTTCCTTCCGAAAAAATTCGAAAAGGAAGCGATAGACCAGGGTGAAGGAGTCTTCGTTCCCGGCACCTTCTTATTCGTTCTTCTCTCTTATTATCTCTTTGTTTCTTTTCTTCCGCCCAAAACAGGAATTGCCGCAGGGCTCTCTCTCCTAATCTTTCTTCTTTACTCATATGGGAATGATAAAGAAGAAGAAATGAGAAAGAATCATGAGCTCTTCTTTTCGTATCTCTTCAGCATTTTCAGCATGGAAGGCGGGCCAGAGGCGAGAGAGTGCAAAGGGAAGAGACGCGAGAGATCAATGGGGACAAGCGAAGGGACGTGCGGGAAAGGAGGGACAGCCCGGTCGAGACAAGCTCCCGAGAACCTGCGTGCAGGCAGGTGATCTTTCTTCACTTATCTTCATCATTGTCTCATTTTCTTAGTGGGAAACGTAGAATGCAAACAAGATAAAAAAAAGTCAAGGGAAGAAAGAGAAGGGTTCCTTTTTGTGGTGAGAAGGTAGTCGGAAAGCAAAAGGAGACTCCTCTTTCATTCTGTTTATCCCTGCCTCTTATAGTCTTTTTCGGAAGGAAGAGAAAAGAAAATATGCGGATAGGAAGGGAACCTTTCTTCGATGGGAAAAGTGAAAGAAATGCCCCCGCACCTGTCACACAAAGCAACAGAAGAGAAAAGAAAGGAAGTTAGAACAGTGCAGAAGGAGGCGAGGAAACACTAGAGGCCGCCCTTCTTCTGTCCGTTTGAGCGTGACGAAACAAAAGAAATGGAAAGATGAAAGTCGGGAGGGGGGCTGGTAGCTGTTCCTTTCTTTTCCGAACCAGGATTCCAGGATAGCGAAGGAAATAGTAGGGAAAGGCCCTCTTTCTTCTTTCGTGTTTATTTATGTCTGCACTGTGCAAAGAAAAGAAGGCGGGGACAGGCCGTTTAGAAATGAAAGCAGGCGATCTTTTCATCCATTTTGGTCGCCTTTCTATTTATTGAGCTGTAAGGGGCTCTCTATCTCTCACCTCTCTCCCTTGTCTTCTCCCTTCTGCTTGGAGTGAGAAAAGAAAAGTGAAAGGAAAAGTGAGAGGGAAAATGAAGCCCTCCTTCCATTCTGAAAAATCAGCAGAGATAGGAATAGAAGAACTCCGAAGATAGGAACACAGGAACGTCTGCACATGATTCTTTCTTTTTCCTCCTTTTCTTTCTAGATTCTGGGTTTAGGAGTTAGAGTTTAGGAAATACGGTATAGAGTTTCTTGTGTAGGGTTTTAGAGTGTACGAATTTGTTGTCAGGGTTCCGGGCTTAGGGTCTGAGATTGCAAGAGCCAAAACATTTATCAGTCCGAAATGAGTTGTCTAAGTGCGCATATGCGTGAGACGTTGTTGGAGAAGTAGCTGGGTTGTCTTGGATATGCTAAAATTGATTAATAATCCCAGGCGGTAGCTTCTAAATAGACCCTATTTTGCTCAGCCACGGCGTAGAGGGTGGGGGAAGGGGGGGGTGGGGGGGGGTTAAAGGGGGGTGGGAAAAGGGGGGGGTATGGTGGCGGGGCAGGGGGCTACTGCTAGGGCGCCCCGACCCCATGTGCTGACCCTCACTGTTTTTAGGGGTGGCGCGGTCCACGAAAAAATTTGTGCCCCCGACCCCCCCCCCCCCCCCCCTCCTCCCTTTTACCGCATTTGGGAGGAGGGAAAAAAGGAATTTCACCTCCTCAAACCCATCCAACACGCTGCCAGGGTCGGCGGACCCCTAACCCCTAACCCCTAAACCCTAACCCCTAAACCCCAAGCCCTAAACCCTAAACCCGAAACGCTAAACCCTAGAGAGGCCATGGGCGCCGTGCCTGCCTTGCTCGCCTCGCTCGAGGAGCACCGGCGCCCGGGCAGCAGCTGGGGTTCTGGGGTTTAGGGTTTAGGGTTCAGGGTTTAGGGTTTAGGGTTTAGGGTTTAGGGTTTATGGTTTTTGGGGTTTAGGGGTTTAGGTGTTTGGAGTTTGGGGTTTAGGGTTGAGGGCTTAGGGGTTTAGAGGTGGGGGGTAAGGGTTTGAGTTTTAGGGTTTGGGGTTTTGGTTTTAGGATTTAGGGTTTAGGGGTTTAGGGTTGAGGGGTTTGGGGTTTTCGGGTTTAAGGGTTTTGGGTTTTTGGGTTTTGGGGTTTTTGAGGGTCTTGAGGGTTTTGGAGTTTTTGAAAGGTTTTGAAGGTGTTGGGGTTTTAGGGTTGTTGAGGGTTTTCAGGGTTTGGGGTTTTAGGGTTTTCAGGTTTTAGGATTGTAGGGCTCAAGGATTTGCAGGGATTTAGGGTCCTTGTGGGGCTTTGAGGGCTTATTCGGGCTAGGGGTTTAGAGTTCAGGCTTTAAGGTTTCAGGGTCTAGGGGGAGTCCACCGGTTCAGTTTGGGTTTAGCAGCGACGCCGACTGGGTAGCCCACAAGGGCAACATCCCACGCGCAGCATCCCTGCGATCGCAGCCCCAAGGAAGCTCCCGAACGATTGCCCTCTGAGCTGGGCTCTGATTCGCCTCCGATCCATGCCAAGTCAGTCATGGAACGAAGTGGTGTTGGACGCGTTCGACATCTTTCTGTGAGGGTCCTCGGGGGTTTCGGGCTTGGGGCTTAGGGTTTAGGGTTTAGGATTTAGGGTTTAGGGTTTAGGGTTTAGGGTAATTTTCGGTTTATGCAGGGTGTAGGGGGTAAGGTGTTCGGTGCCTGAGCAGGTGGACTTGAGATGCTGAACACCCGAAGCCCTAAACCCTAATTAGACCCCGAACACCCGAATGCAACCCTAAACACTTTGAACCCTAAACCCTGAACCCTAAAACGCCCCAACAAGCCCCTCAAAGAAGCTCCTCAAAACCGCCCCGAGGCGCGTGCGCCAAGTTCAGAAACCTAACCCCTAAACCCTAAACCCTAAACCCTAAACCCCAAACCCTAAACCCTAAACCCTAAACCCTCTCTACCTATGTATATTTAAACCTTAATGGGGTCGTGTTCTGATTATGAGTTTTTGGGGTTTTTAGGATTTAGGATTTAGGATTTAGGATTTAGGGTTTAGGATTTAGGATTTAGGATTTAGGATTTAGGATTCAGGGGCCTCTCTGGGGAGGCCCGGCTTCGTAATTTAGTATTCGGGTGAGGCTCGGATTCGTAATTTAGTATTCCGGGGAGGCCCGGCTTCGGAATTTAGTATTCCGGGGAGGCCCGGCTTCGTAATTTAGTACTCCGGGGAGGCCCGGCTTCGTAATTTAGTATTCCGGGGAGGCCCGGCTTCGTAATTTAGTATTCCGGGGAGGCCCGGCTTCGTAATTTAGTATTCCGGGGAGGCCCGGCTTCGTTATTTAATATTCCGGGGAGGCCCGGCTTCGTAATTTAGTATTCCGGGGAGGCCCGGCTTCGTAATTTAGTATTCCGGGGAGGCCCGGCTTCGTAATTTAGTATTCCGGGGAGGCCCGCATAATTTAGTATTCCGGGGAGGCCCGGCTTCGTAATTTAGTATTCCGGGGAAGCCCGGCTTCGCAATATAGTATTCCGGGGAGGCCCGGCTTCGTAATATAGTATTCCGGGGAGGCCCGGGGACTTGCTTCCTCTTGGCTGGGAGGGGCCGTTTTGGTCAAAAATCCAGAAAACGAGAGCCCACCCGGGACCGTCGATTTCAGTACTAAAAAATCACATTTTAAATAGGGACCCGGGCCGATCCTGGGGTACCCCTCATTTGGGGTGTTTTTGGAGGCAAACTTTCCCTCTCAAGGGGGGGTCGGAGTTTGAGGCACCCGGCTTCGTAATTTGGTATTCCGGGGAGGCCCGGTAGTATTCCGGGGAGGCCCGGCTTCGTAATTTAGTATTCCGGGGAGGCCCGGCTTCGTAATTTAGTATTCCGGGGAAGCCCGGCTTCGTAATTTAGTATTCCGGGGAGGCCCGGCTTCGTAATTTAGTATTCCGGGGAGGCCCGGCTTCGTAATTTAATATTCCGGCTTCGTAATTTAGTATTCCGGGGAGGCCCGGCTTCGTAATTTAGTATTCCGGTGAAGCCCGGCTTCGTAATTTAGTATTCCGGGGAGGCCCGGCTTCGTAATTTAGTATTCCGGGGAGGCCGGGGACTTGCTTCCTCTTGGCTGGGAGGGGCCGTTTTGGTCAAAAATCCAGAAAACGAGAGCCCACCCGGGACCGTCAATTTCAGTACTAAAAAATCACATTTTAAATAGGGACCCGGGCCGATCCTGGGGTCCCCCTCATTTGGGGTGTTTTTGGAGGCAAACTTTCCCTCTCAAGGGGGGGTCGGAGTTTGAGGCAAGGGGGGGTCTCCGAAGATTATTTTGCCTTTAAAATTGAAAAATACCACCCCCCCTTGACCAAAACTAGGCTGTGAAAAGGTCGCGGGGGCGGCCCTTCGTCAGCATTGAGGCTTAAAAACACTGAAAAACATTGAAAAACCTTAAAAAACATTGAAAAACTCTGAAAAACTTTGAAAAACCTTGAAAAAGTTGCAATCCTGATGTGAAAGCTCCGTTTTGGTCAAAAAACCCAGAAAACGAGAGCCCACCCAGAACCGTCGGTTTCAGTACTAAAAAATCGCATTTTTTAATAGGGACCCGGCCCAATCCTGTGGTCCCCCTTCATTTGGGGTGTTTTTAGGAGCAAACTTTCCCTCTCAAGGAGGGTCGGAGTTTGAGGCAAGGGGGGTCTCCGAAGACTATTTTGCCTTTAAAATTGAAAAATGCCACCCCCCCTTGACCGAAACTAGGCTGTGAAAAGGTCGCGGGGGCGGCCCTTCATCAGAACTGAGGCTTAAAAACTCTGAAAAACATTGAAAGACCTTAAAAAACACTGAAAAACTCAACCGGTGAAGGCTCGGTTTTGGTCAAAAAATCCAGAAAACCGACGCGGCTGTGTATTATCCGTGTGCCGAATTGACTAGACGGTGCCGAATCGAGAAAGAATGTTGCGAGCTAAATGATCAACTAAAGTAAGAAAGAAGATATGTAGTTCAGATGAAGAGGGATCTGGGAGGGAGGGGTGATGCCAAACACGTAGGGTGATGACAAAAACCCTTAGTGAATGCTTGGACCAGAGATGCTGAACCCTAAACCCTAAACCCTAAACCCTAAACCCTAAACCCTAAACCCTAAACCCTAAACCCTAAACCCTAAACCCTAAACCCTAAACCCTAAACCCCCCAAAACGCGCCTAGGCGCGTGCGCCAAGTTCAGAAGGCCGGCTTGGCGGCGCTCGCCTGCATGGCCAAAGTGGCCAGGACGGGCTTGCTTTAGGGTCAGGGTTTAGGGTTTAGGGTTTAGGGTTTAGGGTTTAGGGTTTAGGGTTTAGGGTTTAGGGTTTAGGGTTTAGGGTTTAGGGTTTAGGGTTTATGGTTTAGTGTTTAGGGTTTAGGGTTTAGGGTTTAGGGTTTAGGGTTTAGGGTTTAGGGTTTAGGGTTTAGGGTTTAGGGTTTAGGGTTTAGGGTTTAGGGTTTAGGGTTTAGGGTTTGGGATTAGGGTTTAGGGTTTAGGGTTTTTGGATTTTTGGATTTTAGGGTTTAGGGTTTTTGGATTTTAGGGTTTCGGGTGTGCGTTTTAGGGTTTAGAGTCTAGGGTTTAGGGTCTAGGGTGCAGGGATTAGGGTTTAGGACGAACCGCAGGGATGGGGAAACCCAACGGGGTGGGTCAGACCACGGGCGGGTGGGGGGTTGGGGTCCGTGAATGCTGGCGCACATGTCCTTATCCTTTTTGTACGGCACCCCATCACGGAACTCCATTCACATGTTGTCCTTAGATCCCTGACCTTGAACCCAAAACCCTAAACCCTAGACCGTAAACCCGTAAGCAGGCAGCAGATTTTCGACCTGGGCGGCATACCCAATGTGGTGGCAGTCACAGGGCTGCAGAGCTGGGTTTTATGGTTTAGGGTTGAGGGTTTAGGGTTTAAGTTTAGCGTTTTAGGGTTTTCGGGTTTAGGGTATTTCTAGGGTATGTTCCTACAAGCAGGCTTGTAACTCGGGTGGCTCTTGGGTAGCCTGAAGTATCAACTAGGTGTTGGGGGCTTTTAGGGTTTCACGGGTGTTTATTTATGGTATTGACCAGGTGTTTGGTGTTTGGGTTTCCAGTTCTTGGGGGCAAGTGGCTGGACTTTTGGTGTTCCTAGTACAAGCAATAAGTGTGGAAACCCCCTTACCCTCCCCCCCCACCCCCCCCACCCCCACCCGATCCCCTCCCCTTTACACGATGGCAGAGACAGAGCAAGGTCGGACCCGCCCACTAATTGACCCCAAACCCGAAAACCCCTTAGCGCTAAACACTGAACCCGAAACCCTAAACCCTAACCCGAATACCTCCCAAGACCCCAATTCCCAGACGAGAGGTGGGGTTCCCTAAATTAGGTTCTTTTTAGGGGTTCCCATCAGAATTCGGAGCCTAATCTTATAGAAAATTTTGGTAAATTAGGGAACCTCCTATTAGCTCTCTCTTACGGCGGCTTACCCTCAACCCAAAACCCCAAACCCTAAACCCTAATCCCTAAACCCTAAACCCTAAATAAACCCTCAACCCTCAACCCTCAACCCTCAACCCTCAACCCTCAACCCTCAACCCTAAACCCTAAACCCTAAACCCTAAACCTTTGCAAGGCCATGGCGAAGTTCCGGCGCGACGGGGACGTGCAGCTGGGTGGAGCGATGGCGCGCTTTGTCAGCGATTTTGGTCTAGGGTCTAGGGTTTTAGGGTTTAAGGTTTGGGGTTTAGGGTTTTAGGGTTTAGGGTTTCGGGTGAAGGGTTTGGGGTTTAGGGTTTTAGGGTTTAGGGTTTTAGGGTTTAGGGTTTAGGGTTTGGGGTTTGGGGTTTGGGGTTTAGGGTTCGGGGTTTAGGGTTTAGGGTTTAGGGTTTCGGGTTCAGGATTCAGGGTTTAGGGTTTGGGATTTTAGGGTTTAGGGATTTGGATTTGGGGCTTGAGGTTGAGAGTTTAGGGTTTAGTTACATGGGTCCCTTACAATGGTCCCTTACCTTCTTGAAAGGGTTCTTGCATGAGGATGAGGTTTGGGACCACGCATCATCTAACATCAAGGACTTCGTGGATTTGTCGGCATGCGAGGATTCTCACAAGCTGGTGTCAATCGAAGAAGCCAGGGGCCGGTGAAGCTGCGAGTTCGTCAAAGCGCAATCGCACATCATGATTGCATGTTGCTTGGTTGTATCCTTCGCTGGTCGCTGGTATAGCTGACAGTTGGACGTTTTTTTTTTCTCTGGTCGAAGACTTAAGACTTCAGCCCTGAAGCCTGAACCCATAAATATGAAGCCCGGCCCTAAACAACCCTATCAAGTGTAAACCCCCGAAACAACACAACAGTTCCAAAGAAGAGCTCAACCTTGATGATCGACTCAAGTCGTCTCCTTTCTGCAACAGATGTTCTGTGTAAAAGCGCAGGATATCGACAAGAGAACAAGGGAGAACCCCAACGCCCCAAGCCACAAAAGTCCAAAAAGATAGCTGTAGGTTTTACTACTTAAGAGTCTCCAAATCTTCAAGCCCTAAACCGCCGAAACCCCTAGACCCCCCTACACCTCTACACCCATACCCTAATCCCTCAACCCTCAACCCTAAACCCTAAACCCCAAACCCTAAGCCCTAAACCCTAAACCCTAAACCCCAAACCCAGGCTTGGTGGCCTCTGCGTGTCCTCAGACGCCTGCGCCATCTCGGCCGCAAAGTACGGCGGCATCAATGCGCCTTGGCTCGATTCGGGGTTTCGGGGTTTTGGGTTTGGGGTTTGGGGTTAGGGCTTGGGGTTTAGGGTTTGGGGTTTGGGGTTAGGGCTTGGGGTTTAGGGCTTGGGGTTTAGGGTTTGGGGTTTAGGGCTTGCGGTTTAGGGTTTAGGGCTTAGGGTTTCAAACCTAGCAATCATCCTTAGAAAAGAAGAGCTGCCATAGCGAGCCTTTTAGCCTTCAACAAGGCCCCAGCATCGAGGCTCAAGCCGCAAAAGCTTAATCCTCGACTCAAAGGTCTCACCCTCAACCCCTAAATTAGGGTTTAGGGTTTAGGGTTTAGGATTTAGGGTTTGGGTTATTTAAGAACCCAACACCTAAGCCACTAGCCCTGCCAGGTGATGACGGCCGCGCTGGAACGGCACGCGCAGCGCCCGGATGTGCTTATCGCCGCAGCTTGCCAGGAATGAGGTTTTGGGTTTGAACCCTAAATCCAAAGGCCTAAGCCCTGTAAACCCTAAGGGCCTTAGAATAAGATCGGGATGCAGCATTGGAGTATATTTTTTTCTTGGGGGGGGGGGGGGGGGGGGAAGAGGTAAATTCATAGCGGGTTTAGGGTCTAGTTTTCAGGTTTAGTTTGGGGGTTTTGGGGATCAGGCGACTAGGGGTTAGAGGGTTTAAAGGTCTACAGGGTTTAGGGTTTAGTGGTTCAGGTATTTTAGGGTTTTGCGAAAGCCCCTGAAGCCCTTAAAGCTCTCAACGCCCTACAACAAGAGGTGAGGGTTTACGAGAATAGGGGGCCCCAAAATAGATCCCAAATAGTAGGATTCACGCATAATCAGGACCCCAAAAAGGTACCCCCTCAATTTCAGAAACCCTAAACCCGAAACCCTAAACCCTAAACCCTAAACCCCAAGCCCCAAACCCTAAACCACCAGGTATCGGAGACCTTGGCGCTCATCGCCTCCACGCGTAAGGAGGACATACTGCAGCGGATGATGCCCGCCCTGCCGCTTGGAGCGGGCAAACTCAAGGGACTAAAGGAGGGACCCTCATAAGGGACCTGAAGGGGCTATTTGGGGTTCTCCTTAGGTATCTATAGGGACTACAGGAGGTATTATATATATATATATATATGCATACGGGTTATGTAGGGGGATAAGATTAAGGGTCCCTTCTAGGGGTCCCTTTTTACCGATTAGCAAAAGGTTCATAGGCTTTTGAGAGAGAAGGGTTGCGGGTTTTAGGGGGGTTTAGGACTTCTAGGTTCACAGGCTTCCAAGGGAGGGGTTTAGGTTTTAGAGTTCAGGGTTTGAAGTCTTAGGTTTGTTTGGCGCTGTGGAGTTTCAAGCAGCACAAGTATGAGAATTCGCATGCGTATGAATTGAGGTATCAGGACAGACCTTTGGTGAATACTGGGCTGGGATGAACTGTGCAACCCTCACACCCCAAGCTCCAAACCCTACATCCTCTGGACCCCCAACAACAGTAGGGAAAAACCTTGAAAACCAAGTAGTCTGCACGGCCTCGGGGAGGAGACTCCTAAACCCTAAACCCTAAACCCTAAACCCTAAACCCTAAACCCTAAACCCTAAACCCTAAACCCTAAACCCTAAACCCTAAACCCTAAACCCTAAATTTAAGAGCCTCCGGCTCAAGCCGCCGACCCCGCAGGAGAACAAGTTTAAGGTTTGGGGTTTGGTGATTTTGTTTGCGGTTGGGGGGGGGGGGGGTGGTGGGTGGGGGTGGGGGTGGGGTGGGGGGGTGTTGGGGGTGGGGGTGGGGGGTGTGGGGGGGGGGGGTGGGGGTGGTGGGTGGTGGTGGGGTGGGGGGGGTAGTGGGGTGTAGGGGGTGGGTTGGTAGGGGGGGGGTAGTAGGGGGGGGGTAAGTGGGGGGTGGTGGGGGGTGGGTGGGGGGGTAGGGGGGTGGGGTAGGGGGGGGGGGGAGGGGGGGAGGGTTTTTTTTTTTGCCAAAAGAGCCCCTATGCCCTGTGCGAAAACGCCTATGGTCCATGAGTTTACGCGGTGTGGGTGGCCTGTTCCTCCACGGAAAAGCTGGCGGGGTACCCCCCCCCCCCGCGTTTTAGGGGGTAAGGAGGGAAAGAGGGAGGTTTTCACTTTTTCCCATCCAACACGCCGCCAGGGTCGGCGGACCCTAAACCCTAAACCCTAAACCCTAAACCCTAAACCCTAAACCCTAAACCCTAAACCCTAAACCCTAAACCCTAAACCCTAAACCCTAAACCCTAAACCCTAAACCCTAAACCCTAAACCCTAAACCCTAAACCCTAAACCCTAAACCCTAAACCCTAAACCCTCAACCCCAAACCCCAAACCCCAAGCCCTAAACCCTAAACCCTAAACCCTAAACCCTAAACCCTATAAACCCTAAGCCATTGCTCAAGCGTTGCAGTGTTGGCCTCGACGGCGGCTGTGTCGCATGACGCCCGAGCACTGGAGGCAGCACGTGCAAAACAACCATGTGCCTTACCGCTGCGATTGCGCAGTGTGTGTTGGTGGTGCTGGTACAGGTAGACGACACCGGGGGGTTGCACATCCAGATGTGTACTCTTTGTCCGCTGACGTAGCGGGTCCCATTCGGGTGCCAGCCAAGGACCCTGAAGGTCGCAGCAGACACCCTCCCGCGTTGAAGTACTTCTTGGCAGCGTCCTACCGCTTCCCAAGACTCCAGGGAACGAAGGACGAACCCGACCCAAGTCAGGTTAAGCCTAGACCCCGAACCCTAAACCCCAAAAGCTCAGACCCCCTAAGACCCTACAAGCTCTGAGCTCATATCAAGCCCTAGAACCCTAGAAGCCTAAAACCCTCAACCCTAAAACCGTTCCAAAGCCCTACAGCATCCTCTTACACACCCCCAAACTTAAAACCCTTTTGCCCCGGAAGCCCGAAACCCTAAACCCGAAAGCCCGAAGCCCTAAAACCTTATAACCCCGAAGCCCCAAAACCCTCAAGAAAGCCCTAAACCCTAAACTTTAAAGCCCTAAGACCCCCCAAACCCTCAAGGCCCAAAGCCCTAACCCTAAAGCCCTTCAACCCCAAAACCCTAAACCCTAAAGCCCCAAACCCTAAACCCTAAACCCTAAACCCTAAACCCTAAACCCTAAAGCCCCAAACCCTAAACCCTAAACCCTAAACAAAACTAAACCCGAAAACCCTAAAACACCGAGAAAGCCCAGATCTCCATTGCGCGCCTTGTTGGCGCAGCACGCGGAAACAGGCACTCGGGAGTCCGAGGTGCGGGGGCTCAGGGGGGTTTAGGGTTGTAGGGTTTTAGGGTTTAGGGTTTGGGGGTTAGGGTGTGCGGGGGCTCAGGGGGCTCAGGGGGTTTAGGGTTTTAGGGTTTAGGGTTGTAGAGTTTAGGGTTTAGGGTTTAGGGTTTGGGGGTTAGGGTTTGGGGGTTTATAGGGTTTAGGGATTAGGGTTCAGGGTCCTTGTAGGGTTCACGGTATGGGTTTCTGGGCTTTGCAGGGTTTAGGGGTTTTAGAGGGTGTCGGTTTGGGTCTAGTTTGTTCTTTTGTGTGGGGTTCGGTTTGGGGTTTAGCTTTATGGTTTTGGGGTTCGGGGGCTTATAGGGGTTCAGGAGTTCAGGGGTTTAGGGCTGTGCGCTGTGCGGGTTGGGTTCTTAGGGCTCTTATAGGATTAGGGTTTCTGGATTTGGGCCTTCCTCACATAGGGTTAGCCTTATATAACCCTCAACCCTAACCCCTAACCCCAAAACCCCGCAGACCCAAGATCCCAAAAGACTACAGCCTGAATGTTTTCGGGTTTAGGGTTTAGGGGCTTTTCGGTTTAGAGGTCTGCGGCTTGGGGCTTAGGGTTTAGGGGTTAGGGTTTAGGGTTTCGAGGGTCTGGGTATCTCAATGGAGGGCCTATAAAAAAAACTCCACCCTATCTCAATCACGGCACTTCAGCTCCCCCAAACCCTAAACCCTAATCCCTAAACCCTAAACCCTAAACCCTAAACCCTACACCCTAAACCCTAAACCCTAAACCCTAAACCCTAAACCTCTTACCTCTTGAACCCTCAGACTTGGGCTGTTCCCCTTCTACTAATAGTCCTTGAGAGGATTATAGTACCCCTATGATAATCACTATGAAGGGCTGTTACTAAAAGGGGGGAGCATCCCAACCTCAGACAAAAAAGCCCCGTTTATTGTAAACTCTGGAGCCCTAAGCCTGTAGGAAATTGAGGAATGAGGTGGCACCTTAAAATCTGCCCCCCCCCCCCCCCCCCCCCCCCCCCTGTAAGAGTCCTCCCAGACTCTACACCCTGAATCCCTAGACCCCCGCAACTCTAAGCCCTAAATCCCTCAACCCCGAAAAATCTCAACCTGTGATAAACCCAATACCCAAAAGGAATAGTGTTAATAGTGTGTGAACGATGTGAACGAAGAACCCAACCTTGTAGCTCCTAGAAAGTACTGTGTCCCAGTTCTAGCTTCATGAATACGGCCGTCCCCCAGAATCCTTCCTGTCAAAGCCTTTTATACTGGATTTCTAAGGTACTAAAAGCCCAATCAATTTATAATGGAAATATAAGGATGAAAGACGCATGATTTCCATATTAAATTTTTGGTCTTTTAACGGGCTAGTAATTTAGTATATTTTCATGCGTAATCCTTATAAAATATACTAAATTATAAGCCCTTACAATATTATTATTATTATCGCGGCTTCAAGAATAAACTTATTGCCGCGTGTACAGATAATAGAATAATAGTACGAAGTGTGTGAAAGAGCGAATATACTGAGCGAAAGAACACAACGAAGTACACACCAGAAAATAAGAAGATAACAATGTAATGTCAAGATACGACCATAAGATAGAAAGTTGTCTACAGGAAATTGACCACCTATCCAAATAAAAGAAAAAAGTGAAAGAAACCAAAAGCACAGATAAAAACCATTAAATCTACTGGATGTCTTAATTATAAAATAGAATGACATTGAAAGACTTCTCATAAAGTCAAATAGGATGAAGATAGAAGTAAATAAGATAATGAATCCTGCATTTTTATTTGGTGCAGCTTTTAACATAGCATATTGGCATAAGAAATACCATTCAGGTACTATATGTAAAGGAGTAAGTAATCCACATGCTTCTAATGCATTATCTGGATGTGAGAAAGAAGAGAAGCCGAAATGAATTTGAAGAAGATATAGATAGAGAATTAATATCTTTCCATAGAAATCTTTACTAATAATGAAAGGAAAAATGCTATTTTATTATTAGTGGAATTCCTTAAAGGATTATTAGAAGATAGAAAATGTAGATTAAAAATATGAAAAAGAAGAAAAGCACAAAGAAGAAATGGAAATAGAAAATGAAAGACAAAGAACCTCTTTAATGTTGGATTGCAAATATAATGTCCTCCACAAAGCCATTCTATTAAAGATGGAAATGGAGATAATAAATTTGTAATTACTGTAACTCCTCATAAACTCATGTGTCCTAAAGGTAAAACATAACCCATAAATGCTGTTCCCATTAAGAAGAAGTAAATAACAATTCCAGAAAACCAAGTATTTGGATTATAAAAATATGAAGCATAAGATATAGCTCTTCCAAGATGAAGAAAAACCCCAAACCCCCAAAAAACCCAAACCCCAAAACCCCAAACCCCAAAAACCCCAAACCCCAAACCCCAAAACCCCAAACCCCAAAAACCCTAAACCCCCAAAACCGATAACCCTAAACGCTTGCGCCGTCGATCAGCCAGGTGGTCCTGCGGTCTCTGCGGAAGCTCGAGGCGTGTTTAGGGTTTAGGGTTTTAGGGTTTAGGGTTTAGGGTTTAGGAGGGTTTAGGGTTTAAGGTTGAGAAGGGTTTGGCGTTTCATGTTAAGGAGGGTTTAGGGTTTAGGATTTAGGGTTTATATAGGGTTTCGGGTTTAGGGTTGAAGAGGTTGATGAGGTTCCGGGCATAGGATTCCCGGCAGTGCCCTTGTTCCTTTTTTGGGTGGTTCGGTTCCGTTATAGCCCGGAATGCCCTGAACCCCAAACCCTGAACCTTTAGGTAGACCCTAAACCCCTTTTGAATTCTGGGATACTGGGCAACCGAGATGGGGTCTGTAGGGCTCATGCTTTGGCCTTTTGGGTTTTGGGTGTAGGGTTCAAGGGATTTTACTCCTATTTGCTTAAGAACCCCCCAAAGAATAAAAATCAATAATCCCCTGATTGCCCTTATTGGGAAGAATATTTTTTGAGGGGGGTTCTTAAGCAAACAGTAGTGTAGGAGCTAATGTTAAGGTTTAGGCTTTCGGGCGGCCCAGGAGGATTGCGGATTTTGGGTTCTGAACTGACCCCACAAGCTTGGGAATGTTTTTTGTTTTTCTGAAGCTGGTGCTTAGATCTTTTTGCTACTTGAGGGTTTAGGGTTTAGGGTTTAGGGGCCTGGGCTTCCGGATTCGTCTCGCCGACAGGAACAACTGCTCGGCAGTGCCAAAGGCAAGCCGACCCTCACGGATGACGACGACTGGTCCGAAGTAGGCGTCTTGCCACCCTAAACCCTAAACCCTACGCCCTTAAACCTAGACCTAGACCCCAGACCCTAGACCCTAAACCCTACGGTTGGGGTGTTGGGGCTTTCCCCAAAACCCTGCGCAGCTCTCCCACGTTTTCGAGCTCCCAAGCCTCTTTGGGTTGTGGGCGCAGGTTTAGGTTTAGGTTTTCAGGTTTGAGAAGTATGCTTGGTAGCCCAGTGGCACTGGACAGGACTTTGTTTGTGCTTTAGGGTTCAGGGTTGGGATGTTCCCCCTTATACTTGTTCCCCCTTATACTAACAGTCCTTAATAGGGATTCTAGTACCCCCTCTTGGTATAAGGGGGAACATCCCGAGCTTAGGAAACGTTCTCAGACGCTCCGAAACATTCCAAAACATTCCCTAAGTTTTCCTAGGCCCTAAACCCTAAACCCTAAACCCTAAACCCTAAACCCTCACCTAAACCCTTTTGGTTCAAGGTTCCCTGATAAAGTGACCAACCCCAAGAAAGGGTGCCCTTACTATAATATGGTTACTGGGCATACTGAGCTTTTGCCACCGCTGCCACCGGAACAGTGCCCGACTCTGTGGTCAAGCAGATGAACGAGGAGTTGAAGGGCATCTCCACACAGCACGAGTCTGCCACACATATACACATATGTGGAACGCGGCCACAATGGCAGACTTTCTCCCGTTCTTAGCAGTCGAGATTTGTGCCCGAAGGCTTGCCTGGGGCCTCAGGAGCGCTGGTGTTGGCGCATAATGCCGCGGTGCATTCCTCGCCAACTTCGCAAGCTCCGAGAGAGGTTTAGGGTTTAGGGTTTAGGGTTTAGGGTCATTCTCGTTTGCGGGGAGGATCTCTTGGGACTTGCAGATCCCAGGTGGCTGGGGAGCTTGCGGAGCACCGAACGACGGCTTCCATCAACGCTTCCACGCCCTGCGCAGGGCATACATGCGGGCTGCTATCGGCCAGGGGGCATGCACAAAGACCCGTACTCACCTCGAAGATTTGGGCGTGGCTCTGAACGCTGAGCCCTAAAGACCAAACCCTAAACCCTAAACCGTAAACCCTAAACCCTAAACCCTAAACCCTTAAACCCAAAACCGTAAACCCTAAACCCTAAACCCTAAACCCTAAACCCTAAACCCTAAACCCTTAAACCTTAGCCCTTAGCCCTTAAAACCCTAAACCCTCAACCCGAAACCCTAAACCCCAAACCCTAAACCCTAAACCCTCAACCCTAAACCCTGAACCCGAGGATCGTCAAGGGCAGGTAGGAGTGTGTCGGGCTGCGGGCCGATGGCTCCGCGGTTCTCGAGTCCAAGTGAATTTCTCGGAGCCATTGAGGGGTTAGGGTGTAGGTTGAGGGTTTAGGGTTTAGGGTTTAGGGTTGAGGTTTAGGGTTTAGGGGTTTAGGGGTTCAGGGGTTCAGGGGCTTGGGGGTTTAGGGGTTTAGAGGTGTAGGGTTGAGATGTTGACGTACGCAGAGCCTTGGGGGCGGGTGGGGTGGGGGGGGGGGGGGGGGGTGGAGGGTTTAGGCTTGAGGATCCAAGCTTCTTTATGGCAACGTATAGTCCCCTTGGTACGCCATTCTATCTAGACACTGACTGCATAATTTTCGATACTTTGTCAGTCAGAAGGACCGTCAAGTAGGTTGTAGGTGGTGAGAAGTACCTTGATCTGCAGCAAGCCCACTGACTCCAAACACCCCCTACCCACGCACGCACGTGAACGGATCCTTAAACCCTAAACCCTATGGCCTGCGCTGATACCTGACCCCAATAAACTCGAAACCCTAAACCCTAAACCCAAAACCCGACACCATAAACCCCAAACCCTAAACCCTAAACCCAAAACCCTAAACCCTAAACCCTAAACCCCCTAAACCCGAATGAGCTTGATGCTCAATCCACTAATCCACTTCAGGCACGCCGCGGCAGAATGCGCAGAAGTCTGTTGTAAAGGCTTCACAGGACGAGGCGAAGCAGGCGCTCGGCCTAATAAGGGTTTAGGGTTTGGGGTTTGGGGTTAGGTTTTTGGGGTTTGGGGTTAGGTTTAGGGGTTTGGAGTTTGGGTTTAGGGGTTACCTTGATGAAGAAGACAGGGCATCTTTGTTTCTTGGGCTGTTGGGGGGTTTAGGTCTCTTGAGGCTTGAGGCAGTGAGGGGGGTAGGGTTCAAGCAGCGGAGTTCGAGGTCCTTCAAAACCCTAAGCCTGAAACCCAAAGCAAAGCCCAAAGCCCTAAGCCCAAAGCCCTAAGCCCTAAGCCCTAAGCGCTAAGCCCTAAACCCTAGACCCCCTAACCCTAAACCCTAAACCCTCAAACCTAAACCCTAAACCCTACACTGTAGACTTCCACGTGAGGCGGCGGATCTCAAGGACCGTTTCAAGCGCTGGAATGATCGGCGGCCAGGTTAACTTTCGGAGCTAGGGGTCCCCGTTGAAGGGCGCATGTTGAGGGACCATGTAGATGCCCTTCGAGGCCATGTATCTCATGTATCTCCGTGCCCGCAAGAAGCAGGGTTTAGGGTTTAGGGTTTCGGGTTTAGGGTTTAGGGTTTAGCATTTTAGCATTTAGCGTTTAGGGCAAGAAGCTCTGCGGGCATCTGGGGCTCCGTTAACGACTCGTGCGCGCTTGGTCATGGCAGCTACCTTTCAGCTGTGGCATGTGATGCTTCCCAGGTTTCTGGGCCGCGGCACCCGAAAGACCTCACCCCCTAAACCCCAAACCCTAAACCCTAAACCCTAAGCCCTAAGCCCTAAGCCCTAAACCCTAAACCCTAAACCCTAAACCCTAAACCTAAACCCTAAACCCTAAAAGCCTTTTAAGCCCTTGAACCCTGACAGGCCCGAAGCCCGAAAAGGCCCCCTGAGCACCTACACCTCCAAGCCCTAATCCCTAAATCCCTAACTAATCCCTATATCCCGAAAGCTCTATCCCATCTTGTGAGCTGCCACAAAGACAGGTTTAGGGTTTCGGGTTTCGGGTTTCGGATTTCGGGTTTCGGGTTTAGGGCATAGGGCTCAGGGCGCAGGGGGCAGGGTTTTGGGTTTTGGGTTTAGGTCTTAGGTCTCCCTGTTTGGTGTCTAGTATCTAGGGTCTAGGGTTTAGGGTGTAGGCGTTTGTGGTCTAGTGATCTAGGGTGTGGGGGTTTCCGGGGCATTGGTTTCGGGTTCGGAGGTTTTAAGGCTTTGCAGGTGGGCTCAGGGATGATGTATGAGGACCATCGGGCCCAAGAAGCCCTACATTCTGCCCCCCCCCCCCCCCCCTCCCCCACCCTCCCCCAAACCCCAAACCTCCAACCCCAAACCCTAAACCCCAAACCCCAAACCCCCAAAACCCCAAAACCCCCAAAGCCCCAAAAACCCTAAGCCGCGCCTGCTGCATCCATGCTGCCGCTTTGTACATGCTAACCTCGGGAAGAATGCAAGCGCAGGG